>OZ038442.1:8230529-8233029 GCA_964036265.1 Daptonema setosum
GTGTTTATATCTTTATAAAATTCATAATTTCTATCAACTATGTGGAATCACAAAACCCCGATTTAGATCCCTGATCCTCAGAGTTTCGTCAACAGCTTTGGTGGTAACAGATACATTTACGCAGTTCGGAAGTATGTAAACTCCAGGTCGACTCAGTCGTTTTTTTCTATGCCACCAATGAAGAAAGGAACATCAACCGAGTCAACTGAACAGCTGACACCATTGGATATAGAATTCACAGTAAACGTATTAGGTAACTGAATTTGTAGCCCGCGAACTTCAGCGTTCTAAAAATTTATTCATGCATTCTATGGGCAAAGGTTCGGAATACATACTCAGTCGAAGAAACTGTTCTGTCATCGTATATCAGATGACATACATATGTATGTAGCATTCTCGTTTGATTAGTATAATGAATTTGAATGCCACCCTTTCTCAGAGATTTCTATGACTATTTCGTGTGTGATTTTTCAGCAGAAGTAGAAGTGTCCACTAATCTCTTTGCATACATACGCATGTACATATCTGTGTCTGTTAATCCATGAGAAAGTTTTACTTACTCAATGGCACAAATTTAGTTATGTACCTGACAAATCCAGATTGGGTACCACCTGAGGGCTATGAATAATCTTGGTTTGGAAACTTTCTCAAACATACGTTTCAATACTTTAATCTTACATGTTGTCTGTACCCATCTTTAGTTAGCTCCCTTTAAAGAATTAAATCCAATAAAAAGGCGCACCTTAACTTTCAGTCCCTTTAACCAGTTTGTGAATGCGGATCGTAGCTGTTCGTCTTGTGATGAATGACCGATGTTAGCGGGTCGGACTTCTTTCGTCCGTGGCAGAGATACATCGGGACACCATTGAGCAATCGAGATACCCTCGTGATGAGGTCGTACGGCCCCGCCAAAGTTGACTCTGGTCTGGTTACGGTAGCTCATACAGGGTGTTTAGGTTTTCAGAGGAAACATTTTTATGAAACAGTTTGTAAATAGCTGCTTTCGCAGTTTATTATCTGTTGTGTGTGTGTGTGGAAACGGAATTACTCAGCGAATTCAGTACAGGTAGACTTGGTTCTGGGATTTGTTGTTTTTTTTTGTAGAAGACTCATTTGCGCGCTACGTAGTTGAATTCTTGCATATCAGTCAAAGACACTGAATTTCTCAAACGTGCGCATGATTAAGTTATTCTCATTTCGTGTATGATATTTTGCATACTGTCAATAAGAAGTGTCCATTTCTTGTATGTACCTATCGTTAGTGGGTGTGGGTTGCTTTAACTAGAAGTACTCGTAAAAACAAAACCCTCAACCTTGCCCCCATTGTCAACCGTATATCCAACTATGTACCCGTTTCAACACTCGTCAACCTCCCCCATTGTCAACCGGATCAACAACACCCGTGTCAAAATCACACGGTACTTAAAATTACTCCCCACCGAACCGACCTTACAAACTCGGAATGACTTGTTTCGGTATACCGATATCCGTTCGCCCTGACCCCACAGAGTTGGGTGTCGGTTTCAACTTGAAACCCCAGTAAACTACAACCCCCTTCCCCGATTCTCAACCGTATCTCCAACTACCCGTTTCAAGACCCGTGTCACGATTACCCGGCACCCAAAATTACCCTCTTCAAACCGACCTAAGAAACTCGGAATGGCTTGTTTTCGTATACCGATATCCATTTCCGTTGCGAGTGCCGCAATGAGGATGGGGTAGTCCCATTTACTGAGGAAAACCCAGCAGTAACAACTCCCTCCTATTGTCAACCGTATCTCCAACTACTCGTGTCACGACACGATCACCCGGTACTCAAAATTACCACACCCCTAACGACTAGAATAAACTCGGAAGGACTTGTTTCGGTATACCGGTATCCATTTCCGTTGCCCCCCCCCCCCCCCAGAGTTTTGCGGGGTGGTCTAACCAAGGAACACCCGTGAACTACAACCCCCTTCCCCGATTGTCAGCCGTATCTCCAACTACCCGTTTCAACACCAGTGTCGAAATCACCCGGTACCCAAAATTACCCTCTCCAAACCGACCTAACAAACTCGGAATGACTTGTTTTCGTATACCGATATCCATTTCCGTTGACCCCCGCAGAGTTTTGCGGTGTGGTATAACCAAGGAACACCCGTGAACTACAACCCCCTTCCCCGATTGTTAGCCGTATCTCCAACTACCCGTTTCAACACCCGTGTCACGATCACCCGGTACCCAAAATTACCCTGTTCAAACCGACCTAAGAAACTCGTAACGACTTGTTTTCGTATACCGATATCCATTTCCGCTGGCCCCCGCAGAGTTTTGCGGGGTGGCTTAACTAAAGAACACCCGTGAACTATGTACAACCCTTTTCCCCGATTGTCAACCGTATCTCCAACTACCCGTTTCAACACCCGTGTCACGATTACTCGGCACCCAAAATTACCCTCTTCAAACCGACCTAAGAAACTCAAAATGGCTTGTTTTCGTATACCGATATCCATTTCCA
>OZ038442.1:8238029-8255455 GCA_964036265.1 Daptonema setosum
ATCACTCACTCTCACCCCATAAAATAGTCGAGTTATCTTTTTACATTACCCGCAATAAATGTTGACATGTGCAACATCAAATGCGACGTCCCGTTGCCTATCAAGTCCCGCTAACTTGCGAACGCGCGACGCAAAAAACAACTGCGCGACGTCGACGTGCAACAGTTTATGCGATCGCATTACTCATGTTGCGGGCACAGTGTTGCGGGTGGCGGGAATGCGGCAAATATAGTATAGTGTAATTTAGCGGGATTTTTGTATTTATGTAAGGTACTTCAAAGAGACAAGCGACATTTTTTATACGAAGTTTCCTATCAATCAGATAATTGTTTCGAAAACGGTGCCTCTGGTACAGTACTTCCAAGGAATGTTGATGCAGATATGCTGATTGAGCATTTCACAGAGTATGGAGAAGAAAAGAGTGAGTATGTATACTTTTTACGAACAAGTAACGTCCTAGTTGGTATTTGTCCTAATTGTCCTAAATAGTTGTCCTATGTAGTTGTCCTAGTTGTCCTAGTTGTCCTAGTTGTCCTAATTAGTATTCATTATAATATCAGAGCTGAAAGTGATTGTGATATTTTTGTTGATTGGTAACGATGGGATGATATCGATCTGATTACAAACCGTTAAATATTCTCTGAAGCGTTTTCTTACTTTTGCCGTGATTGATGGGTACAAAAATATGATAGTCGGCTTGTCAATCAATCATCTATTTACTTTGTCAGTCAGTCAATCACCCAGTCAGTCAGTCCGTCAGTCAGTCCGGTAATCAATCAATCATTAATTTTTTTCGGCGGTCAGTCAGTCAGTCAATCAATCAATCGTCTACTTACTCTGTTAGTCAGTCAATCAGCCAGTCAGTCAGTCCGTCAGTCAGTCCGGTAATCAATCAATCATTAATTTTCTTTGGCTGTCAGTCAGTCAGACCATCAATCAACCAAGCAATCAAACAATCAGGTAATCAATCAATAAACCAATCAATTAGTCCGTCAGTCAGTCAGTCAGTCAGTCAGTCAGTCAGTCAGTCAGTCAGTCAGTCAGTCAGTCAGTCAGTCAGTCAGTCAGTCAGTCAGTCAGTCAGTCAGTCAGTCAGTCAGTCAGCCAGCCAGCCAGCCAGTCAGTCAGTCAGTCAGTCAGTCAGTCAGTCAGTCAGTCAGTCAGTCAGTCAGTCAGTCAGTCAGTCAGTCAGTCAGTCAGTCAGTTAGTCAGTCAGTCAGCCAGTCAGTCAGTCAGTCAGTCAGTCAGTCAGTCAGTCAGTCAGTCAGTCAGTCAGTCAGAACCACCCACCGAAAATGCATTCGGCAACACTAGAGACGTTCGTGTGTTTTTTACTCCCGTCTCTGCCAATGGTTGCAATCTCTGTTTTTTCTACCGTTGCGTTCGGTGATTTGGTTTGATTCGAACGACGGAGGTAAAAACCATGCGATGCTTCGGGAATGTTAAAGACAAACACATCAAACTACTCTATATTTACGTGGAGATACAGTAGTAAATACTGGAACAAACAAAACGGATTTTGTCCTGTAAAATAGTACCCATACAGAATTTTTTTGATAACGAGAAGTCAAATCTTCAAAAAATGTTTTCAGTAAAAAAATTCTGGAGAAAAAATGGGTTTAGACGACATAAGTCTTTCATTGCAGAAACAATTTAAATCTATCGTAGTTTTCCATCAATATTTGGATTCCCGCCGAGCAATAACTATTTGTGGGGTGCTATCTTACTGTTCAATACCGAAATCAACTGTTCCAAACTTCCCATGCTCCCGATCACCGATTCCGATACCTCTGCAGTTTCGTATCATGATGTTGTGTATAACAAATGTTAATTCATTAATCATGTGAATCAATGGGTCTCTCAGTTGTTGAGTCAGTCACTTGATTCGTTTTTTTCCTGATAAATATTAGTTTAAACGGTTAACGGTTAACCTACATACAGACCTAAAACCCGGTACAAAAATTATTTAAACCGATTTCTTTGACCTACCTACCTTTCTGTCTTGAAATAACTTCTTACTTGAATTGTACTATAGATACGGTTATCCGATTACACCGCTGATATGTTTCCGTATAGAAATACAGGGTGTCCCAGCGAGGTGTAATGATTGAATTTTTTGAATAACTTCCACAGTGTTCTAGATAACGACCTAAAATTTCACAGGTTGATAAAACAGTTTTCCGCTAATACACTGACTTTTAAAAAGTTTGATTTGGTTCAGTATTGCGTGTTTTACGACCGATCCAGCAACATGCCTGTTTATGTTCCTAAGGCGACCGCATTTTAGAGATTTTCACCGAAAATAAAAAGCGATACAAAAGAATGAATTTTTGTTTAAAATTGTGTTAAATTGCAGGAAGAGGTATATTTCAAAAGTCAAAGTAAATTTTTCATTCAATTAATTGCTTTTTTCAAACTTTTTTTATCCGCAACTTTTCGTCAACATTTGCTGGAAATTGCGATTCTGTTTTCAATATCCAATAGAAGGTGGAATATTTAATCAAATCGAAAACGGTTTCCAGTACTTTAGATTTATGGTATTAGCTATCAGTGTTGCATGTTTCAAGCCATATAGTTGAACTATCAGAAAGTTATTCAATGTTTCATGTGACATACTTGGCTATAAAGTGTAATTTTAAGGCATGTTGCTGGATTGGCCGTAAAACTCGCAATATTGAACCAAATCAAAATTTTTAAAATTCAGCGTAATAGCGGAAAACTGTTTTATTAAGCTGTGAAATTTTAGGTCGTTAACTAGAACACTGTGAAAGTTATTTCAAAAATGCAATCATCACACCTCACTGGTACACCCTGTACATACATACAATATCTACTTCTGACTTATTGTCATGACAGAAATTATGAAAACAAATGGAGCACAAAATCGTTGTACGAGAAATTCATTCCGGGAAAAATTCGTGAAGAATATATTAAACTGGATCAATTTTACAGCCAATTTTTTTTCGTCTGTTTGAAGTTTGGCTAATTTAGTATTTGAGTCGGTGAGTCGGTTCAATGAGTATGTAAGAATGTAAATGTGTGTGAGTGAGGAATTCAAGGAGTGATTAGCTCAACATGTTTGTCGTTTTTATACTTCTCAACGTAAACTCACCTATTTTTCATCTGTATTTGTTCATTGAGCTAACCCCTGACATCACATTTGGTTCTTCCTAACTTTACATATTTCTAATTAATTAATTAAACTTATCAACGCAATTACACCAATGTGATTAATTAGTAGTGATTAGGTATCATAACAATTCATAAACCAGGGTAGAAACCATGAAATCCCGTTTTTACTCGTTTTTTTATCAGTTTGATATTTTAAAATTAAACCATGCTTAATGAAAAGTCCCGAAATAAAAAAATTCTGACTTGATAAGATTTCTGTGTGTATTACCCATCTTCTCATCCGCCCATAAGCGGTACTGTACATTTTTTTGTCAAAAAACTACCTCAAGGTCACAAAATGATCGTTCGCAGATAGTTTTTGGTAGTTTTTTCGGCCGGCAACGACGGGTTTTGATGGATGACGATAAAAACGGCAAAAAAGGCAAATCGGCATCAGTTAGGCACGACGTTCAAGGCTATTAAGTTCATAGAAAATCGTAGAGTGGCTGGCGGAGGAGGTAATTGCCCTTATGGAAGGAAATTCCCCTAATGGGCTGTTTCATCTGAACCACTCGGGGTGAAACTTCGTTTTTCAATGTCGAAGTTTTTAAAAGCCTATTGTTTTTTTGAGAATTCAGTAGAGATTTGTTCGCCGAAACGGGGGTGGGAGGATGTTTTTTCTAAACGTGATCAACGGCTAATTAAAAAGTCGCAAGCACTGTGTTTTCCTTTCTGGGCGACTACTCGAGATGATGGAATGATGGTCAGTCAGTCAGTCAGTTCATTCCGACAGACTGTCAATCAGTCAGTCCCTTTTGACCTACTGTCAGACAGACACTCAGTCATAAAGACCGTCAGCCAGTCCTTTAGACATACAGTCAATCAGTCAGTCAGTCAGAAACAGTAGACTGAGTCAGTCCATACATCAGTCAGTCATTTAGCCAGACAGTCAGTCAGTCATTCAGTCAGTCAGTCAGTCAATCAGTCAGTCAGTCAGTCAGTCAGTCAGTCAATCAGTGAGTCCTTTACACTGTCAGTTAATCAGTCAGTCCTTTGATAATATAACTAACTTAAGTTATGTTTTCTACGAAAACAGTCTTCTGATATTCCTTACTATTCCAGAGGTGAAGTAGCAGATGTAGCAGGAGAAGGAAATTTTCCTAAAATTGGGAAAATTTAATCTAAATTGCCTCCCTGATTTCATTAACTTTCAACTACCCAGATTATCCAGCTATCCTCGTCGCATCATTCGTTGATCGATCGGCCAACCGCAAGTTAGCGCCGGTGAAACGGCAAACAAAAAGTGGCAAACAAAAGTGGCAAACACTGACGAACAAAAGTCGGCTGGTCAGTAGAAAAACATCTACCGTGTCGCCGAGTCAATACGAAGCTGTCAGGCTCTGGCACCAGCGGACGAGGAAAGTGGAATTACCCCCTCTTTGGCAGTTCTAAAAAGTTTAAGTTGTTCTTTAAGGTGTAGGCAAAGTAGCTTGCATAACTGTTTAATTCCACCCTCTTTGGAGAAATTCCCCTCCCTTTAGAGGGTTGGCTAATCCGCCAGTGAGCCAGCTGTCAGGCAGAGATGGGTTCTGATTTCTGTACTGTATCCTAGCCAGGTACGGTGAAGTTTTATTACGGTAAGTATTCGTGTCTAAAAGATGAATAATTGCTGGTGGATCATACATCCAAAACCTGGAACATTTATTTCATCTTTCTCATCCGCACCTCGCGTCGGTATCACTGAGTCAACAAGATACAGATACCTCCGAACGAACGTTCGGGGCCCTGCAATTGATACTGTCACCTTGGCGGATGGTGAACATGAATGGCGGATGAGAATTACGGTGGGAAGAAGATTATCCTCGATGGAACTCTCGAAATTAACTTTCTCGAAATAGTTTCAGTAGCATTCTAGGAAGAAATTTTTGGTAGAAAATGATTTTTCAAGATAGGAAATTAGGATATTCTTTTATCCGCTAAATACGATGGATGAGTGGATCGCATCGGTGGCAACGGTAGACGGGCAATGGAACACTTCACTCTGATGAGATTAGACCGTTCATAGTGTGAAGAGAATTCTCACTCACTCACTCACTCACTCACTCACTCACTCACCCACTCACTCACTCACTAACTCACTCACCCACTCACTCACTCACTCACTCACTCACTCACTCACTCACTCACTCACTCACTCACTCACTCACTCACTCACTCACTCACTCACTCACTCGCTCACTCACTCACTCACTCACTCACTCACTCACTCACTCACTCACTCACTCACTCACTCACTCACTCACTCACTCACTCACTCACTCACTCACTCACTCACTCACTCACTCACTCACTCACTCACTCACTCACTCACTCACTCACTCACTCACTCACTCACTCGATCACTCACTCACTCACTCACTCACTCACTCACTCACTCACTCACTCACTCACGCACTCACTCACGCACTGTGATAATCACCGAACTTAAATGTACTCAAGTTCGACCGGTTTGTTCGACTTTGATCGAGTGGCAATAATCAGCTCGATCCAGCTGTTTGCTTAGGGTGATTACAGAGTCCAAATGGAAAGGTAAAAGGTAAGGTAAAAGGTAAGGTAAAAATGACTTAGAACGTTTGTAAAACTTTCGACATAAGAACTAGGTTTTGTTCCTAGAAAAATCGTTGTTTAGTCGCAATTTTTCTTCCTTTTTCCTTTTTTTAACTCTGAAACACCCTCAGCTGTCTTACTTGATGGTGATAGCTGGATTTTATAACTTCTTGATAAACTACATTTTAGCTGACATAATGTATTGCATCTAACTATTTAAATTTATAACATTCATATTGACCTGGTTGGATCTCATGCCAATAGAAAAAAATTGTTCTTTTTTCAATGTTTTGAGTTCAAGAAGAATCAGTTCTCATCAAATTCTCTGATGCTAATCATTTGCTTCTCATAAAAAATTTTTAAAGACATTTCACTATTTAATCAAGCCGTTTCTTTCCAGATAACAAGAATTTCATCGCTGGAAATTGGGCAACAAACTTCTTGAAAATTCACAGAACTTAATCGGAATGCAGTAAATTATATCAAATATCATAAATTATAAATTCGAATATCATAATTAATTCGGCGTAATTTCCAACGGCGTGTGGCCCATCAGGTCCCCGAAAATTTTGAAAAATTCATTGGCATCGAGAAAACTATGCAAAGCACCAATGAGTATTTACAACAACTACAGGTCGGTTTATATTGCAGTATATCTTGGTCAGGGTTTCTTGTTATCAAAAAATAAATTTGTGGGCCATATGAAATGAATTAGGTGCAGTTTTTGTTGTTATTTAAAATGCTATGTGTGAAAAAGATCGTAGTTCTCAAAAATTTGAAAACGCGCCAAAAACATTTGAATTCAAACTGCGCGCCAAAAAGTTTTTGGCTAACAAGAAACCCTGGATCGGATATATCGATTGACTAGGAGACTGAATTTGAATGCGCGCCATTATTCATTGTGATTTAGGATTCACTATAAACTATTCTTTATGACAGAATTTTTTGCAAACCTTTTAGGCTCTGGTCTCACAGTGAAATTGTGTGTACTAAGATCGAAGAAATCGTGAGTTTCCGAATTCAGGCTCCTAACCATATGAAGAAATCTATTCTGTTTATTTTTTCTTTCGTTTATGTAATCTGTTCTATTTTTATGCTTTTTCGGTTTTCGAGAATTCAAGCGGTATCGTTTCTGTCAGATTTGATTCGTGTCTCTCATTTGGAGCGTGCTGTTAGTGTTACCCTGTACTCTTGCATTGGTAAAATGTTACAATTCATCATAATTACCTGAGTTTTGATTCAACTATACATAGAACATGGTACATATGTATCTGTTGCATTCTCCGAAATTCTCATACATGCCATGTAATATTTTTCCCACCCACTGCTCAGTTCCCTTGGACACTGGGGATGAAACTCAAATCTTTCCAGCATATCCTTATACCTATAAATAATATTACCACTTAATCAAAATGACTAAAATTCATTATTCAACTATACACAGGTGGCAGCTATTCCCTTCTACGGAATTCCCCATTCTACGAAAACCATTACGTATTACATATTGTGCCATTTCAGGTCCTTATACCTAGAAATAATCATACAATTCATCATAAAGACCTGAGTTCATGATTCAACTATACATAGACCATGGTACATAGCTGTTCCATTCCACGAAATTCCCCAACGTACAAAATACATTGGACGTAGATACATGCCATGTTATTTTTTCCATCCAGTATGTACCACTGTTCAACACTGGCGGACTAGCCAAACCTCTAAAGGGAGGGAATTTTACCAAAGAGGGGGGAATAGGCATAAATTAGGCCATTTCACCTACACCTAAGGGAACAAACTCTACTTTTTAAAACCGCCAAAGAGGGGGGAATTCCACTTTTCCCTCCCCTTTTCATCCGCTAGTACTGTTCTGTTCCCCTGGACACTGGAACTGAAATTGGATTTCTTGGTTGTTCTCCACTGTGTTCGCCAGGGGGTGAGGGGGGGGGGGGGCTGGGAGACCAAAAACCCATGGGGACCCCCCTCCCCCCGCCATCAGTGTTGTTGTTTGGCATATATATGGGGTCTATTCATCATGGTGCGGCATTTTTGTGGTGTGAAATATTTTTTTATGAAGGTTGTTACATTTCTTTATTATTTTACAAATAAAGTCATGAGAAGTTCTGTGAAATTCTTGAGCTTGAATACCTTTTTGGAGGATTAAATACGGTTGTGTCAACTGTGTCCCAGCCTCCAATTCTGACTTATAGTTAGTCTGAAACGTGAACGATATAACATTTTATAATTACATCAACTTTATTGAATGAATGAACAATATTTTGGAACTAAAAAAAATTCTGCCTAATGATTGTGAATTCGCCGACCTGCCGCATGGTTTATAGCCGACTGCTGCTTTTATAATGAAATGATTGCGGGGCGTGACGGTGGGGGTGGGACAGTGCCCAAAATTATATTTTTCATTTCGAACAGGAAAAGGACATTTATGTCATGTTAATGTCAACTTGTTATCTTCGAACGGAATTTCTTAGATTCATAATTGGGTATGCAATTGTCATTGTATGGGTACTGTACTGATTTGGAATAGTATTTACATTTGAATGAGTATGAAACAAGGTGCGTGCATCAGTCAGTATGGAACAAGGTGCGGGCATCAGTCAGTATGAAACAAGGTGTCTGCAACAGTAAGAAACAAAATGCGTTCTTAAAACAGTTGATTCCACTGGCTGACAAGCCAAGCCTCCAAAGGGAGAGGTTTGCTCTCCAAAGAGGGGGAATTGGCAGGAATCAGGTCATTTCACCTACACCCTAAGGAACAAACTCTACTTTTGAAACCGCCAGAGAGGGGGAATTCCAATATCCCTCATCTTCTCGTCCGCTAGGGGTTGTTTCTAATATACATATTCCGAAGGCACCGTTAAACGAATATTTATATAACTGAAGTTCAAATAATTCGCGACAAAGGCGACAAATTCACGGATTTTTTTGTAAGACTTTTGCCACATACCTTAAATATTAAAAACTTGAAATTAATGTGTCTGTCAAAAAATGTTACAAAAACAAACGAAAAAATAGTGTGCTTGAAATTTTTTTACAGAAAAACTGTCCCGACAATGTCCCGGAAAACTGTCGCGAAATATTCGAACCTCAGTTAAATACCGTTGAAACAAGGTACACGCATCGGTATGCCTCTAATAAGTGGTATGATCAGTGTTTAAAATAACTAACTCTGACATTGTGATAAGTATTTTTGTTGTGATATGTTATACCAAACTTCTCAAGACAGCAGACATCATGTCCATTATAAACCTGACCACAAACCCTCCTTACCATGCTCAGCCGAAAACTCACTATATATTTATAGACCGTAATCCTGGCCACTGGCGGACGAGCTAAATCTCCAAAGAGAGGGGAATCTTCCCAAAGATGGGGGAATGGGAAGAAATCAGGCCCATTCCCCTACACATTCAGGAACAAATCTTGTTTTTTTGAAAATCCCAAAGAGGGGGGAATGCCAATTCTCATCCGCTAGTGGTGGATGAAAAAACCCCATGAACGCCACAGAATAAATCGGACCAAATTTGTCAAAAGCTCATAGAAAACTGGCAAAATTGAGTTGGATCCCCCCCACTCTCCAAAGTGACTTGATCGAGTCCCCCCTATACCAGTAGACCAATGCCAAACTATGTTGCTTGTCAGAATTGCTAAGGTTTCCACGGGGGAAATACAGTACATGACCACGTTGTGTTCCATTTCGGTGGTAGGATATAGTCGTTCATTAGCTCACTCAATCATGAACTCATGAACCCACTCATGAACTCATGAGCTCACGAACTCAAGGACTCACGAACGAACTTACTCACTCACTCATTTACTGACTCACTCACAAAATGGAGTTAATACAAGCGTTAACTACTTTAAAAAGATAACGATTATAAGAGAAAAGTGATCCATGTAAGGTTACAAATAAGAATTAAGAGAATAAATTTAAATTTGTATTCATGTAGATTTTTTCTATTTTTGTAAAACTCTTTCCGCGCGCGAATCAGACCATAAATATGTTTTGGTATTCTATAGAGCTTAGTTTGGGTGTTTCGGAGGATTAAAAGAAGTTTTGGACGCAGTCAGTTGCTATAGAAGCATTGGAGCGAACACTGAATTCTATTCTATACAAACTATGTAAATCATTTATGTTCTTGGTTCATTCATTCCTGCATGTAATTAGCAACTTTTAACTCCTGCAAAATGTTCATTTACGCCAAATACGTACGTTTAACTTATTCTAAAAACTGATGTTCGTTTACTCATTCCTTTGTTTATTCATTTATTCATTCAATGATTCGTTCATCCAATCATTCATTCATTTATTCATTCAATCATTCGTCCTTTCAATCATTTATTCATTCATTCATTCATTCATTCATTCATTCATTCATTCATTCATTCATTCATTCATTCATTCATTCATTCATTCATTCATTCATTCATTCATTCATTCATTCATTCATTCATTCATTCATTCATTCATTCATTCATTCATTCATTCATTCATTCATTCATTCATTCATTCATTCATTCATTCATTCATTCATTCATTCATTCATTCATTCATTCATTCATTCATTCATTCATTCATTCATTCATTCATTCATTCATTCATTCATTCATTCATTCATTCATTCATTCATTCATTCATTCATTCATTCATTCATTCATTCATTCATTCATTCATTCATTCATTCATTCATTCATTCACTCATTCATTCATTCATTCATTCATTCATGCATTCATTCACCCATTCATTTATTCATGAAGATGTCGTTAGCTCGTTGGCTCATTCAATTTTGGTACAACAAACGGTGATTTGCAATACCTACCAGATGAAACACAATCTGGTATTTCTTGCAATATCTTTCTTTTCCTCATTGATTGAACCCAAGACTAAGCTTGTTTTCCAAGTTAGAATTGAAAATAATTTACTCTGATGGCTTCCTAATCGTCAGCTTGGAAGAAATTTCCACCAGTGTCAATCTACCTAGCCAGTGGTACTCTGTGGCACACACAGCGGGTGCGGTGCCTTGAAGCCATAGCGGATGGAACAGTGGATATCCCCGTCTTTGGGAATCTCAGGGAAACTCATAAAACATTTCTCACGATGTAGGTAAGGTTGTCTGCCAATGATCAGTTAGCCTCTCTTTGGTAAAACTCCCCTCACTTGGGGAAATTACCGCGGCGCCTCAAGGCACGCGTATGCCATTGCTTGTATACCAGTAGTACTGCTGAGAAAAGGAACGCTTTTATGCCACTGCGGCACAGTTGGACATACCATTACATATACATGACATGTGGAACATACTGTATGTATGTATGTAATGTACTGTATGTATGTATGTGTGTGCCAGCGTTAGTTGGTATATGTATGCCGTGGACTGTATCCGTTTTTTTATGTATGTGGAAGCAAAAAAAACGTATAAGTGTTGATGTATGTAGTATTTATGGTTTGCCGATCACTATATACTTACATAAAGTATCTCAAATCATTAGAAAACTGAGTTCGAACGCTCACCAATGTTCTAGTCGATTCCATTAGAACTGTTCCGCTTGTGACTTGTTTTAGAGTTGAAATAGATAGACGGGTTGTATATAATTTTGTAGATGTCTCATAAGTCTATGCATGGAAAAATCTTGCAAGGTCCGAATAATGGAAGTATTAAGCTGTAGTCTCCTAATCAATTATGATTGTTATGCTACGAGACGTTACAAATAGATTGTAAGGTCGTGAGGTCTGTCTTTCCGTATCAATGTTACTATTTATATACTCACAGTCACAGGTCGTGTATACATACTGTATAAAAGTTATCCATTCTAGTTACTCAGAAAGTTACTATATCTGCTAAAAAAAATCAAGGCCCAAGGATTGGCCCCAAAAACTACACAGAAAAACGGCGCGATTCCTTTATTCAATTAAGGAAGCCATTCTTATCGTTCGGCCAATGTTATTATCCCGAACAGTGGTTCCTGACATACTCACATGAAATCCTACACTACTTTCATACCACTGGCGGACGAGAAGGGGTGGGAAAAGTGGAATTCCCCCCTCTTTGGCGTTTTCAAAAAGTGGAATTTGTACTCTAAGGTGTGGATAAAAAGGCCTGAAAACTACCGATTCGCTCTCTTTAGCGAAATTCCTCTACCATTTTGAGAATTAGCTCGTCCGCCAGTGGTGCGTACCACTATATAGGCCTCATAATTTTTTATATGACATGGTTTAAAACTTTGAAAACCCTTGGTATGGCCAGAACCAGATTCTTAAGTCCAGAACCGGATTTTCAAATGATTAATTTTCTGTGCCACGTTTTAGCCCCGTTTAAAATATTTTTAGAACCAGATTCTCAAGTCCAGAACTGGATTCTCAAGTAAGGAATTTTCTGTGCCACGTTTTGGATTTTCTTATAACCAATCACGAGGCCTATACGTGTTTCTCTACAGTATTGGGTTCTGGTATATAGACTTTGTAATTGATTATAAGAAAATCCCTCACATGAGAATCCAGTTCTGGACTTGAGAATCTGGTTCTAAGAAATTTTAAAACGTGGCAAAGAAAATTCATTATTTGAGAATCCGGTTCTGGACTTGAGAATCTGGTTCTGGGTTCTCGCAGTTTTAAACCATTTCTTGTAATCAAATATGAGGCATATACAGCCAAGCCGCTGGCACATGTAAAGAGCATTTTTAATTGATTAGGAGACTGAATGGGAATCGGCGCTTATTCCTCAGTGAATAGTAAGACAATTCCATGAGTTGATTTTTGCTGACATCGACTACCGCTTGTTCAATGTATCTTGTTATAAAAAATTACTCTACCAAAATGTAATGAATCAAGCTTAGTGAACACTGAGGATTTCCCCCGACTTGAAGAACTTCTCCTTACAATTGCGATGAAACCAAAGTTGAACTTTGCGCGCCAATGATTTTCTGAGTAACAGGAAACCCTGGATAGGCTATATATGCCAAGGCTTTTCTATGTATGTATAAGAAATGTGGAATAGCATGGAGCGCCTTACAAGACGGCCGTAATGGTATACATTGAATGGTTCCAAATATACTGTGGAAAAACTCTTACATTCAATTGCGCTAAAATCAAAGTTGAAGTTTTAAACTGCGCGCCAAAAATATTCTGAGCAACAAGAAACCCTGGATAGGCTATATATGCCAAGGCTTTTCTATGTCATGTATAAGAAATGTGGAACAGCATGGGGCGCCGTACAAGACGGCTGTAATGGTATACATTGAATGGTTCCAAATGTAATGTGCCAAAAATTCTGACATTTCATTGCGCTGAAATCAAAATTAAATTTTTAAACTGCGCGCCAAAAATTTTCTGTGTAACAAGAAACCCTGGATAGCCTATATGTGCCAAGGCTTTTCTGTATGTAAAGGAAATGTGGAACGTAGCATGGAGCGCCGTACAAGACGGCCGTAATGGAATACATTGAATGGCTCCAATGTTGCGTTCCAGCTCCGGGCCTCATGGTCGTTAGGCAAATAGCCAAAATTCTATAGAACTGAAATGCAACGGTTTTTGTTTTTGTCTTGTTTCGTTTCTCGATTTAAAAAAATACCACAAACTTACCGCGATTATCAATTAAAAGCTGGCCGTATGCATTTTGGACCTTGGATAAACGTTGTCACTGGCGGATGAGCTAATCCTCCTAAGGGAGGGGAATTCGTCAAAGGAAGTTTTTCAGGGCATTTCACCTGTACCTTAAGGAACAAGCTCTGCTTTCTAAAACCACCAAAAAGGGGGAATTTCACTTTCCCGTTCTTTCTTGTCCGCTAGTAAACGTTGCCATGCAATGATATCAGTGTGACACTTCTGGTCTACGTCTGCATTCAAATCTCGTTAGGAATAGTCCTAAAATCACCGAGAAACTTGGCGCGCTTTTGAATTCAGTCTCTGATCATAAGTGTTCTATTCCTATAACTTGGTTGGGGTTTCTTGTTAACAAAAATGAATTTTGTAGGCTGTTTACGCACGTATGTATGCAATGAATTAGGTAAATTAGGCGTAATTTTCGTACACTGTCCAAATTAAATGTGAAAAATATTTTATTTCTCAGAAATTTGAAAGTCAGATTTGAATTCAAACTGCGTGCCAAAGAAGTTTATTATATAATTAGTTCTAAGAAATTACGTCCTGTTTGCCAACCAATTCTCCACTCACGTCATATCACTCAATGCCCCCCCCCCCCTCCCCCTTCCCCACTGACCTACCGTAAGTCGGCCAAGTCTATTCGTTCTGGGACCTAACCGAACTCCCCGATATCCATTTCGGTAGTTTTTTTTCCAGACGACCCTTTCTCTCGGGCTGAGGGTACGTTCAGGGGTAGTCACCCCTCAGTGTACCCGAAAAATTCTACCCGGGTAAAGTGGATGTGTGTGGAACTTTATGGTCAACCCCACGGAGGAGGGGGGGAGGGGTGAGAAGTGTAAGGGGAGGGGGTAGGGGGGGGGACAGGCGTTCCAACAAGTGGCATTGTTGTACTGTACTGGACAGGGACATGGTCCCATTCACAATGCAGCTGTAAATTTCATATCTAATAACCTGCAAATTTGAATCACTGGAAAGGTTTATTCCGGTTGAAAATCAACAAGCGAACGGATGAATGCGTTGCTTGATATATATTTTTTTAATTTTTATTTTTACATTTCAGATTCTTATTCATGGTTCTCAGAATAGTTGCGGGGCTTGTTTCATTATTATAGTACTTTGTGATTCTCTCCCATGTTGCGATAAAAAAACGCTTCTGTGGATGAAATTACTGCGAACCTCTAGCAGAACAGATGCCTCAAAATCACAACTTAAACATACTGTTCCATCTTCTGGTTCCAAATTCCATTTCTTGATTATTCATTGTTTAGCAGTAGCCGTTTTTTCGCTTCATGAGAATTCGTAAAAGTCAGTGAGCCAGTGTTTCAGTCAGTCAATCGAACAGTCAGTCAGTCAGTCGATCAGTCAGTCAGTCAGGCACTCAGTCAGTCAGTCATTCCTACTTGATTCAATCAGTCACGACTGGACACAAGTTAAAGGAACACGTCATTCGAGTTCCTTTGTCTCCAAATCATCCCATCTTGTACCATCACATTAGATCAGAGTTCTCTTTGGTTTTCGCAGTTCTATTCACAGTCTGCTGTAAAAATGTCAAAATAGTTGTTGAATCACTAGCGGACGAAAAGGGGAGGGAAATGTGGAATTCCCCCTTCTTTGAACGTATCAAAATGTAAAATTTGTTCCTTAAAATAAGGTATAGGTGAAATGACCTAATTTCTCTGGATAGATTTTTCCCCTTTGGAGGTTCGGCTCGTCCGCCAGTGTGTAGAATCTACATAGAAGTAACATACTGTATTGAGTCAGCAGTGTAATTACTGAAGTATAAGGTTCTGGGATTGTGTTTCCAATTTTTCTCAGAACTTAACACCATACTTCAGGAGAATAGATACCTCTGAAATATGTTTTTTACCTGTTTCTTATTAAAGATTCCTAGCAAAACTTTGCTCCGTATGTATGTGAGTCTAGTGGACAAGTGACTTTCTCATAACTGTAGATTTTTATCTCACTGTTCACTGAACAACTATACCTACCAAGATATATCGTCATTAGCTTCTTTCTCAGTATCTACCATGTCAACCCACGATGGAAAAGGTTTACAGACGTTCCAATGCCTCACCTCATTCTGATCGGGTCACCTTCAATCTGCCACCCCTTAGTCGGTCACATTGTCGCGGTCGTGCCCTTCAATATCAATCAAATTTACCCGGCAAAGTGACGGGTCGGGGATCGAACCCCCGTCGCCCGACCGGTCAACAACTCGATTACCAGTCCACCGTGCGAACCGATCGGCCATGGACGCACCGGGCGGACTAGCCGCCGACGTGGTTAATAGGGAATGGGCCGGCGGCGGTCATCACCAGCACGAGCACATGCAGGACGATAGTCAACATTGTTTGATGGACACGGTGCGATTTTTACTCTTGTTATAGTGTAACATGTTACGATGGGACATGTTACGATAATTTCGGTGTAACATGTTACATATGAGGTGAAATATTATGGTGTAAAAAGTTTAGTGATATGTTACGAAGTGACATTTTATGGTGTGACATGTTATGGTGAGATTTTACGAAGTGAAAGGTTATGGTGTGACATGTTACATATAGTGTTATGTTACGAAGTGACATGTTATGGTGTGACATGTTACGGTGTGAAATGTTACGATGTTATACTTTATGATGTAACATGTTATGGTGTAACAAGTTACGGTGTGACATTTTATGGTGTGACACCAAATACTTTTGCAGTGGAGTGACTTTCAGTACAACCAGACAGTATAAAAGTTGACCTTGTTTGATGCGATTTTACCACTGTTATGCAGGGACATGAAAAGATTTGACATTATGGTGCAGTATGAGTCTGATGCGTAACAGTAGGACTAATATGATGTTACGCCATGAAATTGCACTATGTGACCTGCTGTCTTTGATATAACATCACTCTCCATCTGTATCATGCCAATTTTTTTTATCAGTGATCAGAAACGGTACCGCTTTGAACATTTTTATATTTGCAGACCTTCTGGTGAATTCTAATGTTTTGTTTCATTTTCAACTAAACCTGATGTTTCAGAATCTCTCCTGGTCCTCGCTGGTGGAGCCGATGAGCGCGGCTGCCTGGCCGCAGACCAACGGATGGCATCACGCTTATCCCGGTTAGGCTTGAGCTTGGGTTATGTAGGTTTAGGCTTGGGCTAGGCTTAGGCTTGGGTTAGGTTTAGGGTTGGATTAGGCTTAGGCTTGGGTTAGGTTTAGGGTTCGATTAGGCTTAGGCTTGGGTTAGGTTTAGGCTTGGGTTAGGCTTGGGTTAGGTTTAGGGTTGGATTAGACTTAGGCTTGGGTTAGGTTCAGGGTTCGATTAGGCTTAGGCTTGGGTTAGGTTTAGGCTTGGGTTAGGCTTAGGCTTCAGTTAGGTTTAGGGTTGGATTAGGCTTAGGCTTGCGTTAGGCTTAGGCTTAGACCTATAGATTTATGCTTACGTTTGGGTTCAGGGATGGGATTACGTTTATCTTTCAGGATTTGGTCTAGGCTAAAGTTTAGGCTTTGGCTTAGGTTCAGGATTGTGTGTAGGTTTAGGTTTAGGTTTATATCCAGGCTTTGCTTCATGATTACGCTTAGACGATGACAGAAATTAACTGTAATTTAGTTTACTTTCTTTTCCACAGGCACCTCTTCCACTCTCAACTGGCCTCAACCATTGCTCACTGACGACCAACATCAACAACAAACGGTTAAGCTAGCTCACTCACTCACTCACTCACTCACTCACTCACTCACTCACTCACTCACTCACTCACTCACTCACTCACTCACTCACTCACTCACTCACTCACTCACTCACTCACTCACTCACTCACTCACTCACTCACTCACTCACTCACTCACTCACTCACTCACTCACTCACTCACTCACTCACTCACTCGCTCACTCACTCACTCACTCACTCACTCACTCACTCACTCACTCACTCACTCACTCACTCACTCACTCACTCACTCACTCACTCACTCACTCACTCACTTGCAGCCAAGCTTCAGCACCAGTCGTGATACGAACAACAACCGTCTAGTCAATGGCCATGCAAATGTTCCAGATTCTTCTCGAAACATTCCCGAAACTTCTGCAAATCCGCTACCGTCC
>OZ038442.1:8255655-8260655 GCA_964036265.1 Daptonema setosum
AGGGTGCCTTCATAGTCGGAATTGCAACTTTGTTCGAAACATTTCCGTAAACCTTTTCCACTTCACAATCAATTCCGAAACGTTTTCGAAATCGAAACAGGAAGAAAAAAATGGAAAATGTCGAAACGAAACTGTAAAAGGTTTACAGAAAAGTTGCGAACAAAGTTGCAACTCCGACTATGAAGGCACCCTTAATTAAGCGAACGGTAAGTAATTACCACAAAAACAAGTTGAATTTTAGAACTAAAAATTTTTTGATTATGGATTCAGCTGTTGCTCTATTATGCTAACTAATTATAGTATCAAAATAATATCAACTGAAATAGTTGTTTCTGCTGTTTTTATAGCCACTCGAAAATTTTTAGGAACATGAATCGCATTCATAAACAGTCTTCGTCATCTCGATCCAAAACACAAATTACTGAGACTCCATTATTCAGTTTGATGTACAGTCAATTAACTACAGATTTCTTTCTGATAACCAATTGTCCGACCTATAACTCACTGCCGAAACTGTCTGAAATACATATTTGTGCCAACTGACATGGGATAGAATACTATTGAAATGTGATATAAAAACTGCCAGTTTCATAAGTTCAATTACATACTTGAACCGATCAAGTAATATAGTTCAATAGAGATAAGCTTGTTTTACATAGTTAGTTAAATTGCCATTTAAAAAAACAGTTTCATTCGCAACAACCAAAAACAAATTGTTTATAAAATATTTAAGCAACTTACCATAACCCATCTACATGTACACGACATCTCATATCTCGAACTCTGGTCGACTCCTTGTAACGTCCGACGATATGTCCGTTGCGAACGAAACGCCAACGATCGGACATAAAAAAACGTCCGTCGGACTTTTCGGCGCTCCCGGTGACATGAGCAATTGTCGCTTTTGTCGGCCGATCGAACGGCGAGAATCACTAGCGGACGAGAGGGGGTGGGAAAAGTGGAATTCCCCCTTCTTTGGCGCTTTTAAAAAGTATAATTTGTTCCCTATGGTGTAGGTAAAATGACCCTCGAAGCTGTTAATTCCCTCCTCTTTGGAGAGATTTCCCTACCTTTGGAGGATTAGCTCGTCCGCCAGTCGGGAAGGGGGGGGGGGGGGGTTGTCGAAGGTTTCTTGGAGATGCGCGTGGACCCCACTCGAAAACTGAATGGTCTAAAGGAATGCGGGTTCTTTTGAAGAAGTGATAGGCACAGATATGGAGGTATTAAGTAATGTGTTTCACCTATTTATTGTCTTAGAAATCCACTTTAAGAATCCGGTAAATAAAGGAGGAGCTTCGTTATTCCGTCCACATTCCCTCCACTAGCGGACGAGAAAGGGAGGGATAACTGGAATCTTCCCTCTTTGGTGGTAGGGTAGGTGAAAAGTCGAATTTGTTCCTAAGGTGTAGGTTAATTAAACCATTTTCTGCCAATTCCCCCTTTTTGAAGAAATTTCCATTTCTTTGGAGGGTTTGCTCGTCCGCAAGTGGTTCCCTCACATCGGGGGGAGGGGGAGGGGGTTGTAGGAGCAGGAGCTTGGGAGGGGGAGAGGGGTCGACGTCAACAATGGACCCGGTTATCTAACCGTTCGGTTAAATGTTCCCTATACACTCGACCAAGTTGTCACAGCCGTTTTTGTGGCCGATGCGACGCTTGGAGGCACCGAGGTATGTATGTATGTACAAATTCTACATAAGTCCATGTATACTCTATTTACTCTGTTAAAACTTTTTCTTCAATTGAAAAAATACGTTCACCTTTTTCCGGATTCAGTAACACGCAAATTCGGTGACAAACCACATCAATCAGTAAATGCAACAAGGTAGATGTTATGACATACATTGCCGTTTCATCAGTATACGGTAAACGAGTTGACATAAATATGCCCTTCCACGACTATAGTCGTTGTCGGTTGTCGGGAACTAACAAAAGTTCCATCCCTGCTGCCGATTCGGTTCGACCGAGTGGAAGTGTTATGGGGTCCATTTATGCCAGCCGGGGGGGGGGGGGGTGGTTACTGGGTGTTCGTCGGTGCGGGGGTCGAATTTGTGGGGGTCAACGAGTGCGGATATCGGTATACGAAAACAAGACATCCGAGTTGGCGAGGTCGGTTCGGTGGGGGGGTAATTTTGAGTACCGGGTGATCGTGAAACGGGTGTTGAACCGGGTAGTTGGAGATACGGTTAACAATCGGGGAGGTTGGGGTTGCAGTTTCCGGGTGTTCCTTGGTTAGGCCACCCCGCAAAACTCTGCGGGGGGTCAACGGAAATGGATATCGGTATACGAAAACAAGCCGTTCCGAGTTTGTTAGGTCGGTTTGGAGAGGGTAACTTTGGGTACCGGGTGATTTCGACACGGGTGTTGTTGTTACGGTGGACAATGGGGGGGGTGGACGGGTGTTGAAAAGGGTAGTTGGAGATACGGTTGACAATGGGAGAGAGTTATAACTCACGGGTGTTCTTCAGTAAGCCCACCTCGTCCCCACTGTGGCAGTCGCAATGGAAATGGATATCGGTATACGAAAACAAGCCATTTTGAGTTTCTTAGGTCGGTTTGAAGAGGGTAATTTTGGGTGCCGAGTAATCGTGACACGGGTGTTGAAACGGGTAGTTGGAGATACGGTTGACAATCGGGGAAAAGGGTTGTACATAGTTCACGGGTGTTCTTTAGTTAAGCCACCCCGCAAAACTCTGCGGGGGCCAGCGGAAATGGATATCGGTATACGAAAACAAGTCGTTACGAGTTTCTTAGGTCGGTTTGAACAGGGTAATTTTGGGTACCGGGTGATCGTGACACGGGTGTTGAAACGGGTAGTTGGAGATACGGCTAACAATCGGGGAAGGGGGTTGTAGTTCACGGGTGTTCCTTGGTTATACCACACCGCAAAACTCTGCGGGGGTCAACGGAAATGGATATCGGTATACGAAAACAAGTCATTCCGAGTTTGTTAGGTCGGTTTGGAGAGGGTAATTTTGGGTACCGGGTGATTTCGACACTGGTGTTGAAACGGGTAGTTGGAGATACGGCTGACAATCGGGGAAGGGGGTTGTAGTTCACGGGTGTTCCTTGGTTAGACCACCCCGCAAAACTCTGGGGGGGGGGGGGGGGGGGGCAACGGAAATGGATACCGGTATACCGAAACAAGTCCTTCCGAGTTTATTCTAGTCGTTAGGGGTGTGGTAATTTTGAGTACCGGGTGATCGTGTCGTGACACGAGTAGTTGGAGATACGGTTGACAATAGGAGGGAGTTGTTACTGCTGGGTTTTCCTCGGTAAATGGGACTACCCCATCCTCATTGCGGCACTCGCAACGGAAATGGATATCGGTATACGAAAACAAGCCATTCCGAGTTTCTTAGGTCGGTTTGAAGAGGGTAATTTTGGGTGCCGGGTAATCGTGACACGGGTCTTGAAACGGGTAGTTGGAGATACGGTTGAGAATCGGGGAAGGGGGTTGTAGTTTACTGGGGTTTCAAGTTGAAACCGACACCCAACTCTGTGGGGTCAGGGCGAACGGATATCGGTATACCGAAACAAGTCATTCCGAGTTTGTAAGGTCGGTTCGGTGGGGAGTAATTTTAAGTACCGTGTGATTTTGACACGGGTGTTGTTGATCCGGTTGACAATGGGGGAGGTTGACGAGTGTTGAAACGGGTACATAGTTGGATATACGGTTGACAATGGGGGCAAGGTTGAGGGTTTTGTTTTTACGAGTACTTCTAGTTAAAGCAACCCACACCCACTAACGATAGGTACATACAAGAAATGGACACTTCTTATTGACAGTATGCAAAATATCATACACGAAATGAGAATAACTTAATCATGCGCACGTTTGAGAAATTCAGTGTCTTTGACTGATATGCAAGAATTCAACTACGTAGCGCGCAAATGAGTCTTCTACAAAAAAAAACAACAAATCCCAGAACCAAGTCTACCTGTACTGAATTCGCTGAGTAATTCCGTTTCCACACACACACACAACAGATAATAAACTGCGAAAGCAGCTATTTACAAACTGTTTCATAAAAATGTTTCCTCTGAAAACCTAAACACCCTGTATGAGCTACCGTAACCAGACCAGAGTCAACTTTGGCGGGGCCGTACGACCTCATCACGAGGGTATCTCGATTGCTCAATGGTGTCCCGATGTATCTCTGCCACGGACGAAAGAAGTCCGACCCGCTAACATCGGTCATTCATCACAAGACGAACAGCTACGATCCGCATTCACAAACTGGTTAAAGGGACTGAAAGTTAAGGTGCGCCTTTTTATTGGATTTAATTCTTTAAAAGGAGCTAACTAAAGATGGGTACAGACAACATGTAAGATTTAAAGTATTGAAAACGTATGTTTGAGAAAGTTTCCAAACCAAGATTATTCATAGCCCTCAGGTGGTACCCAATCTGGATTTGTCAGGTACATAACTAAATTTGTGCCATTGAGTAAGTAAAACTTTCTCATGGATTAACAGACACAGATATGTACATGCGTATGTATGCAAAGAGATTAGTGGACACTTCTACTTCTGCTGAAAAATCACACACGAAATAGTCATAGAAATCTCTGAGAAAGGGTGGCATTCAAATTCAGTATACTAATCAAACGAGAATGCTACATACATATGTATGTCATCTGATATACGATGACAGAACAGTTTCTTCGACTGAGTATGTATTCCGAACCTTTGCCCATTGAATGCATGAATAAATTTTTAGAACGCTGAAGTTCGCGGGCTACAAATTCAGTTACCTAATACGTTTACTGTGAATTCTATATCCAATGGTGTCAGCTGTTCAGTTGACTCGGTTGATGTTCCTTTCTTCATTGGTGGCATAGAAAAAAACGACTGAGTCGACCTGGAGTTTACATACTTCCGAACTGCGTAAATGTATCTGTTACCACCAAAGCTGTTGACGAAACTCTGAGGATCAGGGATCTAAATCGGGGTTTTGTGATTCCACATAGTTGATAGAAATTATGAATTTTATAAAGATAT
>OZ038442.1:8265655-8354419 GCA_964036265.1 Daptonema setosum
CAGTCAGTCAGTCAGTCAGTCAGTCAGTCAGTCAGTCAGTCAGTCAGTCAGTCAGTCAGTCAGTCAGTCAGTCAGTCAGTCAGTCAGTCAGTCAGTCAGTCAGTCAGTGTCAGTCAGTCAACTCGTTCCAAAACAAATGGTCCAACAAATCACTACAGACCCGCGTTCTATCCCATTCGCCTGCAAATGGTACTCATTAATTATATGAACTAGGAAAAAACATAAAACGGAGTTCGCGACATTCCAAATCGAGTTGGGCGACACGGGGGGGGGGGGCACGGAGTTATAGGGGAGGAGAGAGTGGGGGAGCGATCGTGACCCTGCCAAACTCGAACGCCAAAAACAAACGAAAGACGCATTGAATGGAGTATTCATAATTGAATGGGGAATTAAGTCGATATATGTAAGTAGCTTTTTCCTTCAAGACTTTTCCATAAATGAAATGAGATCTTTATTGACAGGATATCCATATTTCCGGTGTCCGAAAAATCGTACATGTAATCTTCTTTTAAAGTTATTCTCAGGATATTGGTTTCGTTTTCAATTTTAATCTCGGAATCAATTGGGATTCACTATTGTGAGCCACGAGATAACGTTTGATTTGTATGCTAGATTATAGAAGTGTCGCTCTATATGTCTGTTTATGCATTGGAAAAGTCTTACTCAATGAAGCACGTATGTTGTTTCTGCCAGCAAAAGTATTCCCCGAAACGTCTGATAATGAAACATCACCAGCCTTTACCCAACTTGATTGGCACCATTGTACAACACAGTATATCATGCGATGATGATGATTGATGTGCGTGTTAACACTGATTGTCTGATGTTTCATTATCAGACGTTTTTGGCAACATTTATGATGGAAGAAACAACATCCGGACTTCATCTAAAAATGGCTTTCTTTCAAACTCAATTACCTGAATCACTATGAATGCCAAAAGAATGTTTATAGGCGCGACAGTTGTTCTTTGGTGCGATGCGTTCGGTGTCGCGCGCGACAACACTGATGATGAAAGATTGCGTCACTCGGTCGCGCGCGTTTTTTTGTCGCGCGCGACAGACGCGTGGCGTTCCAACGGGTGGTCGCGCTTTGGGGGTTTGTATCCGTGGTATCAAATGGTATACAGGTTTCTTGTATTTGTAGTATGGAACAAAATGATGCTCAAGAACGAGAAATCCTGGATAGACTATAAAGAAGGTAACAACTGTTCTAAGTGATTTCCAGCTCGTAGTTCAAAGTACCGGAAGGATGAAACTAAAGAATGAGATAATAATGCGGTCGTAATAATGCGTCGTTTTGCTATTACAGGGTGTGCCAAAATGGGATGCTTTTTAGGGCGCGTTCAGAGTTGTCTTGAGAAAGTCTCAAGAACTTGATTTGCAAACCTTTCGGTACACATGAAAATTTTTTTGTTGCCGATAAAAATGTTTGAAACATTTGGTTGGATCAAAACTTGCTTTTAGGAGTTCCGAGAGTGTTACAAAAAAAAATCTTGAGACGATTCTTCTGAAAGCGCCCTTAGGTTCCAACCGAATGTAATGCGGAATCATAAAGTTTAATTATTATACCGAACATTGCTTGTCAAACCACCAAAGAGCTTTTTTGGCTAGTTCCATGCTGTTTTGCAGAAGGAGAAGTAATTATGTAATGTTGAACTCGACCAGGTCCACCAATAAAAAAATTATCACAAATCGAGGGAATAACTGCGATAAAAAAACGGGAAAGCAATATAAACATTCAAATATTTTAAAAAGAAGATGATATCAACAAAAAATTTATTCTTTTATTACTGTATCCCTGAATTGAATAAAACGATCCTACTAAAGAAGCATCAAGTCTAATACGGTATCGCATGCCAAACAAAGAACCGGCGTACTGTAGGGAAGAAGGGGGTATATGGCGGGATAGGGGGGGAAGGGTCGGGGCCATCAGCGATTGAAAAAGAAGGGGTTCGAAATAAAACAACAACAACAACAACAACAATAACAACAACAACAACAACAACAACAACAACAACAACAACAGCAGCAACAACAACAGTGGGGGCGGGTTCAATCAACATATCGGAACATCAATATACAAAGGGCCACCGAACAAAGGAACTCTCATTCGACCCTCCTATCCCCCCCCCCCCCCCGTCCCTCCACCCTCCTGTTGGTACATTTGGACACAAACCTTCCCCCTTATCATCAGACTACCCGGCACTCGGGTAAACTTTTTTATAAGTTTTACATTTGGGCGGGATGGCCCCCCACTGACAGACGACCTAAACCTCCAAAGGGAGGTAAATTTCGTCAAACAGGGGGGAATTGGCAGCTCCCAGGCTAGTTTTACCTACACCTTAGGGCGCTAAATATACTTCTTGAAGACGCGAAAGAAAGGGGGAAATCCACTTTTCCTACCCTTCTCGTCTGCTAGTGGGCGCGGTCGCCCCTCCCCTTCAATCCGGCCAGCTGAACCCCGTTCCAAAAAGTTACATACGACAAACCGGGTTCGCACGAGCGGAAAAGGCAGGAACATAAAAGTGAAATTCCCTCTCTTTGGGAGGTCAGAATGTATAATTTTGTCTTGACTTGGTTAACCCCTCCCCTAACATCGGACTACCCGGCGCTCGGGCAAACTTTTTTATAAGTTTTACATTTGGCGGGTGGCCCTTTCCCGCAAACGGCCACCTGAACCGCGTTCCAAAGACTCACGACACGCCGGGCAAAGAGGGGAATTTTCGCTTTTCGTTGAAATCAAAAAAGAGGAATTTGATTTCATTGTGGTAAATTTTTTCCACCCCTCCAATCCAGCACACTGAACTAAAAAAGTTTACGCCCCCCTCCAACGTCTCACACCCTTTTTCACACTGGCAAACGAAAGTTATAAAAAATGGTGTATTTCCATTTCGCCGGGGATTTCGACACGTGAAATTTATATCACAAACGGTGTCAATATAATAACTTTTATAATATCTGTAAAGAAGTTGCCTCACTGTAATAAAGACAGGAAATAATCGTTTGGGAGCTTCTCCCCCCCCCCCCCCATCCCCGCCCGGTCAATCGCGGGGGCTCCCCTCCCCCCTCCCCCGGGACAAATGGCCGGTTCGACCCACAGAACACCGCCGCTGTCAACCCCTTCTCTATAGTCGGTTCAACTTTTTTTGTTACTGAGAACTTTTTGGCGCGCAGTTTGATTTCAAAACTGCTTAAGGCACACTTTCAAAATTTCGAGAAGTAAATTGTTTTTTTTCACATATTGTCGGGACAACTTACGAAAGTTGCACTTAATTCATTGCATACGTGCGTAACCGACCCGCAAAATTAATTTTTGATAACAATAAATCATGAGAAAGCTATAGTTGGTTCCACGTTTTTTTGTTATTGAGAAAGTTTTTGGCGCCCAGTTTGGTTTCAAATGTGCTTTGGGCGCGCCTTACTAATTCTGACATGAAGGCAAATACAGGAATGTTTCCATATTTATGCTAGTCCTATAAAAAGTGTTGTCGTGGTGGTGGTACACTTCTGAAAAATGAACTATTGCACCAGAAACTGGGTCCGAATAAAAATTGAGTCAAATGAAAACAACAACAACAACCACAACAACAACAACAACAACAACAACAACAACAACAACAACAACAACAACAACAACAACAACAACAACAACAACAATAACAACAACAACAACAACAACAACAACAACAACAACGACAACAACAACAACAACAACAACAACAACAACAACAACAACAACAACAACAACAACAACAACAACAACAACAACAACAACAACAACAACAACAACAGCAACAACAACAACAACAACAACAACAACAACAACAACAGAAAACAACAACAACAACGACGGAAAAATCGTCACTGTTCAAAATCTGAAAGAACTATAATACATGTACGTACATATAACTTAATGCCAAAAAAATATTGGCTTTATCCCTACGTTTTGACTATGAGTACTCCCAGAGAAAAAAGTCTCGCTTATCTTCCCCCACTTGTTATTTTGGTATACAAACGTTATTTTTGAGCTAAAATGGAAGGGTGGGGTGGTTGGGAATTGGGATGGAAGTTGGCACTTTGAAGTTTCGATATTTTTTAGATGTAAGACACCATAATTGACCAAAAAGGAACAGTAGAAAATTTTCTAAACCAAAACTATGATAATTATCTATAGACTTACGCCACTGATAAGTTAATATATTTATTTTACTTTAACAGCGAACGACAAAGATTATGAGAGGTAACTGTGGAATTCCTTCACTTTTTGGGAATTTGAAAATCGGGTTTCGGCGCGGAAAACAAGGAAATTACACTTAGATCGTCACTTTTCGAATTTCAGGTTTCTGAAGATGACTCGCTCAACCGCCATTATGTATTATATTATTTTTTGCCAGAAAATCCCAACATTTGTAGCCAAAACGTTTGTACAAATTTGTGATCGGATATAATTACAGATATGCAGTCGCATTCACAGTTAATTCTGAGACTAATCTCGTTCGTTTATACATGTACAGTAAGTGAGTGACTGAGTGAGTGAGTGAGTGAGTGAGTGAGTGAGTGTGTGGGTGAGTGAATAAGTGAATGAGTGAGTGATTTATTTGATGAATACGGATGTATTTTGCTCTAAAGTCAAACAAAAATAGCCTGCAATAACAAATAAAAAACCAGAGAAATTGCGCTGAAATTTTAACTTAATAGGTTAGTGACAGAGTTTTGTCTTTCCTACCGTAAGAATCAATTACCTCAAGCTGTTGTCATTTGGGTATTTTTATTATAATAGAAATCGACATCATAAAATCTACATCACTTGTTGCATAAGTCAGCTTCCGTGCTGTCTTTTTCAAATAAAATATATTACGAAGAGGGTAGCCAAAATTGGCAATCGACAACCGTAGGGCCGGATGCCGCTAACAGCGACGAATACTGAACTTCACTTTTTCATATAGCACGCGTGAAGCGTGAACTGTTTTGTCGCGTCGCTCAGCGACAACGACTAGGATTAGTTTTTTCAACTTTAACTAATGATCATGCAAGATGAAGCAATTTAGTTTAAAGTCACAAAGTTTTCATTTAAAAAAAACCAGGAGCACGCATATCAAATCAATCTTTATGGTATTTCATAATCATCAATAACCAACAACTTTTGATCATGCCAAACACGAGGTTTCGAACTGATGTGCGCCTTGTGTTGAGGCCGGCAGCATATTTGGAAACTGCACCCACTTTTTGTCAGAATTCGTGTGACCCAACGACAGCTAATAACCCTTTGACTGTTTGTACGGCTTAGGCTTAGTTCCGAACACAGACTGTACGTTAGTAAAGAAGATAGCCTAGATTAGCCTCTTCTAAAATCCAAAATGAAAAAGTCGAATTTGGGATTTTAACAAAAAGTGGGTGCAGTTTCAAAATATGCAGGCCGGCAACCTGGTGCTTGGATAATAGATTAATCCATTTGTGCAACCGTACTCTTTTAGATTACGGTAGTTATGTCATAACACAGGGAATGAAAGTACCATGTGTGCAATACAGTAACCAAAATGTGCAATTTGAATGCAAGAGTTACGGTAACTTACAGATTTGATTCAAAGATGATTTTGGTATTGAATAATCAACTATTTGAGATATCAAGAATCACTCGGGGGTTTTCGAGGGCGCTGATTTCGAATTTCACATTAGTTTTTGCATCAAACAATTATTTCATGCCTTAACTGAATCCTTGATGAAAAAAGTAATTAATAGTGGACCCAAGGTACTCTAACATGCTAACGGTAATTATAATTGCACTTTATAAGTAAAATGAACTTAAGTGGCTCATTATTTAACTCTGTTTAGAGCTGACACTTGTTAGTAGAGCAAAATAGGGATCTTGGACTGAAATATAATAAATGATTTTAATTTAGATTTGATACGTGAATGACTCAGTCATTTATTCATTAGAAGTAATATATAGATGGAATAAGAATAGTCAACATGAGTGTCTGGGATGATGACAGTGAATACCTTAGCAGTTTTAAGATAAAACGATTTATCTTAACCGAGGTGATTGTTTATAAAGTAGTTTCGATCATTTTATATTTCTGTACAGCCACTAGCCTAGATATTTCTATATGCATCTATCATAAGCGTGCAGACGCGTCTGCAAGTCATGTTGGAGTCATTTTTTTTGTTTTATCTCAAAACTGCTTAGGTATTCACTGTCATTATCTCAAACACTCATGTATTGACGATTCTTATTCCGTCTTTATATTAATTTTAATGAATAAATGAATGAGTCATTCACGGATCAGATACATGTGAATGTGAGACTGATACCCTCAGTGCTTACAAACGATAATAAACGTTACAGATTTTCTATATTGAATCATCTAAGGCCAATTATAACATCAAACTCACAGATTTTTTCTTTTTATCAACCTAACAACCGTACATCCTGCAACACTGATCACACGCGAACAGACAAGAGTTGGCATCCTTATATGAACAATAACACCTTATCAAAACTGCCTCATTACCCGCTCATCAGTACCCATATCATACCACTATGCCACCCACCGCACCAAACTCGTACTCTTGTTGGAAGACCACTTTTACTTTCATTTACCACATGCTTTAACACTAGGTAGATTTCACATTATTCTAAATTTTACAGAAACGCTGAAAAAGTTTTATATAAGAAATACTTATCAAAGAGATCTTTTGAATGGTTTTCCTTTAATCCCGTCTACTTCCATGAAACCATATCGATTTCCTTTCGATCGATGTTTTCTAAAAAGCTTCTTATTCTCAGTTTTTGATCAGATTTTTTTAAATCAAACTAAGTTTGCATCAATTCTTTTCCTAAACCGTTTTTTCATCAAACCGTTTTCAATTGATAGCTCCACCAGCCGTCTCAGGAAGAAACAAAAATACTTTTTGACTACAAAAATATTTCCATAAACTACAGTAACCGTTACCGTAATCATAATTACTGTAGGATTACGGTTGCACAAATGGATTAATCAGTTCACCAAATGCCGGCAACCTAACCATTTGACAGAGGATAATTCATACAGTGACTCACTCACTCACTCACTCACTCCCTCACTCACTCACTCATTCTCTCACTCTCCTAATCTCTCATTCAAGTCATCAGGTCGCATCGCAAGCGAATGATGCACCTTTCAGCGAACGAAATGCAGTTGAAAACTTTAAAAATAATTGCCGCAATTGATTTTTTTTGGCAGTGTGGCAGTTGACCGATTCCCTACTCACTCACCCACTGACTCATTTACACAGGCTAAAAGTCAAAGTGGGATTAACCTTCGAGTCGGTTACTGTTAGCCAATCACCGCCGTTCCAATTTGTATCAACTATGTAGATTTGTTATCAACTATGTGTGTTTTCTATCCAGTAAGGAAAATTGATGAAAATAATGCAATTTGTGCAGTGGTTTACCAGTATGCTGCATTACGTGTTCACCATTCTTCAGGTACATATGTATGTTTGCGGATAATGTCTTTCTGGCTGATGCGTAGAACGTTTGCTAATGCTTACTAAACCGTGTTCATGATGTTGACGATCACTTACGACCATGGTACGTGACAAAAAGGTGCACGCAGGTATCGTAGCGGATGAACGTCACAAGGGGGGGGGCTGTTGAATAAGGTAAAATAGTACTTTAGTAAAATTCGATGGGGTAAAATAGTGGTATAGTAAAATTCGATGTAGTAAAATAGTGGTATAGTAAAATTCGAGGTGGTAAAATATTGGTATGGTCAAATTGGGGTAAAATAGTGGTATGGTAAAATAGTGTTATACCATTCTTAACGTATTGAACGATGATATTAAGATGCGATGCACGTAAAAGTCAACCAAAATTTGGACCAAAATGAAAATTTGAAAAAAATTAGATTTGGATACAAAACGACTCACTTGACTCCCGTGAACTCAAAAATGTCCTTGCTTCACGTTAAAACCACGTAAACAGGCCAAAATTCGCATCACTAAATGGTGCACCCTAATTTCCCTATACAAATTAGGCGAAACTTTAAGACCGATTTTCTCATGTACTTCCAAAAAGATCGGAAAACCAAACACCTCAGGTTGAAGCTGAGAATTTTCTCTACAAAACCTGTCTAACTAGCCAATGCAATTTCGACTTTTTTTTCAACTACCGTAATCCCAAACAACAATTATTTTTCAACTACCGTAATCCCTGTGTTGTCATAAACGAAACATTAGGTTTTGCCATCAAAAATTAGTTCCGTGTGGATCCTCAGAAAACAATTATTTTTATAGTCGATGATGAATTACTGACTGTTCCACGAAAAACTCTAATTTGATGTTTCACACTGAATTCCGCTGTCGATGCAGCACAGGCATTCGACGAAATGTTCGTTTCTCCTATTTGGTTTTCGAGCTGTACTGGACCAATTTTTAAAAAGTTAACACGAATTGAAAAAGAAAATTATTCTCTTTCGTTTGCACAAAAAATTTCCTGAAAACAGCCCAAATCACAGAATTGCGAATAAAAACTAATTTAGGGTCGACTGAAATTTTTTCATCGACAAGCTAAAGCACGGTAAATCATTAGGATGTTTATCGAGAATTCACGCACCTTTTTGGAACAGTAATTCATTATCGACTATACTGCAAAATTACTAAAATATGATTCTGTCCAATAATAGTAATCAGAGGTGGGTCGCTGGGGGGCAGGGGGTTTACCCCCCCCACTTTTCAGGGTCGGCGTGTAGCCTACCCCTTCCCCCTAGACAAACATTTAGGTTGCTTACCTACCCCCCCCCCCTTCCGACTTGAATTTTTTTGAGAAAATCGGCTTCAAAACCTTAATTTTGAAGCTCATTTTTCAAAAAGTTTTGCCTGTGAAATTTTTTTTCGAACAAACACGTTTTCTGGGTTAATTTTCTTGGTTAAAACTTGTAAAAACCGGTTCATGTGATGTTCATACCTCATAATAAACGATTTTCTAGCAAAAACCAGCAAAAAACGGGGCTTTTTTTGCGAAAATATTTTTTCTACCCCCCCCCCTCCATTTTTTGGACTGGGCTGATAGGATGGGATTTTCTGTCGAGTCATAATTTAGTATTTTTGTAGTAAAAATATTTGTTTTCAGATGATCCACACGAAACTAATTTTTTATGGCAAAACCTAATGTTTCGTTAACGACGACACAGGAATTACGGTAGTTGAAAAATAATTGTCTTTTGGGATTACGGTAGTTGAAAAAAAGTCGAAATTGCATTGGCTAGTTAGACAGGTTTTGTAGAGGAAATTCTCAGCTTCAACCTGAGGTGTTTGGTTTTCCGATCTTTTCGGAAGTACATGAGAAAATCGGTCTTAAAGTTTCGCCTGATTTGTATAGGGAAATTAGGGTGCACCATTTAGTGATGCGAATTTTGGCCTGTTTACGTGGTTTTAACGTGAAGCAAGGTTATTTTTGAGTTCACGGGAGTCAAGTGAGTCACTTTGCATCCAAAACTATTGTTTTTCAAAATTTCATTTTGTCCCAATTTTCGTGATGTTTTGGTCGTCGCTTACGTGCATCGCATCTTAAAATTGATATTGACAATTGACAACGAACAATTGATATACATAGCACGCGTGAAGCGTGAACTGTTTTGTCGCGTCGTTCAGCGACAGCCACTACACTACACAAGCCGTCTTAGCACAGTGCGCAATATCAAGTGTAAAACAGTGCGATCATACCGTAATTTTGGTTCAATTCTGGGGTGTGTAATTGTTGTAGATTTTTTCGCGTTTGAACTGGCTGGAATACAGTAGGTTTATTGACTCCCAGGGAGAGGTAAAACTCATTAATATGTTCTAACAAGCTCATCTGACTTGCTTCAACATTATTACTCTCTTTTTATTAATTTTTTTACTCACCCAATCAAAGACGTTTTTAGACTTCACCATTAGAGATTTACACCAACCCGTGGGAACAAGATGCAAATGTACTGGTTTACACAAAACTCTGCACTGTGCTAAGACGGAAGGATTAGTGTTTTATTTTTAACTGTAACTATGATCATCATGATGAAGCAATTTAGTATAAAGTTACAAAGTTTAATAAAAACCCAGGAGGACGCATATAAGATCAGTGTTTATGGTATTTCATAATTATCAACTTTTGATCATGCGAAACACGAGGTTTCGAATGATGTGCGCCTTGTGGTGAAGCCGGCAACCTAACCATTTGACAGAGGATATTTTTACTTTATACAGTGACTCAGTGACTCACTCACTCACTCACTCACTCACCCACTCACTCACTCACTCACTCACTCACTCACTCACTCACTCACTCACTCACTCACTCACTCACTCACTCACTCACTCACTCACTCACTCACTCGCTCACTCACTCACTCACTCACTCACTCACTCACTCACTCACTCACTCACTCACTCACTCACTCACACCACTGCTCAAAATTTGAATTTGCGCCTCGCTGTTCCTCTTTGAGAAAACCTGTGGTTTGTTTTTCGTTCAATTTATTTTATTTTATTTTATTTTCATGTCAATTAATGATATAAAAGTATTTTTTACTGATTCCAGACTGAGGTGTGTTCCGGTGGGTGAGTGGGTTGTTGAAGTTAACGGCAGAGGGTCATTCCGACAAATTCTGAGGCGGTGGATCGAACTCGGCAGTGATAACATTCGAAGGAAACCGCGAAAACTAAAAGATGTTAGTTCTTTTTGTTACTTTATTTGGTTCATTTCTATTTATTCGTATGTGTTATTGAGTGAACTGATTGCGTTTCGGCTTCGCCGACAGATGATTTTCGAATTGAAGACGAATTAAAAACCAGACTATTATAAGTGTAATTCCACGTTCGACTAATATTTCCAGATTTCCAACCACTCCTATCATACCCGTGTGTATCGTTTATGAAGAATACGGGAACCGACGCCGATAGTTCGGCGGTGGATGATCTGGCGGATCGGATGCAATCGCAAGCACTGAACGATGGTGCTGCTTCTTCTAGGTTTGTATCTTTCAGGAATCAATTAGTAGAAGTTAGCGTTAGTATGGCGGTCGAGCTAATGCTTCAAAGAGTATAGAACCCAAAACCACCAGCGGATGAGGGAAGAACTGAAAAGTGAAATTCCCCTCTCTCTGGAGTCTGGCAGATTCAAAGAGTTGAAAGTGTTTCTTAAGGTGTAGATAAAATGGCCAAAATGCTGCTAATTCCCTCTCTTTGGGAAGATTCCCCTTCCTTAGGAAGTTTCACTCGTCCGCCAGTGGCCTAAACTCTTCAATCAAACTAAAAAATTTTTAACTTGATTCATTTTTACATTTACAGGAATGATGGTTCTACAGGGTGGTCCAAAAAAAATGACAACACTTTGAAGCTGAATAACTCTCAGCACAGATATCAGATTTGATTGAAATTTTCAGGTATTTTCATCAACATACTAACTTAAAAAAATGTATAAAACCAAGGTGATCGGACAATCACAGCGGCCACCACGCATTAATGTTTGCAAAAATGCGCATGGGTCAAAAACCGAGCGAATCATACATGAACATTTAGGACATGGTTTAGCGTGGCTTGTAAAACAATAAACTGAGTTATTTTAGCCTGTAATATATCAAGAGTCTTTTTTACTCATTCTGAAGCATTTGTAGTTTTAATTTTCCGTATTTTATTTTTTATTCTATTAAATCTTGTTTCAGAGGTGAAAACAACAGCGTGTATCTTCTTCTGACATGGAAAAAGCGCTTAATAGGCTCATTTAAATTAAAAAAATAAGAGACGATTGAACAAAATGCTTTAAAACCAACGATAAAATATCATTAAACGTGGAATTTTTACCGATGGCTAGCAAAATCTAATGTTTCATTTATTACGTGCATTATCATCCCTTGAATATGCATGCACGATTAGGCGGTTTTTGACCCATGCGCAATTTTGCAAACATTGATGCGCGGTGGCCGCTGTGATTGTCTGATCGACTTGGTTTTATATATTGTTCTAAGTTAGTATGTTGTTGATAATACCTGCAAATTTCAATTAAATCTGATCTCTGTGCCCAGAGTTATTCAGCTTCAAAGTGTTGTCATTTTTTTTGGACCACCCTGTACATCCACTCGTCCTAATACACGTGGTAGTCGTGCCGGTGGTCGAGGGGCTGCTCGTCGGTTAGCTTTAGGCTATAACAATATGTAGTAGGTAGGGTATAGTTCATTTGGCTGTATTGGTATGTTTACATATGAGTAAAATCAGGCAATTTACAAAGTTACAAACCGCAAGAATAATACTGTGTAGTTTTGCCAGTTTCTTATGATCATTTGATTATACGACCAGAGACGATGAAAGATAACAAGGTAATTTTCGGTTACAATACTTCCTTTACCCACCCCACCTTACTTTAATATAATAAACATATATTGTTATAAAATTGCTTCATTCACACATTTAAAATAAATAATTGCCATAGAGATTCCGTCATTTCAGTGGTCGTACCGCATACCAGGGAGTATATCGACCACCAGGTGCGCTTCGTGAACAGCATCAGCAGCAACAACAACATTCTCAACAACACCGTCAACAACAACCGCCACCTCAACTACAACAATCTCAACCACCACCTGTACAACAACAACAACAACGAAACGTATCCAATAATCCTAAAGAGTTTGCTCAAAAACCTGCTCAACCCTCCGTTGCTTCTTCATCTACAGCTCAAACCAGTAATCTGGATTTGGAGTATCTGCTCGACGCCCTTGAGGATGGCAGCCATGTATCGTATTCCGAAATCGGTTGGTGGAAGAGAAAGACACTAGGGGACGAAAAGGGGCTGATTCCCCCCTCTTTGACGAAGTTACCTCCCTTCGGAGGATTAGATCGTCCGACAGTGGTTGAGGGTTCTTTCTACCAGGACTTCATCACTGAAGTTACCGAGATAATTTATCACTAAATCAATGATTTACTAAACTGACGTTCAATGACGAAAGTTTCTATTTTTCCACGTCCACTTTCAGATTGTGAGGCCAGTGTCTGAACCACTCTACAAAGACAAGACAAAATGACGTAACTTTTTTATTTCCCACTAGAGTTTGCTTGTAAAAGTATAGACTCGTGAGACAGGAATTTTATTTGTTGTAACAACGAATACGTCATAATATAAAAAATTTGATTAATTGATTAAATATATATAGAAAAATTGATTGATTGATTGAAAAAATGTACCCGAATTGGATAATATTGCATGTTTTCAGCCGATACCCTTCGCCAGCTGCTCATGTCCGAAGATAATAATAACAATGAAGTAAAGGAAGACTCTGATGAGAGTGACGACGAGGATGAAGATAAAGTGGAATCCATATTGGATGCTTTTATCAAGCATTTGTTCAAGTCGATCGCCAAGTTCGGCACCAAAACCACTGATCAGGCGGTCTATGTGAGCGTCTATTTGGCTGGTTGGGACTGTTTTCCATGATTTCATAATTATAATTAATTTTCAGATAATTATTCATTTTTTTCGTTACTTCTCACTTCTCAGTGGTTAACTACTATAACTTCGTATATTATTTATTTCATTAAAATATTTCACAATTTCAGATATGCCCCGATATCAGGCTGAATTCAGTCGGGCCATCGGTGTGTCGGCCGATCAGTACATATACACGGTCAGTTTGCGATTGATTTGATTGATAATAGCTTGTAAATTGATGTGGTTTTGATCTGATCGATCAAACTTGATTGATCCATTCTAAATCAAATGATTTCAGTTGATTGACGGGGATAATTCGATTGATGGAGAATGATTGAAAATAATTGATTATAGTTCATTTGGATAATTTTGATAGTTTGATTGGATCTTCTTTTGATTGATTAAAATTGATTGGCAAGCAGGGATGGGTTCGATTGATTATATTCCATTGATTATATTCTTTTGATTATATTCTTTAGATTATATTCGATTGATTATCTTCGGTTGATTGAATTCGATTGATTTTTTTTGATTGATTGAATTCTGTTTTTTACAGGCAGATTTCCCGGCGAATCGTCGAACGATGGCGTGCGCCCGAAATCTATGTGAATTGATGGGCAAACTCATAGGTTTGTTATAGAATAATTATTATCCGTATTTTGTCAGTATCAATTCACCAGCTGATCTCAAATTTTATTCACTAAAATATTTCCTTTGCCGGCTCAATTGACGACTCAAAATCATTTATAATAGTAGTGGATTGAAGTAAATTAACTCCCGAAATCTATGTGAATTGATGGGCAAACGTATAGATTTGTTATAATTCGTATCCTTGGTTTATCCGTATCCGTTCATCAGCTAATCTTTAATTTTATTCATTAAAACATTTTTTTTGCCGGCTCAATTGACGGCTTGAAATCACTCAAAACAGTAGTGTAGATCCGCTGGACTCCACCAATGATATAACAATATTAAAATCCTTTCAGTATCAGATCAACAGCTTTTCTCTTCATATAAAATGTGAAAGAAAAAATATTTATTAGACCATATTTTGTTGATAATGGAAAGCTTTTATTTTTTATATTTATTAAAGTAGCCGATTGGCCGCGTCAATATCGATCGCCGGATGAGCGTGTCAACTCCATACTTAACGTGTGCGTGGAGACACTGGCCACCTGGTGTGTTACCGTACAGCAAGAGGTTGGTTAATTTTGTTTGTTTTTTACTTGGACTTCTTCATTAACTGAAGTCATCAAGGCACACTAATGCCATATCAGAATGGTGTTTTCGTAGTGGCCAGAGAGTTGAATAAATTGACGTGCAATGGCAGAAACCCCAGAGCAACGCGTCAGGATCTGCGTCTCAAGTCTGGTTTCCGACTTAGGGCGCCAGTTTCAGAAACCCTATGCACTAGATTAGACAGGCGACGTGCTAATGTGTATCTTGGGAGTTTCACTTTCGAATCCAAGGATTCAACACTGCAAAATATTCGTCTGGACTTTATTTATTAGTGACTTAATTTTTTACTCGGCTGATGGGACACCGTTGTCGCTTTCAATTAGAGTTAAGCTTCATGAATCATGAGTATATGAATCAATCTGTTCATCGTCTAGCTGTATTTGGTTCTTTCCTCATCGTCTCAATTCGTTATAAAAGTGTAAATTTTTCTTCTAGTACTAAAAACTTCTGTTTCTGTCGTCCGTCCGTCATTTTGTATCTATAATTTTTTTTACATATTTAATGGAATGTTACTAAATTAGTATGTTATAAAGTTTGATAATTATTAATAAATTTTACTAATTGACTCCGATTCCAGATCGCCAACGAAACAAATGCATCATTCATCAACGGACTGTGCCGATGTATACTATTGGTCACGCACACGGCCGGTCGCGATTTCTGGCTGTGCTGGCCGGACGAGATCGATCGACTGTGGGCCGCCATCCAAACCATTATATGCGCTAAGGTCAGCGTGCTCGAAGTGTTGGTTTTTTGTTTCTTTGTAAACTTTTTTAATCAAAATTTGGCCAATATTGGTTTATTTGAGTTTGATTTTGTTTCATAAAGTTTATTTTAAATTCAATAAAATAATTGCAAAGTCATTGCTTCTGACTTTTTTTTCGGAAAAAGCATTTTCTCCTTGTCTTGTCCATAACAAAAAAACCGAAAAAATATGTGTTATCCCCGAGTTTTTTTTATTAGAAATTTCAGGATTTTCTAATGCATAGCATTATTTTCATTAGATTTTTTTCAGCGATTTAAAAAAGGATCTGCTGAACATGTTCGTGTTGCTGCATACCTGGCCGAAACAGGGTCGACCGCAACGTGTCATCCCGATGGAAACCAAGGAAACACAGACGAATGAGGACGAATTCTTGTCGTGAAATTTCTATTTATTTTTATTATTGTCTTTTTTCATAATTTATTTCTATCATCGTTGTTTCATTTTTACTATTTTGTTTCATCTTATTATTCCTATCCTTTTTTAGATCTTTTCATCTTACCATCTTAGAATCGACGCGCACTTGTCGAACTCAAATCCCAGATCACTGAGTAATCGTGGGTTGGATCGGTGTACTTCCGAGATTTGATCTAATCACATAATTAAGTTTCTATAAGCTCAGTCTTCTTAAAGATGAAGTTACTATTCTGACATTTTGTAACCGCTCTTGTATAGTCTTATTACCCTCTCTTGACTGCTGAATGACCTTCACCTTCACGCATAACTTCACTTTGATATCGTCTATATCTTCTTTTGTCTAATATCGACATATAACTTCTTCGTATGTATTGTGTTGTTACTTGTATATTTGTTATATATTTTTTGATATTGTTTGTATTATATTGTTCTGGATCGCTTTATAATGTTTTTTGTTGTTATATTATAACTTTGTTGTATGCTCGATTTTCTTACAATAAGTGCAGATATTTCATCTCAACCCTACGGAGCGCTGTGATTTCTCAATATTTTTTCGTTACGAGTTTCATCTCGTTCAGTTAGTGTATTATTGTATTGTTTTGTAAATGTAATAAAAAGCTCAATCTCTATCGTTAGTGGTTGATTTCTAGTTCGTTCATTTGTGGATTCTGTCCAGGGGCTTTTCAGCCTTTATATATGGATACAATGTTTATCGTGACGAGAAACATGGGTAATCTATTCAGCACCAAGAGAAATTCAAGTTTTGGAAACATTAACAGTTCTCGGTTTCAGGTTGTTTGAGTAGAGAATTAGAGATGCTGAATTTTTTTGCCAATAGTTAGGAAAATTTTAGACATTCATGCACTGCCCGACGAGCCGAACCTTCAAAGGGTGGGGAACTTCGTTAAACAGAAAGGGATTAATAGAAATGAAGTCATTTACCCTACACCTTTTAAGAAACGAACTCTACTTTTTGAAACGGCCAAAGAAGGGGGAATCCACTTTTCCCTCCCCTTCTCGTACTCCAATACATACATGTTTTCCATAATGCAATTGTTATTCAGTGAATCATGGAACCGGAAGAAGAAAACACTAGAGTGACGACGAGTGATCGAGCAATCAATGAAGTTGAATCAGCCAAGCTGGCCTGTGCACCCGGGGTTGGTTCATTTTATATTGTATAATTCATTTTTATTAATAGATATTGGCACGATTTTCGTGTATAATTTAAGCTTTGTTGGGTGATTCTTGGGTTTGGTGTCTTGAAGAGAGCAACAAGACGCTTGGGTTAGGTTATGTATGTTTAGGTGAAGTAGGTTTAATGAGTGTGGATATCAATTATCGGTGTTTCATTGGGTTTTGGGTTGACTCGTATATAAGCGGTCTTACAATTTACGAATTACAAATTACTTTGAATAAACAATAAAAAATATAATGAAATTAAGTGAGACGAAAAAAACGGTGTATAAAAAATCTGTGACAGCTGCGGAGGAAGAACGGTTTCTAAACATGTTGATCATTCAAACTAATAAAGCTTCTTTACTGTGACTCCATCACTGACGCCGTCAAGGCAAACTACTACCATATCCAGAAGGAAAAGGCTCTCGCAGTTAGAAAAGTTAAATCAAATATCAATTGACGTGAAATGACAGAAGCCCCAGATTAACGTGTCAGGGTCTGTGTCTCCTGCCAGATTTCGAACTTCGAACCTTCCGATAAGCGATTACGGTGCCCTAACCACCAGGCTACAGTACAGTATTTCAGGTCAGCGACTTCAAGCGGTCAAAGCTGGAACGGGAAGCGAAAAAGAATTGGGATCTCTTCTACAAACGCAATGCGGTGAACTTCTTCAAGGATCGCCATTGGACCAGTCGGGAATTCCGGGCGCTCTGTCCCGATGTGGACTTTGCGGTTGGCGCGTAATTTGAATTCAAACCGGTTTTGGCGCGCCTTTGAATTTTCTTACACTTGGGCAAATTGAACCAGTCGGGATTTCCGGGCACTTTGTCCTGATGTGGACTTTAAGGTTGGCGCGTAATTCGAATTCAAACTGGTTTTGGCGCGCGTTCAAATTTTTTTACACTTGAGCGTAATTCATTTAACGTCACTGGAGGTTAGCCGAACCTCCGAAAGGAGGGGAATCTATCCAAAGAGGAGGAATTTTTTTCACAAATTAGGCCATTCTACCCACACCTCAAGGAACAAACTTTTTGGAACAACCAAAGAGAGGGGAGTTCCACGTTTCCAAATTATTATTGTCTGCTAGTGGTGTACGTGTGTTTAACAAAAGATAATTTTTGATAACAAGAGACCCTTGGCACGATATAGGGTCTTATAATAGGACACAGTAACCGTCAGTATAAAGAAAAATGATGATTTTAATGAATACAAATAAGATGATGTGTTCAATATTTTAAATAATCACGAATTTTTGTCACACATCCTATCCTGATGATGTCAATTTCAGATCAAACACGTCATCCTGGAGGCTGGTTGCGGTGTGGGCAACTTCATCTTCCCGTTTCTGGCCGATTTTCCCACATGGACCGGGTACGCCTGTGATTTCTCGCCGCGCGCCGTCGAGTTTGTTAAGGTTGGCATCTGGGGGTCTGTCAGTTCCTTTTTCCACATTCAAGCCCAAGTTTTCCAGTTTTAATGGGATTAATGAAAATCAGTCAATATTTATGGGTTGATATAAATCCAATTCAGCATCTTTCAGATAACGTCAGTTCCGATTGTAATCAGTTCAGTTCATGGTGTTTTTTTGCTTCACATGTTATTTCATACTTACTATACAGTCTATATTAGTGAACATATAGGACTGACATCCATGCTGGACCATACCATGAATTTAAGTTTTTCACATAGAAGTTGGAAAATTAAGCATGAATTCTTCATGAACTTCAGTCACCTGAATCATTCAACGCTGATCGTCTAACGGCGTTCGTCTGTGACCTGACGCTGACGGAGGGCGATACATCGTGATACGTATTCTGAATAAAAATTAACTTTTATAGAAAGTGGAAAAGTTCATCATGAATAGAAATTTCTCCTTGTATAATGAAAAAAGTTCATTGTTTCTGAGATTTTTACCCATGAACTTCAGTCACACGAATCCTTCAACGCTGATCGTCTAACGGCGTTCGTCTGTGACCTGACGCTGACGGAGGGCGATACATCGCTGGCACAGAATCTACCTGACCACGTCGATGGTGTCGTCGATTTTGTGTCGTTGATCTTCGTACTGTCGGCCGTGAGTCCGGAGAAAATGCAAATGGTGCTGGCGAACCTGTGGAAGGTTAGCATAATTAGCCACTCTCAATTAAATAGGAGACTTAAATTTGAAAGCGCGCCTTCTTCATCGGTAATTTTTTTTAGTTTATGCCGAGGTGAGTGTGATTTTTCGCAAACATACTCATAATTTGAGTTGCGGGCATGACTTGTAATAAGATACGCAAATATCGACTATAATATAAGGGTGTCGCATTCGATCTCATATACACAAACACAGGACATGGAATTCAAATTGTCGATATAAATAAGAACGTAGAGTTCTCAAAATATTAACGAAAATTTTCAAGACACAAAATTTCAATTCTCAAATTTAGATTTGAACTTCAACCTCTCAAAATCCTGAGACCTGCAGCTCACTAACCAGTTGGTTTGTATTAGGCCCTAAAACCGGATGGTAGTGTTCTCATCCGCGACTACGGTCTGCACGATCACGCCCAGTTGCGCTTCGATGCCCGCAACAAGATCGAGGACAACTTCTACGTCCGACAGGATGGCACTCGAGCTTACTACTTTTCATTGGGTTCGTTTCAGACTTTTTGTATCTGTTTTTTTTATGTGGAATCACTGGCGGATTAGCTAACTCCCGAAGGGAGGGGAATTTGGTCAAAGAGAGGGATTTGGCAGTGTTCAGGGCGTTTTAGATACACCTTATGAAGCAAACTGTACTTTTTAAAACCGCCAAAGACGAGGAATTCTATGTTCCTTTTTTCTACTCCCCTTCTCGTCCGCTAGTGTGATTAATCTATGACTTCTTGATTCGATCATTTCCTTGCCGTTTTTACTAACAGTATTTTCGACAGGAAAACTGGAATGGAAATATTTTTTTTATTGAAATGCTAAATTTCAGAAACGTTGATCGATATGTTCAAATCAGCCGGGTTTGAGTCGCATTCGGACCCGGTGTATGTACAGAGGAAAACTACGAACAAGAAGGAGCATGTTAATGTGGATCGGATATTCGTCCAGGGTCGATTCGTGAAGGTGAGTGAGTGAGTGAGTGAGTGAGTGAGTGAGTGAGTGAGTGAGTGAGTGAGTGAGTGAGTGAGTGAGTGAGTGAGTGAGTGAGTGAGTGAGTGAGTGAGTGAGTGAGTGTGAGTGAGTGAGTGAGTGAGTGAGTGAGTGAGTGAGTGAATGAGTGATTGACTGACAGTAGTAATTCATTGATTTTTAGAGAGTTGACGAGAACATTGACGATTTGGCACCTACTTCATCTGAAGTCAATGGTACCGATGTGAAACACCATTCACGCGAAACGTCATCATCACAATTACAACCACAGTCACAGTCACAGCCAAAACAACAACAACAACAACAACAAAAACAACAACAACAACAACAACAACAACCACAACAACATTTACAACAACCACAACAACATTTACAACAACCACAACATGGATCAGCCGATCAGAACATGGAGCTCTCGTCACCTGGAAACTCTTCCGATATGGCGTCATATCTCAGTTATGTAAGTTGGCAGTATAATTTATTCATTTAGTCAGTCAGTCATTTAGTCAGTCAGTCAGTCAGTCAGTCAGTCATTTAGTTAGTCAGTCAGTCAGCAGTGCAACAGTGATTCACATATAATTTTCTGTTCATGTATAATGTTGTGTTGTTATCCATTTGACTCCAGGTATCCTCTCGTCTGACCATCGGCCTCGACTATCTGCTCAGTCAACCCTGTACCACGGATCAGTACAAACCACTACTGCATGTGCACGACTGTCTGAAGATGCTGTTCAAACAGTTACAGGTTTGTGAATCTGAGGATTGCTTGCTCCCGTTCACTGGCGAACGAGAAGGGGTGGGAAAAGTGGAATCCCCCCTCTGGCATTTTCGAAAAGTATAATTTGTTCCCAGTGTCCCATTGGACTGTGTTCAAATTTTCAGTCAGTTTGCACCCACAAGAAATTATTATTCAAATGTGAATTTTCCGAACATTTTGCACAATTATCTTTTCATTTTTTATAACATTCTTAATTTGTGCGCTGATTGTAAACTATTAATTCAGCTTACAACTTTAATTACAGAAGAAAAGTAAACTCGACACTTATAGTCTGGATGACAGTCTGGTTGATAAGCTCTGTGATCTGGTTCATCTGCACTGTTGTTGTTGTTGTTGTTTTTAATATTGTTGTTGTTGTTGTTGACGTTGTTGTTGTTGATAATGGTGAGTTGTTGACTGTTGATGTTGTTGTTGTTGTTGTTATTGTTGTTGTTGTTGTTGTTGTTGTTAATGCTGTTGTTGTTTATAATATAATGGTGAGTTGTCGACTGTTGATGTAGTTGTTGCCATTTAGAAAATCGTCTATTATTAACATTTTCGGAACATTTTGTTTTCAGAAGAAACGTCAACTCGACATTTATAATCTGAATGAAAATCTGGTTGATAAGCTCTGCGATCTGGTTCATCTGCACTGGGAGAGTCGTTTCAAGGGCTGTACGGAGCTGTCCAGTCGTATTTTCGAAGCCATGATGCAGGTTCGTGATTGTCTGGTGGTTTGAAGCGTTCGCATGTTGAGCCGAAGGTTCAGGTTCAACGTCCCTGTACAGAATATGTCAAATAAAAAACAAGATTTTCTTTGAATTTTTATTTCGTGTTATTTGGTGGAAAAATAATGAATAATTGGTTTTTGGACATTGGTCAGTTACTGTTCAGTATGTCTAACGTTACAACAAATAATTAAAAAAAAAATCTTTTTCACTTTGTACCTGTAACTACATAAATGTCACTGTCAAAAAATATTTTTGAAGCAGTTTTTTGCTCTGTAGAGAAGTTTGAGAAAAAAATAAAACCAGAACAACAAGATGAAAAATACTTTTGTTGGTGTCACACAGGTGACATGCAAGAAGTATAATTGATGGTTTCGTACGATTTAAATGATTTGAGATTTATGTAAACATTTCTAGATTCAAACGCCCGACTCGGCAGTACTCAATCGATATCTGGTATATTACATCAACGACATCCCGTGGTACATCAAGGGCCGGTACAGGGTGCTGCCCGCCATCATTGATCGGTGCACTGGTGCCGATCTGGTTGGTTGATATTGTTGTTGTTGTTGTTGTTGTTGTTGATTGTTGTTGTTGTTATTGTTGTTGTTTTGTTGTTGTAGTTGTTGTTGTTGTTCCTGTTGTGGTTTCTGAATTGTTTTCTTGTGCTGACTGAATATCATCATTTCAGTTACCATTCCTGCCGGCACTGAAACATCAGCTGACACGAGCGCTGACCTTCCAGCACACGGCTACCAGTACTTCGGATACGGTAGTCTCACTCTGCGCCAAACTACCCAACGATATGCACGAGTTTCTGATTGAGATGCTGACCGATACACATGGGTATGTTGTTGTTGTTGTTGTTGTTGATGATGCTTTCGATGTTGTATTTCACTACTTACATATTTGCATTTTTAACCGCCAGCCGCGACTGTAAACACCACTTTTTGCCAATTTAGAGAAAGCGATAAGAAGTTTCATTAGGTAGGTAGTGTAAAAAATGAGAAAAACCAGCTGGAGAAACCCACCTTGATTATTATAAAGGTTTCTATTTCAGCATCCGTCAAGCACTATGTATCCGCTACTGGCTGTCGGCGCTACGCCGCAAGCAATCCGCCGTCTTGTGTGATATTCTCTGCAAAATTTTCCTGTTGATCGATCCTGATAAGTTGAAGAGTCCACCGGCTATTGAATTACCGGTCGACTTTGATGCTCTATGTACGTTGGACATCTATGAACGGGTGGACCATGTGGATAACAGACTCAGGTTGGTTTTTCTTGTTGTTGTTGTTGTTGTTGTTGTTGTTGTTGTTGTTGTTGTTGTTGTTGCTGGTGTTGTTGTTGTTGTTGTCGGTGGTGGTGATGCTGGTATTTTTATGTTCTTGATATTTTGTTGTTGTTGTTGTTGTTGTTGTTGTTGTTGTTGTTGTTGATGTTGACTGTGGTTGTTGTTGGTGGTGGTGGTGCTGGTATTGTTCTGTTCTCGATACTTTTTTGTTCGATGATGTGGTGAATAAACTTGAAAATTCGTTTCGATGTATTTGTTGTTGTTTATGTTATTTTCTCAACATTGTCGAAGTTCGTTACAGATGGACTAGAACCGAACGCTACATCTACGCTCTCTTCTGTCTCTTCCATGCGCTATACGAACACGATCGTCATGTTGTCCGCTCACCACAGGTTGAGTTGTTGTTGTTGTTGTTGTTGTTGTTTTTGTTGTTGTTGTTGTTGTTGTTGTTGTTAATGTTGCTGATGAAGAGGAGGTGAACATGTTTGTCAATCATGATGTTGTTGTTCAGAAGATGAACTATTAGTGGCACTTTGCAACATAGTTTTGTGGTTGTTATTTTTGTTGTTGTTATTGTTGTGGTTGTTATAATTAATGTTGTTGTTGCTATTTCAATCGTTTTGTTACCACAGGGCCGTCAGATCAGTGGTTGGGCTCGACATCTGATGATCGGTTCCAGGATACCGAATATCCGGCTCAGAGCCGCCGAATGCGTTATTGATGAGATGATGGAGGTTTGTTTGTGGTTGTTGTTATTGTTACGGGTGTTGTTGCTCATTTCGTTGCTACTGTTGTTCTTGTTGTTTGTTCTTTTCTGTTCTGACTTTCAAATCTGATGATGGAGACAATGGAAAATGAATAAGTCCGACTGATTATTGAATTGTAAAAAATTATAGAAATTTTTCCAAATGTTTGAGGTTTTCAGCAGCAGATTGACGTTGATGATACTGATCATGAACAAGACGAGGATGTTCGGCTGTTCTTCGTGCACAACAGCGACGTGGAAGACGGGTCGTTCAGACAGTCGTTGATGCGACTGTTACAACTGTTGGTTGTTCAAGTTTTTGTTGTTGTTGTTGTTTGTTTATGTTGTTGTTGTTGTTGTTGTTGTTGTATATGTTTAAGTGTCTTGTTGTTGTTGTTGCTGTTGTAAGCCCTGTTTTTTTACAGATGGTTATCGCACCTACTACGTCGTCAAATCTCCAATGGTACGTTCACTATCAACCGACTCATCAACCTCTTCCTCGATCGTCTCACCTACGACGTCAGTCAGCAACGACTGCTAGTTTTCTGTAAATTGCTCGATTTGAAGGAAACCATGCAACTATGGCAGCTATCTGGTTGGTTGTCTTATTTTTTTTTCGATTTTCACTCACTGAACTACTCTCAGGCTCTCTCACTCACTCAATCACTCGCTTGCGTATTCACTCACTCACGCACTCACTCGCACACTTATTCCCTCACTCACTCACGCACTCACTTGCACACTTATTCACTCACTCACTTACTCACTCATTCACTCACGCACTTAATCACTCACTCACTACCTCACACACTCACTAACTCACTCACTCACTCACTCACTCACTCACTCTTTCACACACTTATTCACTCACTCTTTTACCCACTTAGTATGTTTGTTTTTGTGGCAGGCCCGTCGAACGAAACTAAAGTTCGACTGCGAACAGCTCTGATTTGGCATGTGTGCCACTGTACGGCATCCGAGTTGAGGCGTCAGGTTGCTCTTCATTCACTCAATCAGTCACTCATTCAGTCACTCATTCAGTCACTTATTTAGTCACTCGTTGAGTCACTCATTAAGTCACTCATTCAAGTCCTTTAGTCACTCGATAAGTCTTTAAATGAGGTCACTGATTCAGTCACTCGTTAAGTCACTCGTTCAGTCACTCATTTAGTCATTATTTTAGTCCTTTAGTTACTCGTTAAGTCACTGATTCACTCACTCTTCAATTACTTCCGCATATACAGATTATCATTCTTTTATTTCGATATCTACTACGCCATCGTTTGTCTCGAGGACTGTTCAGTCATGAAATTTATTGGGAAGTTTTCCCAATTCTTCCTTTTGTTATCACATTTACGTATATTCATGATAAAAGTGATACTAATATTATGACATGGGAATGGCTAAAAAAACTAATCGCGGTATCGAACCTTGGATCTCTCACATCGTAACCTACTCTCCTAACCACTCGACCATTCTGCAGCTGATCGACCTTGTGCGTCGACCGATATATGGTCAATATGTGGCGTTGGAGCACGTGGGAGCAATGATGCACATTGTGGAGGAGATAAATACGAGCAGCAAGATCTACGATTGTGAGCACGCGCAGCAGCTGCTCGAGTTGTTGCACTACAGGTTGTTGTTGTTGTTGTTGTTGTTGTTGTTGTTGTTGTTGTGCTTGGTGTTGTTGTTGTTGTTGTTGTTGTTGTGGTTGTTGTTGTTGTTGTTGTTGTTGTTGTTGTTGATGTTGATGTTGTTGTTGTTGTTCTAGCTGTTGTTGTTGCTGTTTTTGTGGTTCGTTGTTGTACTTGTTTTTTTCAGTGGTTGGGGTTTTGAGGTTTTTGTTAATTTTTTTGTGTTGAAATTTGATGTTGTTGTTGTATTGACATTTGTTAAAATTTGATATTTCAGCTCAGCTGGGAAACCCGATCGTGTCTGTACGTTTTGTGACCTAAAACTAGTTCAGAAGATCATTGACGGTACTCAGCAGGTTGTGGACGATCCTTTGGTTGCGGTATCGAGCGGTCAGTGTCATGGTTAGTGACCATTGTTGTTATTGTTGTTGTTATTTTTGTTGTTGTTGTTGTTGTTGTAGTTGTTGTTGTAGTTGTTGTTATTGTTGTTGTTGTTGTCGATGTTCATTTGTGTTGTTGTTGTTATTGTGGGTATTTTGTTGATGACAATTATGATGGTGGTAATGTTGTTGTTGTTGCTGTTGTTATTTGTTGTTGTTGTTGTTGTTGTTATTTGTTGTTGTTGTTGTTGTTATTACTATTTGTTGTTGTTGTTGTTGGTTATCCTTATGTTCTGTTGCAGCTCCACTGCTCCTGTTAGCCTCACGTTTGGAGTATCTGGCGCCCGTGACTAAATCGAAACACGACGAAAATGAATTCGACGACGATAATTCGGTCATATGTCCGTCTGACGATGCATTTAACGATGATTCTTGGACATTTGAAGATCTGTTCAACAGTTGCCGTGAGTACGTAATGGCATGTCTGGGCCTAGCGATGCATGATGATGATGATAGCCGTTAGTTGATGTTGTTGTTGTTGTTGTTGTTGTTGTTGTTGTTGTTGTTGTTGTGCTTGTTGCTTGCTGCTGTCTTTTTATTGTTGTTGATGATATTGATGGCGTTGATTTTGTTTTAGTAGATGGTGCTGTTTTTATTGTTGTTGTTGTTGTTGTTGTTTTTACATTTGCCGCCATTTCAGATGGTCTAAACACTGGCGCCGTTATGGCGAATTTGATTGAATTAACTGCAGAGGACGAGAATTCGACTGCTGGTGAACTGTGGGCCATGATATGGATGACTACAACGGTGAGATGTTGTTGTTATTGTTGTTGTTGTTTGTTGTTGTTGTTGTTGTTATTTTTTGTGTTGTTGTTGTTGTTGTTTTTTGTTGTGTGTTGTTTTTGTGTTATTGTTGTTAATGCTACTTTTGATATTGTTATATTTCTAGTAGTTCTTGTTGTTCTTATTGTTGTGAATGGTAAGCATACTTTTTGTTTTGTATTTTCTTGTGGTTGCTCTTGTGACGTTGATGAAATACATTTTCAGGCGGCCGCCCGTATATGTGTTCGATTGGCTCTTCGCAAGCCAGACGTGCTCTATATGCCCTGTTTCGATCTACTCTTCCACATCTTGACCTCCGTCACGCATAAAGTTGGTTTCGGTTTCGAGTCACATGTAAAAATTCTTTTCATAAACTCCTTTTCATTTTTTTCACATTTATATTTCACAATTATTTGTTATTCGGACTTCATAAGACCGATTATATGCGAGATAACAACACAATGAAATCTTGAAATTTCTTCAATGTGTAATTCTGCCAGTCAATTTCTAGTTCTGCTTGCGTTGTTTCTGATCTTTCTTGCCAACTGCTTGCTTTCAACGTAATTTCTGATGTAAATAAATGATGAATAAATTTTATGAATAAAGGAATTTTCAGGATAAACGAGTTTTATGAATAAATGATTTTTATAATTACAGGGTGTTCTCGATGACTGTTGTGCACTTTTACGTCAGTTATGTCAGTCGTCAATTAAGGAATCGAGTTATCGTCTGGACAGACTGCGAATGACACTTGATGAGGTTGGTTTTTGTTGTAGTGATTGTTGTTGTTGTTGTTGTTGTTGTCAGTTGTTGTTGTTGTTGTTGTTGTTGTTGTTGTCAGTTACTGTTGTTGTTGTTGTTGTTGTTGTTGTGTTGTCCTGGTTCTTGTTGTTGTCTGTTGTTGTTGTTTTTGTACTTACATTGGTTCTTGTCGTTATGTTATGATAGTTGGAGATAGCTTTCGAAATCTGAACTTGATCCAGGTTATCCACTCGATCGCCACCCCCGACAGCACCTACTCATACTGCCGTGACTTTGCGCTGGCTACCGTAATCGAGGCGCTCATCGGTGCGCTGCCCGATGCGGAGTCCAGGGTGCGTTTTAACCTCTATTGTATTCTCAATTAATTGAGATATTGAATTTGAATGCGCAATTTTTTCAAGTTTTTTACGACTTCTATGTTTGTGATTTTCTGCAGACATAAAATGTGAGTATCGAGTTGATCTCATTGCGATGGCGCGCATTGAAGTGCAATCTCATATCATAAGAAATTGAACATACTATACGATGATACTTTTTTGAACCATGGGTTTTGTTTTTAGGAAAGCAAAGTGATCGATATTCTGGACATCCTACTAAAGGCGGCGCTGAACGCTGACTTGAGTCGACCCGGATACGTGGTAGCCTGCATCAAAGTCATCACTTGTATGGTGACCAATTCTGCATATGGTTTGTTGTTGTTGTTGTTGTGGTTGTTGTTGTTGATGTTGTTGTTATTGTTGTTTGTTGTTGTTTATGTTGTTGTTTATGTTGTTGTTGTTGTTGTTGTTATTGTTGTTGTTGAAGTTGTTGTTGGTGTTGTATTTGTTACTGATGTTTTTGTTTTTGTTTATGTTGTTGTTGTTGTTTTTGTAGTTTTTGTTGTTGTTGTTGTTGTTGTAAAATACTGTCTTTCTCAGGTCAATCAGTGACGGATCAGTTGTTCGAATGTTTCCGTTTATCGGTCACCGCCTTCGGTTCACTATGTTGGCCCGTCAGGAGTGCCGGCTCGCAGTTATTGGGTTAGCGGTTTCCTCTATTTACTTAGTTTCATCCAGTTTTGTTCATAATAATTTAGTTTGTGTTAAGAATATACCATTATACCAATATTAACTTCGTTAGCTTGTTCTTTTATACTTATCAATTGTTCTAATAATTTTTTTCTGTGTCTTCGACTTTCGTTGCTGAAGCCGTCACGGCACAATAATACCATATCATAATGGTGTTTTCGTAGTGGCCAGACCAGAGATGTTTTCAGCAACGTTTCAACTGTTTTCAGCGGCCATTGTGTATCGCATATTTGGTCGTTGCGAGGTGAGCGAGCTCAGCTCGGCGGGTTGCATGACCGTGGCACAGTTTGCTCGTTGGTTGTCGTTCCAGTATTATTGGTTATCGTTCAAATAAAGTGTATTCGTATGTCAAATGATAAAGGCTGTTTTGTATCCACACTACGAATAAGCTTATAACTCTATTGGAAAAGTAAAATTTTCAGCTGAAATGTTCCAACTCAAATAATCTAAAAAAATATAAAATATGGAGTAAAACAAAAATGCGGTATGCAGATTCACATAAAACACATAATAATGTGTCATGTATGAAACGAGTTGACTAAATGAAAACTAAGTAGAAAAACTATGGCGTTTCGTCCTGAGAAATCTGACTTACATTGTATGCTAAATTTAATTTATATGAGTGTCAATACGATAGTTCAGTTTTTCAAACATAACAAACAGTTACGTAGCAACGGGTCTACCCTAACCCTAGTGATTAATAAACACACACCCTGTACTGGGTCCACCAATTGACCAGTCAATCCAAGGTCATGACCGCCGATTGGCGGGTACCGCCGATTTCCTACGACATATATTTGTTGTGTTATTCAGACTCCCATGCACAGATGTTTCGCTGGTGCGTTCGGACTTTGGCTGATATGGTGCCCACTGGTCATTGGCGTTGCCAGCCGTTGTTCTGCCATGGTTCGTTGGTTTTCCAAGCATTGGCGGACGAAAAGGGGTGGGAAAAGTGGAACCCCTCCCCCCTTTTGGCGTTTCCAAAAAGTTGAATTCTTCCGATGCCTGATTTCTGCCAATTCCCCTCTCATTGACGAAATTTACCTCCCTTTAAGTAAGGTCGTTCGCCAGTGTTCCGAGTGTCATGTGATTTTTTTTCTCGGAAATTTGAATGCGCGCTAAAATTATTTTTGAATTCAAATTACGCGCTGAATAGACCAATCAACTGAACTTCATTTACACTGAGTTGTAAGCTAATGTTTCAGGTGATCATGGTCGGCTCACTCGTCTTCAACACTTGACGCTCTACCCCGTTCTCAGCGTACTGGCCAACTTGCGTCTGGTTCATCATAGAACGCAGCGACGGTTCAGGTGTGTTGTTGTTGTTGTTGTTGTTGTTGTTGTTGTTGTTGTTGTTGTTGTTGTTGTTACTGTTGTTGTTACTGTTGTTGTGGTTATTGCAGGTGTTGGTGATGTTGTTGTTGTTTTTTTGTTGTTGTTGTTGCTGCTGTTGTTGTGGTTTTTGCGGGTGGTGATAATGTTGTTTTTTTGTTGTCGTCGTTGTTGTTGTTGTTGTTGTCAATGTTGTTGTTGTTGTCATTGTTGTTGTTTTTGGTATGCAACTATTATTTTATTGCAGTCGCGTGTTGCGCGTACTGCGTCATTCTCTATGGCATCTGCTCGCCGTTACACCCGATCTGCGACAAACGCAACTGATCGTCAACACGTTGGCTGGTATCTCCTTACCGTCGGAACATGCCATCGTGGCAGACTCGTTGAGGAACAGGTTGGATGATTTTCTATACTACAAAAACTTTCAGTTTTGCATTCCTTCGGAGGTTATTGGTTATGGCCTCTCAATTGTTCGCCGTTATGGTTTTCTAGTCCACTTTTTTCTCGATAAAGAGAATGTTCGCGAAGAAAGGATGAAACAAACATTTTCAAATATTATCAGTTCTAACTTATAAGAAATATGAAAGAAACAGTTGCAGTTATAAAAACAGTTTCAGAGTTATGAGAAACGTTTTAGGTTATAAAAACAGTTTCAGTTATAAGAACATTTTCAAAGTTATGAGAAACATTTTAGGTTATATAAAAATTTCATTTACGTGTAATAGTTTCAGTAATGAGTAACCCTGAACAGGCAATAACGAACATATGGTACTGTTTCAGATTTACGACGATCGCCGACACCTTCGGTCACAACCGACGTCGAGCCATCCAATTGCTCATTCATCGACTTTCTTTCTGTGTTGATGATCAGGTCGTTCTTTCTATTCTCCATCCTAGTTTGTTTGTGGTGATGCTGTGATTTTTATCATCATCATTGAGTCATTGAATATAATAGCTCAGAAGGTATTCAAAATATTTGGCATCGTCCACCATTGAAGTTTTTTCCTCATTCACTATTTTTTATACCGACCGTTTTTTCAGATCCCTCCTGAGTTTCCCGAATACATCGAACGGGCGTCGTCCGTCTTTCATGTTGAACTTTCCATCGCCGGTCGTTCATGGAATCATCAGCAACAACAACAACAACAACAACAGTTGCCATCGTTGTTCTCATCGGATATGCCGCGGCGAATCGTGGAGAATGAACGGTACTTCGGTATCTCGGCCGCCTGCATGGCTTTGCCCATCGTTGCTCGTCAGTGTGTCGAGGATCTGGAGCAGGTTGACTGGCATTGACAATATCAGTTAATTGTTGTTGTTGTTGTTGTTGTTATTGTTTCGCATTGTTGTTGTTGTTGTTGTTGTTGTTGTTGTTGTTGAAGCTGTTGTTGTTGTTGTTGTTATTGTTGATGTTCAGTACGATTCTATTACGACTTCCATGATTGAGTTTTTTACGAGTTTTTATTGCAATGATCATTGCAGAACTGTCATGACCTGACATCACTGACTCGGATGGTCCAGTTAATTGAGTCATTCGGATCGGACTCTGAGTCGGAACTCAGACGACTCGCCGCCGCGCACTCACTGGTTGTGCTCGTGGCCCACATAAATACTCGGCGATTATTTGATGAACTGCCTGTCGATCTGCTCTGCCGGTTTGTTGTTGTTGTTGTTTTTGTTGTTGTTGTTGTTGTTGTTTTTGTTGTTGTTGTTGTTGTTGTTGTTGTTGTTGTTGTTGTTGTTGTTGTTGTTGTTGCTGTTGTTGTTGTTTTTGTTGTTGTTGTACAGGGTGTCATTAAAATTGCAGACTACTACTGATTGCCGGTCATCTGCTTGCGGATGATGATGTGCGATGTCGACAGGTTGGGTTTGATTAACTGTTGAAACTTTCGGAAAACAAGTAACAGGTCATTACTTGGTCAGCAGGGTATCTTGTTGAGTTTATCTTTTTTCAAAACCAGTTTACGTTGCGATTAATGCATTGGGCTTGGTTATTAGTATGATGTCCACATGTAGTGTGAACACCTGCAAATATTGGTGTGGTTTGAAAGCGCGCTGAAATTTAAATGCGTGCCAAAAGGGTTACGGTAAAAATTTCGGCGTACCGAGAAACTCGGCCCAGACTTTATAGGAAAGAGTTTACGGTGATCGACTATAACTCATGTGCGATCTCAGTTTGGTATCATAATGATATTTTGGACGCTACTTCCATCCATGATTTGGCAAATAAAATTTTTTTTATATATATTTTTGTAAAAATCATGGATATTTTCAGGCACAAGTAATATATCATGAACTGTGATATCAATTAAAGTCTTCTTGACTGCTGTAATTGTTGTACCTTCGGTTTTGTGGGGTGCGTGGTGATGGTTATGATGGATTGCGTTGGGTTGGGTGTGCGTTTTGGAAAAATATTTCCTTCCTTTAAAATATTCAAAATATGAAAAAAATCGTCCCATTTTTTTATTTGCCATTCCATGCTTCCAATATTCCAGAATCTAGATGAAGTTTCTCTGAATGCACAGGTGGTAAGCGCGCTGGTGGTTTCGGCCGATTTTCAAGTAGAAGATACGAGGAGATTCGGCAGCATGACCCCATCAATGCATTGGTTGGGCTCGCGGTTTACCGGGATCGCACGCCGAGATCCAGTGGAGGTTGGTTTTTTTCCTTTGCAACTTTTTTACCTGGGAAAATTACGTTTTTCGTTTAATTATTCAATTAAGAATAGTGAATAAAAAAGTTCAAATGCTAGTAAAGTTTTGCTTGTTACTATCTCGTTAGAAAAAACAATCGAGGAATATTAGTTATTTTAGTTTTAAAGGGGGTTTCACCAATGGTGAATTAGAAATTTTTTATGCAAATAAAATTTTGTTTTTGTTATCATCAGATTCCAATTACAATATTCAGTTATTGAACTGGTTTATTATATTTTTTGAAAATGACGGGGATTGTCATAAGAGCTTTTTTTAGGTGCTCACTCACATGATCGCGGATGTCGCAATTGACCTGGAGGAGCTAGAACTGGTCTGGCCAACAGCCAACACGAGCAGCAGGTATGTTGTTGTTGTTGTTGTTGTTGTTGTTGATTTTGTTGTTGCTGTTGTTGTTGTTGATGTGGCGGATCACCCGCCGCGGATGTCGCTGTTGGCGGATCTGGTTGTGGTCTGGCCAATAGCTAACACCAGCAGCAGCTTGTCTGTTGTTGTTGTTCTTGTTCTTGTTGATGACGTTGTTGTTGTTCTTGTTGATGACTGTTGTTGTTTTCGTTGTTGTTGTTGTTGTAGTTCACTGTTGCTCATTTCAGTTACAAATTGGTGGCAACTGATTTCAACGTCAACGCGGAACGATCTCATTTTTCGAATGCTCTCAGAGGCCAGATGAGAAATTGTATTGGTTGGTTGTTGTTGTTGTTGTTGATGTTGTTGATGTTGTTGTTGTTGATGTTGTTGTTGTTGATGTTGTTGTTGTTGTTGATGTTGTTGTTGTTGTTGCTGTTGTTGTTGTTGTTCAGTTGGGTTTACTGCGTATAATGTTTATAATGTCACTCTCTTTTAGACTGGATTGGTCATTTCGTGACCGATGATCATGATATTGCGGCTGTTAAGGAGCTCATTCGCATACTGATTGATTACGTGGAGACCATTGGTGATGAGCTGTTGAGAAGAGTTTGTGTATATGGTTAGTGTTGTTGTTGTTGTTGCTGTTGTTGTTGTTGTTGTTGCTGTTTTTTGTTTTTTTTTGTTCGAATCGTTGTTGTTGTTGTTATTTCTACTTACTGCTGTTGTGGTTGTTTGATTTGTCGTTTAGCTTCGAGTTGTTACTAGTTCCTATGATTCTTTTTGGTTGTTGTGTTGTTGTTGTATGTTTTTGTTGCTATTTTTGTCTTGGTTGTTGCGTTGTTAGATTTGTCGTTAAGCTTTGCCCATTTCGTGTGTTTGATATCAAGTTTTTGTTTTAGTTGTTGGTCGTTGTCGACTGTCGTTATATTCTAATATTATTATTATCATCTTTCTCACTCACTCACTCATTCACTCACTTATTTACTCACTCACACACACTCACTCACTCATTCACTCACTCACTCACTCACTCACTTATTCACTCTCTCACTCACTCACCACCCATTTGCAGATGTTGACCATCTGGCACCACCATCGACTTGGCCCATTCTACAGCGTTTCCTGATCACGGTCGATGTCCTTCACCGGTTGCTCCACGATTTCGCCTATGATCGGGCGGGTTATGCGATTCAGTTGAGCAAACGTCTGGCCCCCGTGCGGAAGGCTTATCTTCTGGCTTGTGGCAGTTCGAATGGCAATGTTGTTCAGTGATCTGTCTATTTTTATCGTTTCCAGCACTAGCGGACGAGAAGGGGAGGGAAAAGTGGAATTCCCCCCTCTTTGGAATTTTCAAAAAGTAGAGTTTGTTCCCTAAGGTGTAGATAAAATGACCTGAAAACTGCCAATCCCCCCTCTTTGACGAAATTCCCCTCCCTTTGGAAGATTAGCTCGTCCGCCAGTGGTTTCCAGGGTTTGGTAAATACAAAAATAGGCCGATTTTTTTAAGGAAGGAAATTTTTCTCAACCCGAAAATTTTTTATACATATTTTTGTGTGTTAAACTCTGGTTGTTCACTATAATACCAAATGTAAAACGGTTCCAGCAGCCAAGTAAGACATAAATTGATCACGCAGCCTTGATTGACGAAAATTTGGGAGAGGTTTTTTTTGGATTCGTTATTTTTCGGTGACTACTCCGTTTCAATTGCATGTATGATACCATACCTTGATACCTTGAGTATCTCCACTGCCAATCAGATTTGTTTGGTGCCCTTGTCATGTCCATTGATATTGATAACCGACTGCGACTCTAAGAAGTTTTTCATTAAAAGTGCCAAAAAAATTGTTTGATATTTTTTTTCGTGTATCCATTTGAATTGTGTATTCGTTAATATTGATAATATTTGTTTGCTCACTTACAGTGCTTCTTTTTCAGAATTTTAATCTCTTCTTTTAGTTTAGTATACATACATGTTTGATGCCATATTGAATAGAAAAATGTTAATGAATGAAAGAAAGGAATGAAAAAATAGTAAACATCTGTTTGTTATTGACCATTGTTGTGAATCAATTGTATGTAAATTGTACATACACCCAACATGCGGGCCTATTTATGTTTTGATTGACAGTTAGATAGTGTATAGCTTATAGCATTCATAGAGACGGATTGTGATTCTTGATTTGGAGATTGAAATTAAAAGCCAATGTTTTTTCATTCTTACAGTCGGCATTTCACTGCTGGACCGCTCTATGACATCCTGAATATTATGGTAGATGATGATTAATTGCATGTTATATAAGTTGAGTACTTGCCTATTGCGAGCCATTCTGGTTTTGACGCAACTCTTGTCTTAATAAACACACGGCTCTATCTCAACTGTGTTCGGTCATCGTATACCCCTCACCTCACAGCCAGCCACTAGCGGACGAGAAGGGGAGGGAAAAGTGGAATTCCCCCTCTTTGGGGTTTTAAAAAAGTATAGTTTGTTCCTCAAGGTGTAGGTAGAATGGCATAATTTCTGCTGATTCCCCCCCCCCCCCCTCTTTGGCAAAATTCCCCTCCCTTTGGGAAATTCCCGCTCGTCCGCCAGTGAGCCAGCTAGCAAGTTAACTGGGTAAAAACCCGACTTTACTGAGATATCTATGCATGTACAGAGACAACAACACACTTTTTTGGAAAATCATTAGGATTGATAAACCTTTGAGGAATAACACGTATTTGAATGCGTTCTTCTCCTCAGTTAAGAACAGTAGCGGACGAGAATGCGAGGGAACAGTGGAATTTCCCCCCTCTTTGACGGTTTCAAAACGTTCCGTTTGCTCCTTCAGGTGTCGGGTAAAACGGCCTCAAAACTTCCGATACCCCTCCGTTTGACAAATTTCATCTCCCGTTGGAGGTTTCAATCGTCCGCCGATTAGCGGACGAGAAGGGGTGGGAAAAGTGGAATTCCCCCCTCTTTGGCGGTTTCAAGAAGTGAAATTTGTTCCCTAAGGTGTAGGTAAAATGGCCTTCTTCCTGCTGATTTTCCCTCCCCCTTTAGAGGATAAGCCCGTCCGCCAGTGAATAAACGGTGTAATAAAAACCTACCATAAATAGTATTGGCAGCAATAAACTTTAGTGGAGATGCTTTAATGTTTTCTGTTCTGTTCTTTCAGTGCCTGTTCCTGTACGAAAATGTCTAAATTCGCGTTCGAGTCAACTAAACCCGGTTTCGATACACGGTTGGCGTACATTTTTGTCGTTTTTGTTAGAATATAAAAGCAATGTCTGTAAAATATGACTTGTCGCTTGCCTTGTCAAACGGTTATCTTTAGTGATTGACAATGTGAATTGGATGACTGTTATTTCACTATATTTGTGAGTGTGACTTAGTATCCAACTTTTCTATTATGGCCTAACAACTTGAATAAATTTGTTTCGATCACGCCAATAATACACACAAATCTCGCATCATAAAAAGCTTGCAATAAAGGTCAGTCTTCCAATTGATTGACAAAACTATAGTAAGTATAGCTTTGTCAGGGTATCTTGTTACTAATTATTTTCTTGAAAATCTTATACTGAATGATTGATAAGTTGGGTATGTTTAATAATATGTTATACAAATGTGGTCTGAAAGTTCGAAATTTCAAATAAATTTGAACGCGCGCCGAAATTTGAATGCGCGCCAAAAGGATTACGGTAAAAATTTTAGAGTAACGAGAAACTGTGACCAGACTTTATTTAATACTTTTGTTATTAATTCATATGTTAATTATTATTTTATACTTTTTTTACGTTTAGTGCCCCGGCCGGATGTCATGGTTGTGGTCGTCTGGGTCATAAGGTGCGAGAATGTCCCTCCATCGTCCAGCAGGAGGTACGATGTCTCAACTGCGGTGGTATAGGTTGGCTGTGTTTGGTCCACTAGCGGACGAGAAGGGGAGGGAAAAGTGGAATTCCCCCCTCTTTGGCAAAATTCCCCTCCCTTTGGGAAATTCACTCGTCCGCCAGTGGTTTGGTCAGGGTTTCTTAACGTTTTTGCCACATCGATGTTCGTGACTTCATCTTTTAAATAAAAAAAATTCGTTGGTTTAGTAAAAAAATCTCATAGTTGGAAATCCAGTTACAAATTTAGTTGAATAACGGTAATTCAATTTACGAATTATCATGAATACTGCAGGTTGGATTTACGTCACTGCTATATTATACAGGGTGGGCCAAAAAAAACTCCGCGATTTTGTGAGACCATAACATTTGCAGTGGACCATAAATTACTTTGAAACTTGCAGGTTATTTCAATAACATATTAACTTAATTTTATCTAAATTTTCAATGAGAAATCAGAAGATACATGAAAATTTCAGTTTTTCCTTTAAACCGCGTCATTGTTTCGAAAAGAAATCATGTGCATACGTAGTTTATAAGCATCAATTTGTTTATGAATTGAACGAATGAATTAAATAATGGCTTAAAAAATAAAAGTTAATTGGTTAATTAGTAAAAAAGTTTTAGTTCTGAACCTTTCTTCCAATAACGCGATAGTTCCGGTGCTAAACTGTTTTTCATGTCTGTTACCGGTTTTGCGTTCCTCCTCAGCGGCATTTCGTTTCAAATAGGTTATTTTTTTCCTCAAAACTTCAAGTCCAATAAATAAAAGTTCAAGATTTATGAAAAACATGCTCTTTCTGTCAATACGTCAATGTTTTTTTTGGGGGACCTTAGTCGGCGCGGTTCAAGCTTGTTAAAGCTGGTTATGGCAAATGTTGAGTTTTCCACCTACCGTGGTTGTTTATTACGCAAGTTTCATGCTTATAAGCATTGCATGTCTTTGAAATTTCAAGACGATAAAAAATATTAAATCAATGAGATATTCTGAGAATTTCATTCAAATTAATCAATAAAAACCAACTCTAAGGTAATGCCGTACATCAGACAAAAGAACAAAAAGCAAGCATCCTACTGTAAGAGTTTTCCATTAAAATTAAAACTAAATTTAAACCGAATTGCTATTTAAACAAGTTTATTTTAATTCTTGTATTACCAGTTATTTCACTCGTTCAATTCAATAATAGATTAATACCTAAAACTAATTTATACACATGATTTTTCTTTAAAAACAATGACGCGGTTTAAAGGAAAAACTGAATTTTTCATGTATCATGATGGTGTGGCCGGTGTGTGTTAGATATCTCATTGAAATTTTAGACAAAATTAAGTTAATATGTTATTAAAATAACCTGCGAAATTCAAAGAAGTTCATCGTCCACTGCAAAAGTTATGGTCTCACAAAATCGCGGAGTTTTTTTTGGCCCACCCTGTATAATATTATATTACTTTGTCATGATTACTATTAAAGAGTTATAGAGACACGAGTTTTGCTCGCGTTTACTTTATAAAGATGCCGAATCAAGCCAACTATCACTTCCGGTCATAAAGTTCTTTCAAATTACATTCAATACCAAAGTATGAGTTCAACGATTCATATTGCAGGTCACAGTGACTCGAGCTGTCATGTGAATCTGTACGGTGGGGCGTCGGGGTCAGGTCAGGGCGATCAACGACCTCGTCAGTATGAGGATCGACGTGCTGGTGGAGGTGGTGGACAATCTTATTATAATAGAGGTTATATCCGGTTGATCCTTTCACCTGAATCTGACACCGGATATGGATTCCCCATGACCAGTTATATATACCCCTACAGACCTACAAGCCTTATATCAAGAGTTAGAGTGGCCACCCGACTCTTAACGTTTTCTATTGTTCTTATATCAGAATGACAAACATGGAGTTTTTTATTTAGTCAAGTGAATGTTAGATAATTACCAAATTGTGTGAGCAAAGCTAGTCAAATGTTCCAAAATGTTTCTGTATAACCGAAAAAACAGCTCATTAGTGTTCTAAGGATTTGGCAGGTGGACCAAGTGGTTCTCGTCATGGTGGAGGTGCGTCTTCGTCGTCATCTACTGGTGGTGGTGGTGGTGGTCACCGTTATCGGTACGGTGATCGAAGTAGTGATGCACATCCCAGACGAGCTGGTCATGTCCCCGAACAAGTCAACGATATGGAATTGTATCATCGATGTTGGTTGTTGTTGTTATTGTTTTGTTGTGATGTTGTTGTTGTTGTGGACAATGTCGTTGTTGTTGTTGTGGTCACCGTTATCGGTACGGTGATCGAAATGGTGATGCACATCCCAGGCGAGCTGGTCATGTACCCGAACAAGTCAACGATATGGAATTGTATCATCGATGTTGGTTGTTGTTGTTTTTGTTGTTGTTGTGGGTGTTGTTGTTGTCAGTTTGTTGTTGTGATCAGTGATCATCGTTATCGGTACGGTGATCGAAATGGTGATGCACATCCCAGGCGAGCTGGTCATGTACCCGAACAAGTCAACGATATGGAATTGTATCATCGATGTTGGTTGTTGTTGTTTTTGTTTTTGTTGTGGGTGTTGTTGTTGTCAGTTTGTTGTTGTGATCAGTGATCATCGTTATCGGTACGGTGATCGAAATGGTGATGCACATCCCCGACGAGCTGGTCATGTCCCCGAACAAGTCAACGATATGGAATTGTATCATCGATGTTGGTTGTTGTTGTTTTTGTTGTTGTTGTGGGTGTTGTTGTTGTCAGTTTGTTGTTGTGATCAGTGATCATCGTTATCGGTACGGTGATCGAAATGGTGATGCACAACCCGACGAGCTGGTCATGTACCCGAACAAGTCAACGATATGGAATTGTATCATCGATTTCGGTTGTTGTTGTTGTTTGTTGTTGTTGCTGTTGTTGTTGTTGTCGTTGTTGTTCTGGTTGTTGTTGTCGTTGTTGTTCTGGTTGTTGTTGGTGTAATCATTGTTGTTGCTGTTATTGTTGTCGTTGTTGTTGAACGCGTGCTGGAAAATTCTGAGTAATAAGAAACTTCGGATAGACTAGAAAAGTTACTTCCAGCGATTGCCCCCGGTCCGGACATGGCCGACATACTGCAGGAAGAGATCGTTCAGAACGCGCCGGCCAACCAGAATGTCATCGGTAGTAAGACGAAGAAAATAAAGTGGGTTTGATAATAAATTCAATACTTCAATTGAATTGTTTAAAAAAATTATGAAAAGTTTATTCTTCATTTCGGTGGTTAATTTTATTTCATCTTCATTCGAACCATTAGCGGACGATAAGGTGTGAAAAAACTGAAATTCCCCCCTCTTTAGCGTTCTCAAAATTTTTTATTTGTTCCCCAAGGTGTAGAGGTAAAATGGCCTAATTCAGGCAAATTCCCCCTCTTTGGAAAGATTTCCTTTCCCTTTGGAGGTTTGGCTCGTCCGCCAATGATTCGAGCGACCGTGTTGGTGTTTTCATACGGGAGTCACTTGAACTCACATTCACTTATAATATGAGCTTCTCCCATAATTCCACTTCACATAAACGAGATCTCACATGATGTAGAACTTGTTGAGAGATTTCATTCCCGGGTTTCAGAAAATGGGACCAGATGAACCTGCATCCGAATCTGATGCGTAATCTGGAATTATCCGGTTACAAGCGGCCGACGCCGGTGCAGTCGGTGGTCGTGCCGATGGTCATCAACGGCAAGGATGTCATGGCCACGGCTGCCACTGGATCTGGCAAGACGGTAGGTTGTTGTTGTTGTTGTTGTTGTTGTTGTTGTTGTTGTTGTTGTTGTTGTTGTTGTGGTGGTTGTTGTTGTTGTTGTTGTTGTTGTTGTTGTTGTTGTTGTTGTTGTTGTTGTTGTTGTTGTTGTTGTTGTTGTTGTTGTTGTGGTGGTTGTTGTTGTTGTTGTTGTTGTTGTTGTTGTTGTTTTATTGTTGTTGTTGTTGTTGTTGTTGTTGTTGTTGTTGTTGTGGTGGTTGTTGTTGTTGTTGTTGTTGTTGTTGTTGTTGTTGTTGTTGTTGTTGTTGTTGTGGTGGTGGTTGTTGTTGTTGTTGTTGTTGTTGTTGTTGTTGTTTTATTGTTGTTGTTGTTGTTGTTGTTGTTGTTGTTGTGGTGGTGGTTGTTGCTGCAGTCGGTGGTCGTGCCGACGGTCATCAACGGCAAGGATGTCATGGCCACATCTACCACTGGATCCGGCAAGACGGTAGGTTGTTGTTGTTGTGGTGTTGTGGTTGTTGTTGTTGTTGTTTTTATTGTTTTTGTTATTGTTATGGTTGTTGTTGTTGTTGTTGTTGTAGTTGTAGTTGTTATTGTTGTTGTTGTTGTTGTTGTTGTTGTTGTTGTTGTTGTTGTTGTGTTGATATTGTTGTTGTCTCACTCACTCAACCAATCGGCCATACTACCCATATTTCACTCATTTATTCATGTAGGTCACCTTGACCAACACAACATATAGCATTAGCATACATTATATGGGTGATGAAATTGAAATAATATCAAAGGACCAGTAACATAATCATTGGTTTTATTCAGCAGGATTTCAATTGATTGACAGAGGTTTGTTTGATCGAAAGACTACTAATGCTACTGATTGATATTGATTGAAGAAAGATTGATTGTCTTGCCAACATACATCATGACATGGTCATTCAATATGAGTAAGTTTGTGATGTAATTTGACAACGAAGTATAAATCTGTAATGTTGCCATCTTCAGCTGGCCTACGTACTGCCGATCGTGAATCGGATGGTGATATCCGGCGAGGCATCGATGCCCGAATTGGAGCCCGGATTGGCGCAGGCACAAACGAGTCGATGTGCCCTGCCGTTGTGTCTGATTCTGCTGCCGACCAGAGAGCTGGCCATACAAACGCACGAACAAGTGCTCAAGTGCATACGAGGTTCGGCAGTTTCATTTCATTCATTCATTCATTCATTCATTCATTCATTCATTCATTCATTCATTCATCCAGTCATTCATTCATTCATTCATTCATTCATTCATTCGTGTAATCATTGATTCATTCGTTCATTCATTCGCTCGTTCATTCATTCATACGTTCATGTATTCATTCATGTAATCATTGATTCATTCGTTCGTTCATTCATTCATCATTCATTCATTCATTCGATGTTCATTCATTCGTTCATTCATACATTCAATCTTTCGTTCAATCATTCATACATTCATTCATTCATTTATTCATTCATTCGTTCAATCATTCATCAGCGTTTGGGTAATATCGGTCACCAGATGCTATCGAGCATTAGTCCAACAAATTGATAGACACAATACCGTCCCGGATGGTGTGAGTAACGTAGGAAGAAAGCGCCGCTCCTCATTTCGCGATATGGAAGGGATGGAGGATGGGTCAACCTGGCTCAGTATACAAGTTTTCTATATCTTAAAAACTCAGTTTATAGTGTGATGTCAGTTGTCATCAACTCCACTCACCACAAGCGCAGCCTTGTTCTCGCAATCAGTGATTGCGGGAATCGAACCCATGAACTAGCACACTGTTTCGCTTTAACCAACTGAGACGGGTATTTATAACCTATAGCAGTCACATTTTATTAGGGGAATGGAAAGATTGCAAGATTAAACATTTGGTCAACTGCAGGTCTGCCACTGCGTTCGATCCTGATGTACGGTGGCACAGACGTGCATCACACGTACCAGAGCGCGTGCACCAACCCGACCTTCGTCGTTGCCACCATCGGGCGTTTGCAGCAGATGCGTTCGGAGGGATTTGTTGGTTGTTGTTGTTGTTGTTGTTTTTGTTGGTGTTGTTGCTGTTGTTGTTGTTGTTGCTGTTGTTGTTTTTGTGGCTGTTCCATTAATTCTAATCAATCAGTCTTCTGGCAGTCGATGAGTCAGTCAGTCAGTCACACTGTCAGTCATTCAGTCCATCAGTCAGTCGGTTAGTCAGTCAGTTAGTCGGTCACTCAGTCAGTCGGTCAGTCAGTCAAACAGTCAGTTAGTTATAGTAATTATAAACGTTCCTATCCAGATTCGTTACGATCGTTTGAAGTATCTGGTGTTGGATGAGGCGGATCGGATGCTGGAAGTCGAGTCCGAAGTCGATATTCGGGCCATTGCCAGAGATAGCACCATGCCACCGAAGGAGAACAGACAGACGGTCAGTTGTTGTTGTTGTTGTTGTTGTTGTTGTTGTTGTTGTTGTTGTTGTTGCTGTTGTTGTTGTTGTTGTTACTGCTGCTGTTGTTGTTGTTGTGGTTGTTGTTGTTGTGATGTTCATGTACACCTTGTTGTTGTTGTTGTCGTTGTTGCTGCTGTTGTTGTTGTTGATCTCAGGTTATTTCAGATCATGATGTCGGCCACATTCCCTGATGAGGTTCAGAAGATCGCTGAAGACTTCCTACGTGAGGGCGAGGACGACTGGGAGTTCGTACGGGTGGGCGTGCTGGGCAAACCACCCAAGTCGATTCGTCAGACCATCGTACTGGTTGGCTTGAGGATTTTTTTTCAGTGTGCACTGTGGAAAACATTCATACACACAATTTAATACGTGCACTGGCGGAAGAGCTAAACTTCCAAAGGAAAGGGAATTTCGTCAAAGACTAAGACGACTAAGACGTCAATTAAGAATGCTTCATAGGTACGTGCCGACGACAAACGCGAGGAGCTCGTGCAGTGGTGCCGTGATGAGATGCTGGAGGCGGAGAAGACGAAAGAAATCCGTAAAAGTGCCAGTGGAGGTAAGACCTTCTAGTTCTAAACGTTGTTGATTTGTTTCTGGTATTCTTGCGATCTTATGAGGAGGCTCGAAGTCGAAACTGTATTTCACAAATTTCCCCGGTTTCAGTTCTGTGGTTTATGTAGAGCAGATCTGGTTACTGTATCACTAGCGGACGAGAAAGGGTGGGAAAAGTGGAATTTCCCCCTCTTTGGCGTTTTCAAAAAGTAGAATTTGTTCTCTAAGGTGTGGGTAAAATGTTCTAAAAATGGCCGATTTCCCCCTCTTCGAGAAAATTCCACTCCTTTTGGAGGAATAGCTCGTCCGCCAGTGTACTGTACTACATAATTATTATGGTCTTTCTTTTCTTCCATAATGTAATTTAACACTTTATTTTTTTCTGCACATTATGTCACGACTAACTTGTTAGTCATTTTCTGTGCCCTCTATATTTCCATAAATGGCAATAAACTTTGGATCAGATTGGGATACAGTATCATGCTGAAAACGAATACCACACTCTCTATGTTTGGATTACCACAGTTTATGCCAACTCTATATGTCGTCCGAGATTTCTGAGCAGTGGTGGACGAGCAAAACCTCCAAAGAGAGGTGAATCTTTCTAAAGAGGGTGGAATTGTCAGAAATCAGGCCATTTTACCTACAACTTGAGAAATAAAAACTCTACTTTTTGAAACCACCAAAGTGGGATTTCACTTTTCCCTCCCCTAGTGAGTAATACAACTCTATTTTACAGAAACCGAATGCTTCTATTCACGTAAGTCGCTGATATTCGTCGAAAGGAAGAGAAACGTCGACTTTTACACTTCGTATCTGATCACACAGCAGATTCCGGCTATTTCTATTCATGGGTTTGTTTGGTTGTTATTGTTGTTGTTGTTGTTGTTGGTGGTGTTGTTGTTGGTGCTCATGTTGTTGTTTTTGCTGTTCATTTTGTTGTTTTATTGTAATTGTGTTGTTGATGTGGCCTGTGGGAGTCGTTAGTGTCGTCGTTGCTGTTGTTGTTGTTGTTTTGTTGTTGTTGTAGTTGTTGCTGCTGCTGCTGCTGTTGACGTTGTTGTTTATGATGATGCTGTTGTTGTTGATAATGATGATGTTGTTGTTGCTAATGAAGCTGTTAGTTATTGTTAGTTGTTGTTGTTGGTATAAATTATTTTTTCAAAATTCAGTGATCGCACCCAAGAACAACGCGAACTCGCGCTGCGCAGATTCCGTGAGGGACGCGATCTGTTCCTGGTGGCCACGGGCGTGGCTGAGCGCGGACTCGATATTCCGGGTGTCGATAATGTTGGTTGTTGTTATTAATGTTGTTGTTGTTTTTGGTTTTATTGTTGTTGTTGTTGTAGTTGAAGTAGCAGTAAATAGTAGTAGCTGTTGTTGTTATTGTTGTTTTCTTTCCCTGGTCACCACGGGTATGGCCGTGGACACCATGTTCCGTGTGTTGATAAAGTTGGTTGGTTGGTTGGGTAGGCCCTCAATTCACAACAATGGTGAACCACATACGGTGAGGGAAAATAGTGTTTGGCATTTTGTCCTCACACCAGGAGACGGAACGCCACTCCAGCCTCAGAGTTGGCTAACCAAACGATGTTCACGATTATCAGTGGTAATCGTATGTGTGCGTACCGGGCTATATCGTGTGTGTCTTCACCCGTACGCTGACCGCCACCACCTAACCCAGCAGCCAAGAGTCGAACCCGGGACCTGGCGATTCAAAGTCTAACACTCAACCAACTAAGCTAGGCGGCCGGTAATGTTGATATTGGCCGGTATTGTTCGGTTGATAATGTTGTTGTTGGGGTCATGAGTCTTCTTTAAAATGTCCAGTTTCTAAACGTTGATCTACCCGGCCGAGGAGTACGTGCACCTACGGCAGATCGGCACTCTGATTATTGTTGTTGATGTTGCTAATGTTGTTGTTGTTGTTGTTGTTGTTGTTTATGTTGCTAATGTTGTTGTTGTTGTTGTTGTTTATGTTGCTAATGTTGTTTTTGTTGTTGCTAATGTTGTTGTTGTTGTTGTTTATGTTGCTAATGTTGTTGATGTTGCTAGAATAATGTTGTTGATGTTGCTAATGTTGTTGTTGTTGTTGTTGTTGCTAATGTTGTTGTTGTTGTTGTTGCTCATCCTCAACATTAACAGGTGCTCAACGTGGATCTACCCCACACGGCCGAAGAATACGTGCATCGGATCGGGCGCACCGGCCGACTGGGCAATCGTGGCTCCGCCTACTCGTTCTTCGATCCCCATATCGACAACGATGTAGCGCCGTCACTCGTCAAGGTGGGAAGAAGGGGAATTCCCCCCTCTTTGGCATTTTTAAAAATTAGAATTTGTTCCTTATTTTGGGTGTGAAATGGCCTGAAAACTGCCAAATCCCCCTCTTTGATGAAATTTCCCTTTCATTTGGAGTATTAGCTGAATCTGGCTGGTGGGTGGAGGTTTATTTAACTTGGCGAGATTTCGAAATCAGTTTCCTCAGTACTTGTGAAAGCTATAATCGGATGTCTAGTCTAATGGTTAGGACATCGGACTCATGATCCGGTGGTCGTGGTCCTCTTATGATCGAAACCTAACTGGGTTGCTCAAAAACACCATTATCATAGGGTATCAATGTGCTTGTTGGCTTCAGTAGTAAAGAAGTCTTAGTGTGGTGCGCCAGCCTAGGTAAAATGATTTTCCTAAGTTTGAAACCTGACCTAAGTGAAAAATTTCCGTTTCCTGTTAGGATTCGAACCCACAACCTCCCGTTCAATACACGGACGTGCTAACCACCCCACCACAGGTACTATGTTGCAGACCCTGCGCGAATGCCGACAGCAGGTGCCGTCATTCCTGGGTCGTTTCGAGGACCCCAACACGTCAATAGCCGATCTGAGTCTCTCGAGCAGTGCCAGCTCGCAGGCCACCGCACGCTCCGGCTGATGTGAGACTTGGCTGAATTATCAAAAAAGACTTATATACTTTAATTGGTTTTAATGACACTTCTATAAGTATCACCTTTACTTCAGCTGTGAAGTGAAAGAGATCTATAGAATTTAGTTGAAAGACTTTTTTTATGAAATAATAATGTGTTTTAGCTTAGGGTGCTTTAAGAGTAGAAAGGAAAGTAAAACGGAGGGCAACATCTGTAAACCAATTGACCAAAAAAATATTTTCGGGAACAAAATTGACTTTTCGGTCAATAGGTTTACAGGTTTTACTTTCCGTTTTACTTTCCTTTTTACTCTGAAAGCACCCTTAGCATTTATGTACATTTTCTTATTTTGTTCTGTTCGTACTTATTGGGATTTCTCATTCTCCTTTTTTATCTTATCTCGTTTCCTTGACCATGCCTGTTCGATAACATGTCTTCAAATATCTATGTAGAAACCTGTTTATTATTCTTTTTATTCCGATAACATGTCTTCAAATATCTATGTAGATCCCTGTTTGATTTTTTTTCGTTTATCCCACTTTTTGATATCACAAATAAGCAATGTAATACAGTATAATTGTCTATTTGATATAGCAAGCTTTTTTTATTAATTTCCCTATCCCTTGCCGCCGCGCTCAATCGAATGTCGTATGTTTCAAATGTCTATGTAGATCCCTGTTTAATTTTTTTCGTTTATTCCACTTTTTAATATCGCAAATAAGCAATCGAATACAGTATAAATGGCTATTTGATATAGCAAGCTTTTTTTATTAATTTCCTTCTCCCTTGCCGCCGCGCTCAATCGAATAATGAATATTTGTTTACTGTACAGTTAAATGGTGATTAGTTTTTCCTATTATTTTTTAATCCATTGATTGAGTTGTGATTTTTTTCAATGTATAACATCACATCAAATATATCAGATTATATCAGTTTATTTTTTTCGTATTCGTACTGTATTTTATAAATAATAAACATTCTTATCATGTATACATTATACGGATCGGAATTTCGCGTCACGCCAACACGATAAACACAAACTTATGATGTAAAAAACATTCCTTACTACACTGAATGTTACAAGACTCAATCGAAGAAAAGTAAAGAAAAACTGAGCAGAAAGAAACCGAACATACACATCGAACTATTATACAGAATACCGTCGAACAAGTAAATAATTATTTATATGAATCATGAAACTAAGATACATTGACAAAAACTATATCATGAGATAGACGTCTGGATTTGGTAAATGAAAACTCTCCGAAATCACTCGCATTCATTAGACAGTCTTCCTGACCACGGCATTGGGCTTACGATTGTGATAGTTGAACTGGCCGTCACGTTCGCGGAGTCCGAGTTTCTTGGCCACGCCACGAGTCACGTACGAATTCGGATCGTTCATGTCGAACGCGACCAACGGCACCAGAGGGATGTCGATCTCCAGTGGACCTGCAACGTGTGGTGGGTGGACGTAAGCTACAGCCACTTTCAGGGCGGTCGGGTAGCCTAACACCCCTCCCCTGGAGACAAAAATTTAGGTCGCCTACCCTAAGTTTACCTCGATTTTTGAGGCTCATTTTTCAAAAAGTTTTGGCTGTGGATTTTTTTTTACAATACGTTTTCTAGGTCAATTTTCTTGGTTAAAACATGAAAAAACCGGTTCATGTAATGTTTATACCTTAGAAAAGAAAATTTCTTTAAGCAAAAACTGAAAAAAACAAGGCATTTAAGCGAAAAAAATTCTACCCCCTACCCGACCTTACCCCCCCCCCCCCCCCCACCAAAACGCAAAAAACCCGGCCCACCCCTGCAGCCAGGAGAATGAATTGCGTTGTGTCGAAATGAGTGATCAACTGATTGGGTTGAGTGAGTGAGTTTTTTGTTTGTTTGTTTGGCCCTCAATTCACAACATCGGTGAACTACATACGGTGAGGGAGAGGTTGTTTGGGATTTGTCCTGCTCTCACCAGGATACGTCTCGCCACTCCAGCCTCAGAGTTGGCTCCAAACTCGAGCACGATTATCAGTGGTAATCGTATGTGTGCGTACCGGGCTATATCGAGTGTGTCTTCACCCGTACGCTGACCGCCACCACCCAACATAGCAGCCAAGAGTCGAACCCGGGACCTGGCGGTCCAAAGTCTAACACTCAACCAACTAAGCTAGACGGCCGGTGAATGAGTGAGTGAGTGAGTGAATTACTGGAAGATCCACAGGTTTTTTTTATCTGATGATAATCACAATACATCATTATACTGTGATGTATACACAAACACGATACATACATGCCGGAAATAACAAAGTTCACCAAAGCTTTATAATTCTGTTCATTGACATTACGCTGAAAAGCAAAATCGATGGACCAATGAAGTAAATTTGCAACTTGAAAGGTGAAACCAACCAGCAGGCAGTGTTTTGTGTTTTCCATCGCACATGGGCCGATGTGACGTCTGTTTGCAGGCGCACAACGCGTGCTCACCCGTCCGCTTGGCCTCGAAAACCACGGGTCGCAGGACCGTCAGTCCCATCTCGTTGTGCGAACCATCGCAGAATGGCTGGAAATATTCAGTCATTTATGAGAAAAAAACTTTCCAAAAGACGCACAGAGATTCACATTCATGTACAAACACGTAGAGACATGAAATGCTAGTTCAATTGATAGTTTCATTTTCATGAAACGGTATTCAAAACCCGATGAAACCAACACATAGCCAATCCAAAGTTTTACTTCGCAATCAATCGCTTTTTATAAGAATCCCACCGTCATTATCTCTGGATCTGGTTTAGATTGACCACAAATGCATTGCAAACAGAAGCGGAATCGAATCAAGTAACATGATTGATTATTTACCTTAATTCTCCGTTTTCGTTAATGTCGATAATGATACACCTTTCTAATTTGGTATAGGGGTGGAAGTGGATTCCCAGTGAATCAAAAAGTTCATTCACCCAATCACTCACTCATTCACCTACTCATTCAATCCCTCATTCGCTAACTCACTTACACACTGAATCACTCACTCACTCACTCAATCATTCACTCATTCAATCACTCACATACTCATTCACTCTCTCATTCGGTAACTCATTACCTCACTCACTCACTGAATCGCTCAATCACTAACTCACTGAATCGCTCACTCACTCAATCGCTCACTCATTCACTCACACACCTGCGTCCGACTGAATCCGCACGCGCACCACGCGTACTTTTTGCCGGCCTCCAGGTGCACACGATACGGTGTCTTGGCGACCGGATCACCGAATTTCTCAATCATATACGAAGAGCCCTTGACGTTGACGGCCGTGCTTTTCTGCTGCTGCGGTAGGATGTAGTCGTCCACGGTGGCGTCGGTGGCCTACAATCAGCGACATAGCTTAGTGGTTAAGGTGCCGACCTCGATAACCAAACGTCTCTAGTTTGAAACTTGAAAGGGATCGTTTCTGAACATATAATTGGACCAATTCTTGAATCACAACCAAAGCGCATGCCTGAGTCTGCACAGAAACCTGCGTTTATTCTGACGCCTAGATTGTCAGACCTATCCAATCCGATACTGCAAGCCTAACATTCCTTTACATTGACCAGTTAACATGCCCTATCGACGGGTCGCAATTACCAACATAACATTTAAGCCAAAACCAAGACCGCAGAGAATTTTGTTATTCTCGCACTGGCGGACGAGCCAAACCTTTAGATAGCGGATAAATTGCAGGAACTAGGCCATTTTCCCTACACCACAAAGAAACTAACTTCACTTTTCGAAATAGCCAAAGAAGAGGAAATTCCATTTTTTTCACCCTTCTCGTTCGCTAGTGTATTATCGTGAAGCAGGGAAAGACAAAGAGTGATGCACCCCAGCATCTCAGAACAATGCAGACTTCGAAACGACACCTACTTTATTCCTCTTCGTCGGCTTCCGGGTTCTGCAACACCAAAAACCTGCAACACCAAATCTGCAACACCAGGACACTTCGGCTAAGGTTTAGGCTTAGGATTAAGCTTAGGTGTTGCAGATTTGGTGTTCAGGTTTTTGGTGTTGCAGAACCCGGAACCCGCTCTTCGTTAACATCAGAAAAGGGCTGGATTGCACTTTTTGGTTCCGAACCCCTATTTGACCGACCCCTGATTGACCGACCCCTATATGACCAGACCCCTGATTGACCACGGTCAAATAGGGGTCGGACCCCTATTTGACCGACCCCTGATTGACCGACCCCTATTTGACCCGGTCAAATAGGGGTCTGGTCAAATAGGGGTTCGGACCCAAAATATGCAATCCAGCCCAGAAAAGCAACGAACCAGATTGCGAGCGGCCGGCCGGGCCAAAACGGCCAGCTGAGGGATGGGCAGTCTGCGAGCGCCAACCGAACACAACGACATAATGACGCCTAAAATAAATTCACCATAAATAAATAATAAAAAATAAAAAATAACAAAACAATTTATTTTTCATGTCATATTTTTCCTCACGCATTGCCGCACTGCACAATTTTTTTCAACAATTGCCGCAAAAGTTTGTTTGTAAACCTTTCATAATTGACACGAAACCTAACGAAAACGACATGAAAAAGAAAGTTAGTACGCACTCGAGAGAGTAATTGAGAAACATAACAGAAAATTGACAGACTGAGTGCGCGCGGCGCCGAAATTTTGGCATTTTGAAGCCCGCTGATTTATTGGGTGAGTGAGTGAGTGAATTAGTGAGTGAGTGAGTATTTTAGGTCAGTGAGTGAGTGAGTAAGAGGGTCAGTTAGTGAGTGAGTGAGCGAGTATAGAGTGAGTGAGTGGATGAGTGCGTGAGTTAGTAAGTAAGTGAGTGTGTGAGTGAGGGAGTGAGTGAGTGGGTGAGTGAGTGAGTGAATTTGTAAAGATAGCCTTACAAAACTAGAGCCTCGTCGACTCTACTCAAGACCAAGAGCCGGCCCATGACATGCTTGACGAAACATTTTACGTGAAAATAGCTTATACACTTTTATGTTTCTGATGTACTTCATTTGGGCTTGTTGCTGTTATGCACTTCTGTTTTCTTCGTCGGCCGTCAGTAACAAAAGAATTTGTTTATCGATCAAATGTTTCGCGAAACTTCAAGACTTGTCTCCATCATTTACAGAACAACTGTTGCATTTATGCATTCAATTGAAAAATTCATGTTGGTCGACTTTAAAAAATTTCATTTCAATATCGACGAGGGTTTTTTACATAAATTCATTTCATATTGCAATTTGACGGACATAAGTGCACTTTACAAACTGCTTTACAAAGTGATCAGTTACCAAAAAGATTGGTTCTTACAGATAAAGTATGAAAAAATACTTTCGACTTGACTTCTTTTATCACAATTTTCACCAAACTTATTATAGACATGTCTTACATGATGTTACACATACAAAGTAAGTCACAAAATATTCTCTTTCACACTGATTAACAATTTTAATGGGCTATTTTGGAAAGGATGAGTTTTTTACACTATAAACAATAAAATTTGCAAATCAAGTGAGTTTGGTCATAAAGCATTCTTAATTCATTAGGAGACTGAAATTGAAAGCCCGCCACCATTAAAACCGCATTTTTATATAAAGACCACAAAAAAGTCTTCAAATTTTTTAGACAATAGCTTGCATTTAAAGTCCAGTCCCCTAATTAATTGAAAATGGTATAATTGTGCAATGAGAATTAATTTGGGCGGTACAGAATCGGAGAAAATGATAAGGAACACATACATTCAGACTTGAAAAAATTATTTCAGGTTATTTTACAAAATAAATAATATAAAAAATATTATTAATGCACAAAGTGTATCACAGGGTGTTGTATTTTGATTTTGGTTTTAGCTCAATAATGGCACTTTAATGAAGATGGAAACTTTTCGGTAAGTTTTGAGAAATAGGTTGAACACAAGGTTTTTTAGTTTCAACTGACGCCACAGAAAAAAACTCAAAGGCTTCAGTAAAGTTTTAAAGAATGTGGGACAACAAAAAACAAAGATTTACAACAATCATATCATGATAAACCCGACTGATATAAACAGGTAAAGATTCGACATAGAATAAAGGACTAGAGTGGATGATTTCAATGACTGGAAATACACTTAATAAACCAACACTTTATATTCACTTTCCAATATAAAATTAAATTGTTTGGACAACGAACACTCTACACATTTTAACCAAGTGATGAGTGAGGTTTCTATTGACGGTTACATAATCGCAATTTCCGTTTGCCAAAAATTGCGAAAAAAGCCACTGCCAAAAATTTCCGGCGAAAATTTAAATTCAATATGTGGACTTCAAAAAATCAAAATTTTTAATGACGTCCCTTGGATGGACTGCGTCCACTGCGGGACTTTCGCCGTCCACCGTTGCCCTCATCCGAATAACCCGAATCCGAGCGTCCACCAGTACTGTGGCGTTTCTTCGAACTAGGACGTGGCGACAATTTGGCCGACTTGGCCCGTTCTTCCTTCAGCGCTTTCTGGACATCTTTCACCTGAGTTGGAGATGAGAAACGTTAACAACAACAACAACAACAACAACAACAACAACAACAACAACAACAACAACAACAACAACAACAACAACAACAACAACAACAACAACAACAATAACAACAACAACAACAACAACAACAACAACAACAACAACAACAACAACAACAACAACAACAACAACAACAACAACAATAACATCAACAACAACAACAGCAACAACAACAACAACAGCAACAACAACGGAAAGCTAACCGAAATATTCTTGCTGTTGTTGGCCAGCGCATCGTCGACCATGCGCTGGATCTTGTCCTGCAGTGAGTGAGTGAGTGAGTGAGTAAGTGAGTTAGTTAGTGAGTGAGTGAGTGAGTGAGTGAGTGAGTGAGTGAGTGAGTGAGTGAGTGAGGGAGTGAGTGAGAGAGTGAGTGAGTGAGTGAGTGAGTGAGTGAGTGAGTGAGTTAGTGAGTGAGTGAGTGAGTGAGTGAGTGAGTTAGTGAGTGAGTGAGTGAGTGAGGAGTGAGTGAGTGAGTGAATAAATTGAATACACACACTCCCTCACTCACCCACTCAAAAGACAACCACTACAATGTTTAATCAGAAACAGTTGGTCCCCATCCAAATACACTTAACCATAGCAAACTGTCATGTTATCAAAACTTTCCCGGGTACCCCTCATCCGTGTTCTCACCGTCTCTCCCCCCCCCCGTCCTCCCGATCTACCGTAACCCGATCGAGTCTGTCATATTCTAATTATGTACGTATGATCTGATCAATTTACCGAAGCGGGCTACCGTAACCCAATGTCTTCGTCGTCAGCCCCATCCCCCCTCCCGCACCTTCGATAAGACGTTGTTCACCAACCAGTCGATTTAATGGTCGTTTCCCCCCTGCCCCCCCCCCCCCCCCCCCCCCTATGATGTTGTCTGTATATAATCAAACGTGGACAATGCTACTAAAACCAAGGTACTGGCGGACGAACCAATCCTCCAAGGGAAGGGGGATTTCGTCAAAAAAGGGGGGGGGGGGATTGACAGAACTTAGGCCATTTTATCTACACCTTAGGGAACAAACTCTACATTTTGAAACCGCCAAAGAGGGGGGGGGGATTTCACTTTCCAACTCCTTCTCGTTCGCTGCTAAAACTAAGGTAACCTTCTTGCCCGTCAGGACCCCCTCCCCGCTCTCCCCTACCGTCCGACCTGCTCACGGCTCCGTCGATCGTTCCCCCTCCTCTATCGCCGACTCCGCGGTTAACCACATCAAGGATGGTGGTAGGGAAATCTTCTGGGATCACGTGGTATCAGGGAAAGCTACTGTCATCGATTCATCGTTATTCCACGATGGCGTGGAAAACTTACGGAGCGAAACTAAATGGTATCAAATGTAACTAACGGCCTCAAAAAGTTGAGTTTGTCCCTTAAGGTGTAGGTAAAATGGCCTAACTTCGTCAATTCCCACCTCTTTGGTGAGATTCCCCTCTCTTTGGAGGTTTGGCTCGTTCGCCAGTGTAATACATGTGTACGAAAAACTTACGGTAGCCATCCACGAAACGTACATTTATGGAATTTATGCGCATCACGCATATGGATGTACTGATTTATGGATAGGCGGCGTGCAAAAACGAACATGTATGGGAAAGAAATTACCGTAATTCATAATTCGGGTTACGATAGATTGTCTTGTTTGTGTGTTTGGACGGTTTTGTGCCGAGAAACGAGGGCCGATTACAGTCTCATTGGCTTAAACTTTTTTCGTGCTATAATGGGATACTGTATTGTGTGCTTCTATAGTGATATGACTGACTGACTGACTGATTAACTGAATGATATACTGACTGACTGACTGACTGACTGTTTAAGTGAATGATATACTGACTGACTGGCTGACTGACTGATTGAATAAACTGACTCCTCTCTCTTGAGGAATGAATGACAAGCTCATATTCTGACTTACAAATCGAACCCCCGATATTTTATCAGTATACAGTGCAGATGTTCTAAAGGCCTTTTAACGACATGTATAAATGTCATAAATGTCATAAATGTCGACCGAACACCGCCTAAACACATCAAATGTCGTCATGTTTATACAGTGAGTGGCGACGATAAAACATGTTCAGGAGACAACCAAGTGAAACTCCAGTAGTTGGTGTGGTGGTAAGGATGATTAGACGTATTGAGTTATGTAGATTATTAGACTATGTTTTTTTTTCATTGCTGGGTTGGATGATGTTCTCACCGTCAAATGAATACGTAGTTGGCAGTCCTACATGATTGGAAAATAGGATACCCTTTTTATCAAGCATTAAATCAATCGGGCTTGATTAGGTGATTGACAGTCTTAATAACTCGAAAAGGCGGGCTTTCAAATACAATCTAATAATAAATTTAAAATGCTTTATGTACGTACCTGTCATTGTGACCGAGCTGCGTTTCCTTCGTGATTTCCTTGCCGTTTACAAGGATGGACACTCCCGAGCAGGGTGTGATGCTGATCTTCTTGTGGTCCTTGTTCTGCAGTATCGCGTGCTGGGCTTCGATGCTGAAGTAAAAGTCTGACTGACTGACATACTGACTGACATACTGACTGACTGACTGACTGACTGACTGACTGACGGACTGACTGACTGACAGAGAGACTGACTGAATGACTGACTGACTGACTGACTGACTGACTGACTGACTGACTGACTGACTGACTGACTGACTGACTGACTGACTGACTGACTGACTGACTGACTGACTGACTGACTGACTGACTGACTAACTGACTGACTGACATACTAACCATCACCGTCTTGCTGTTACCACCCAACGCATTCTTCAACAGCGATGTCAGTACGGAATCACGATAAGGCACGGTGATTTTCTTGCCCTTTTGAGTCTGCTGGTCGTGCAGCGCTGAAACATGAACGAATTGAGTCTGTCATTTAATCAGTCAGCTTGAAAGTCAGTTCTGTATTACAGACAATCATATTCAGTAACAAAAATAGTGGGATTCATACTGGGATGAATGAGGTTGAATGTGAGACAAAAAATGAGACAGTCAGTTAGTCAATCGGTCAGTCAGTCAGTCAGTCAGTCAGTCAGTCAGTAAGTCAGTCAGTCAGTCGGTCACTGAAGAATATCAATGATTTCCAGTCCATGTTTACAAAGTCTGTTGATCATTATGAGCGTTTAATTAGCGTCATTTCCCCGGTTTTATATCGCATCATAAGGCCCTGTCCCGTTAATGGTGGTTAAACCATTTTAATTAGGTGGTCTTAAACATTTTACTGTTTGCGTTGTTGTTGTTGTTGTTGTTGTTGTTGTTGTTGTTGTTGTTGTTGTTGTTGTTGTTGTTGTTGTTGTTGTTGTTGTTGTTGGTAATGTTTCAGTGTCATAAACATTTTAAGACTCCGTTTTTATGTGCTATCATCATCATCGTCTTCATCGAAACAGTTTTATCGATGGATCGTTAATACAGAAACTTCAATAAAACCACGCAAATGACAAAATCGAAAACCCCTCGTTAACTGTCGAATCATAAAATTTCAGAGCTTGGTTTCTTACGTCTTGATAATTTCACTGACTTGTAAACATTTCAATGTTGCTTTCTCACTTTATCGTTTGTTGCATCTGTAGTTAGGCTTGGTGATACTTATGTAAGTACTTGAACCATGCATTATCCATTTCTATTCAGATAGAATTGTAGAAATGTGGTAGCGAGAGGGTTTAAAACATTCGCAGAAAAATCATACTGTTTTGCAACTACAGTATTTATTAAGGTTTATTTTTCTCATTAGCCTAGAAATTTGTGTTGATGTACAATTCTTTTCTGGGCCTGCAACAATGAATGAAGGAGCTTCCAGAGTTCAAGGGCAAGGAAAAAAATAGAGAAAACCGAAACGAAACTGACTAAACTTTTGACACAAAAAAAATTTTTGTGCTCTTGAACCTTTTCTGTTCATAAGTTTTGCCGTTGCTCTCTTATTCTTTTTTTTTCGTGTCCTGTTGTCCTAGTTTGTACACAGACCCATCATGGTCATCATACAATGTAGAATATAATCAGGCTACTAAGCTCAAAAGCCGTTTTGTTTTGAAACTTAGTAAGTCTTAAATGCACGCATACATACATACATAAATTGCAAACCATATCTGCCAGAAATCACGCACGAATTAGTGTTACAAAAATCATTTATAAATTATGGCGCGCATTCAAATTGTCTCTCCTAATCAATTTCGAAAGCCACAGTATAGACATCTCAACGGGTTACGGTACCGTATTGTAGCATCTGGAGAATTGGGATTAGAACATGCCCTTCCTAATTTACCTGCTGGCTTTCCATGGATCTTGGTTGACCATTTGGTCGCATTCGGACGTTTCTTTTATGGGAAAATGGTCGTGAAATTGTCGGTTAGACGCTCCAGTTAATCGCCGACTTCGACTTATTGTACAGGTGGTCTGGTGCACAAGCGGACGAGAAGGGGGAGGGAAAAGAGGAATCCCCCCTCTTTGGTGATTTCCAAAAGTAGTGTTGTTCTATGAGGTGAATCTAAAAGGGCTTATCTTTGCGAATGCCCCCCTCTTTGGGAAAATCCCGTAAAAGATGATTGGATCGTCCGCTAGTGGTCAGATGATCCTCGAGGGATTCGACCTTGAAGGTGTTATGACCAGACCATTTGCTCGAATTATCATAAAACCACAGTAAATTCAGGCCGCTCTGCTTACCGAAGCTTCATTTAATCATCGAAACAAGGTCTAGTTCAACTGGAAATTTGCTCAATTTGTTTTTATGGACCGAAGCGTGGTTAATTTAGGGCGAGATAAAGACTGACCCTTCGAGAAGGGGGATAGGCAAATTTACTATCAATCAGAAGGTCAATCAGCTTTGTGCGATCGATTAGAGTTTATGTGATAATAAAAGTTTATAGGTGTAGAGCATTTTGCTTTGATTGGAACACTGAATTTAAAATTAATTTTGGCGCAATTTATTACGGATTCGAATGATAGCAGTTTACAATCTAAAACTAGGTTAGGTTGGTGGCTTCCCTTGTCGAGTGGTAGGCGTCGTCCTCGACGAGATGGGGTGGATGAAGTGGTATTTCCCCTTTCTTTGGCGGTTTCAAAGAGCATAGTTTATTCTTTAACGTATAGGTAAAATGACCTCAATTCTGCCGATTCTCCCTCTTCGGGAAAATTTACCCTTCTTTGGTAGTTTGGCTTGGCCAGCAGTGCGCAAACCGATGGTCCTGAGTTCCGGATCCGGTTTGAGACACTACGCATTCATAAACCGTGTTGTCGATCAATGAGCATCCTCATGTATGTAGTTGTGTTGTGATCCTCATATGACAGTTATTTTACTAGAATATATTTGGAGCTAGGCTTCGTAATCAAGTTAAATTTCGAGTTTGAAAAAATCACTCTAAAAATCACCAACAAAGTTCAACAAAACTCCCCTGTTCCCATGAAATCGTCCCCACCCCGACTATCAATACCCCACCACTCGGCAGAACGTGCTAAACAGGGTGGCAAATTAGCGCTATTTACCCGATCGTGAATGGCGGTCGTTAAACTATTTTTATGACTAATTGAATAAAGACATGCCGCTTTACCGTGTTTTAGTTGTTGTATTTCCGCACTGGCGGACGAGCCAAACCTACAACGAGAGGGGAATTTTCCCAAGGAAAGGGGAATGGGCCAGTTTACCTACACTTTAAGGAATGAACTTTACTTTTTAAAACCGCCAAAGAGGGGGAATTCCATTTTCCCTCCCCTTCTCGTCCACCAGCGATGTGCGGTTAACGGGCCGCCGAAAAACACACGTCGAACATCAAAGAACGTTTGCCGATCAACTGGTGGTGGGACAGAAGTTAATGATACCGTAATACATGTACATACAAGAATCTATGTACGTACGTGGTACTCAGTGTCGACGTCGAGGAAGCACTAGGGAATGATAACAAATCACCTGCTTAAGGATAAAACACAGTTGTTTTCATACATGGTTAGATAAAATTGGCTTCTAAACTGCGTATTCCCATTTTTTGGTGAGAGTTCCCTTCTTTGGGAAACTACCCATCCGCGGAGAAATAGTTTGTGGGGGGGATGAGGTGGTCGTATATGATTTCCCGGAAGTGTGAACCGGCAGATAAACGTTGACAAAACAGGGGGCCAGTTTTGAGTAAGCCGATCCAGATATGATCTTCCATAAATTAAAAATAAGTTACATGTATTTGGGGTGTTTTGATCTTGTAAGAAAAAGTGTAAACTTTTGGGAGATGAGAGAAAATTACCGCCAAAGTACCGTATTGCTTGTGGGATGTGTATCAGTTAGCGGAAATACCGTATCTGAGAAAGAAGTGTGAATCGGCAGATAAACGTAGCCAAAATATGGGGGCCCGTTTTGAGTCAACTAATTTAGATATGATCTTCCATAAATTAAAAATACGTTATTAGGAGTGTTTTGGATGAGTAGTGTAACTGTGAGTGATCAGAGGACATACCGCTAATGTCGGACGTATTGCTCGTGGGATGTGTATGAGTTAGCGGAAATACCGTATTTTAGAAAGAAGTGTCAATCGACTAAACACGTTGCCAAAAATGGTTTTTGATGAGCAGAAAGTGTAACTGTGGCAGATCAGAGGAATGGCCGCTATGTACCGTATTGACTGAAGGAAGTTTATCAGTTATCAGAAATACCGTATTTTAGAAAGATTGGTGCGTGGAAGTGAGGATCAGGACGTCGGGTAAAACTATGACAAAATATACATTTTGATTTGATATAAGATTATTTCTATAGTGATTTCTCTCAAGATCACCGAATTGAGTTTATCTGAGTCAAAACGTTTTTCGAAAGGAAATCATATTCCAATGACCAACATATGATTCTAGCAAACCAAACAAAATGTCGATTGGCAGAACGGTGAAGCAAAACGATTCAAACTCTTAAAAACAAAAGAATTTCTACGCTTATGTCTATGTAGCTGAGAAAGTATATAAAGCCTGTATGTTGGTTCTGAAAGCAAAAATATTGCCCAAAGCGTCTGATAATGAAACATCAGACAATCAGTGTTAACACGCACATCAATCATCATCACCCCATACTATACTGTGATAAACTAGGGTGTCAAACTTGAGTTGAGTCTAGTGATGTTTCATTATCAGACGTTTTGGGCAATATTTTTGCTTCCAGAAACAACTTACGGGCTTCATCTTCGAAAACTCTTTCAAAATATGGATTGGAATGAATGTAAAAACAAGCAGAAAATGACCTCGAATGATTCCGATTATTTGATGATTCAGTCAACATCAGCGTGGGCTTTGAGTTATAATTCCATCTAATTCAAGCTTCCTTTGAGGTTTGCCGCCGCTCGCAAAAGGTCGTCAACTATTAACTTCTCTATGGAATAGTGAAACATGGAAGTAAGACTGACTGGTTTTTGGACCGATAATTGAGCTGCCTTACGAGTAAAATCAATTGATTGAAGAAGAAATGTTTCTGTTACTACAAGATAATTTGTTTGCTTCTCATGTTGCAGAAACGTGCAGACAGTTCGAAGTATCTTTCACATAATTTTGGTACAGTACCATTTAACCTCCGACAGTCAGTCACTGGATAACAGTCAGTCAGTCATTCAGTCAGTCAGTCAGTAAGCCAGTCAGTCAGTCAGTCAGTCAGTCAGTCAGTTAAAAATACGCACCTTTAATCACTCGACCCAAAGTTGACAGACTCTGATTGATAACAATACCCTCCTTTAATCGGTCACCCGACGCTCCAGTATCTTGTTGACGTTCACTGAAGTGAGACAGTCAGTCAGTCAGTCAGTCAGTCAGTCAGTCAGTCAGTCAGTCAGTCAGTCAGTCAGTCAGTCAGTCAGTCAGTCAGTCAGTCCGTCAGTCCGTCCGTCAGTTCGTCAGTCAGTCAGTCAGTCAGTCAGTCAGTCAGTCAGTCAGTCAGTCAGCCAGTCAGTCAGTCAGCCAGTCAGTCAGTAAACCTTCCGGCCAAATCTACCAAATTGATGATTGAGGTTTTGGTGGTATTGGCTTTGGGATCCTGCTGGGTGAAGTTGATCTTGACAATCGTGTGTGCCCGTGAACTGGTGGCGTTCATTTGCGTGGCGGCGATGGTTCGATTCTGAACAGTTCTTACAGTTTTTATAGCAGTTTTCACAGTTATTTATAACAGTTCTTTCTATTTTAGAATATCGAACAGTTCTGTTGAAGAAATTGGTTCCTACAGTTTTTGGGCTATGATACGATTCTGAACAATTATTGCAGTTTTTATACCAGTTTTTTTCTATTTGTATTTCAGTTTTTTATTACAGTTCTTACAGTTCATAATAACACTTTTTGCAGTTTTCAGTTAACAGTTCTTGTCATGCCAACAGTTTTTTGCTCCAAATCTCAAAGTATGTAACACAATTCAGTTCCCATCAGTTGATCGGTGTATTCATCAGTAGTTTTATAGTGGTCATCAAAACCCCGCGGTCAGTTTACCGCCGATAGCATGGCAATGTGTAACGTTGCTTGGATGACTTTCACATAATGGGTGGATGTAAAAATTTTATGAATCAGTAAAATCCCGTGTCTATGTCGAATACTTACTGCTTGCATATAGAGTTTACTGAAAAGTACTAACTCTCGAAATGGGCAACAAACATGAGCATCTACTCGAAATTTCATTTTCGACTCGGCTGGGTTTTCGTCTAATTACATGCTGGTTGAGATGTGTTGAATTTCAAGCTTCCAAATTCATTCTGTTGTGGAAAATAAAATGCACCGCAAGAGTAAGTTTAAACTCGATATTTTCAATCGGTTAGCATTCCGCGTGTGTGTGTGTGTTATTTTGACTTGAAAACCCTGACCACCCACAGTTCAGAAGATTTTTTTCTCACAGATTTTTGTCCTTAATTATCAGGGTCATTGATTTAAGTTCTCATATAGTTTTTTTCTGTTTACTACTTCTCACATTATATTATTATGATATATTATGATCTAAATACATTACAGGACAAAAAGATGTGGCCGGCTGCGCGAAATTTCGGCGAATTCGCTGAAATTTCAGCTACAACTGTTTTTATGCAATTTCTAGAAATTCATGCATTTTTTTATTGGATATTTTACTATACATGTGTAGACAATTCATAACTCTATATTGTTGCTCAAAAGTGAAGAAATCTGTCAAGGGAATTTCCCTTTAAGGGCTATATTAACACAAGCCAATTTTCGTTGTGGGACCCGTTGCCATGGCAACACTGAAAACGAGCATGTGCCCTTGAGGGGATTTTCCCATTATAAACAATAGACGAAACTCGTATTAACAATCGAAAAATTAAAGTTATGAATTGTCTACACATGTATAGTAAAATATCCAATAAAAAATACATAAAATTTCCAGAAATTGCATAAAAACATTTGTAGCTGAAATTTCAGCGAATTCGCCGAAATTCTGCGCAGCCGGCCACATCTTTGTGTCCTGTACTGTATATTCTCACATGTTCTTTTTATAGAAATTTTTTATTACCTTGTTTCCTTCGTCCATTTTCGATTCGATTGCCGAATAGTTGTCGACCGGACACTCTTTCAGGTCCTCGACTGAAATTTTGTCCGTCAGTCAGTCAGTCAGTCCGTCATTCAGTTAGTCATTCATTCAGTCAGTCAGTCAGTCCGTCATTCAGTTAGTCATTCATTCAGTCAGTCAGTCAGTCAATCTATGTAGTCTTTCATATGTATGTGTTCTACCTAATTCATAGTGATATAATAAGTCAGTCAGTCAATCAATAAGTCAACTTCAGTCAATAGGTCAGTCAATCAATCAGTCAGTCAGTCAGTCAGTCAGTCAGTCAGTCAGTTAGTCAGTCAGTCAGTCAGTCAGTCACTGACCGTAGAAGCCCTTCTTAGGGTTTTCTCGTACTTTGAGACCACCCTTCGGTGGGGCCTTGGTTGTCAAGAGATCACGTACTCTTTCACAGTAAATTTCAAACATGGAAACAGATACCTGAAACGTGAACCATTTGACTTACTGACTGACTGACTGACTGACTGACTGACTGACTGACTGACTGACTGACTGACTGACTGACTGACTGACTGACTGACTGACTGACTGACTGACTGACTGACGGACTGACTGACTAACTGACTGACTGAATGACTGACTGACTGACTGACTGACTGACTGACTGACTTACTTACTGACTGACTTACTGACTGACTGACTGACTGACTGACTGACTGACTGACTGACTGACGGACTGACTGACTAACTGACTGACTGAATGACTGGACTGACTCACTGACTCACTGACTCACTGACTCACTTACTCACTGACTGACTGACTCACTGACTCACTGACTCACTGACTGATTAAATGAAATAACCTTGTACTCCATTCCATCGCCTTTCTTATTATCGATCATTTTGAACAGTTCATCGCAGGCGATCGGAATGATTCCTAAAATATTCCTGAATTAGCCCGGGTACGTATTAGAATAAAATATATTAGGATATTAGAATGTATTGTTTGACGAAATAAAATATCAAAAACGGTTTGTTAACAAAATAACAATCTCTGTTAATCTAATTAAACGTGTTCGCAATTATCCTCAGAATAACCAAGTCATTGCAATCTGATGTTTAGTCTTTTGCTACAAAATATTTAATTTTCCGTCATATAGGACAAATTTTAGTATTTTCCATTGATGATCAAGAAATATATATTTAATTGATCCACCTTTATTCGACCCGTATCCTACCATGGAATAGGATTTACCAGATCCCGTCTGTCCGTAGGCGAAAAGGGAACAATTGTAGCCTTTCCAGGCATTGTCCAGCACTCCCTGACCCAAGTCATCGTACACGACGCGCTAAAATCACTCACGCACTCACTCACTCACTCACTCACTCACTCACTCACTCACTCACTCACTCACTCACTCACTCACTCACTCACTCACTCACTCACTCACTCACTCACTCACTCACTCACGCACTCACTCACGCACTCACTCACTCACTCACTCACTCACTCACTCACTCACTCACTCACTCACTCACTCACTCACTCACTCACTCACTCACTCACTCACTCACTCACTCACTCACTCACTCACTCACTCACTCACTCACTCACTCACTCACTCACTCACTCACTCACTCACTCACTCACTCACTCACTCACTCACTCACTCACTCACTCACTCACTCACTCACTCACTCACTCACTCACTCACTCACTCACTCACTCACTCACTCACTCACTCACTCACTCACTCACTCACTCACTCACTCACTCACTCACTCACTCACTCACTCACTCACTCACTCACTCACTCACTCACTCACTCACTCACTCACTCACTCACTCACTCACTCATTCACTCACTCACTCACTCACTCACTCACTCACTCACTCACTCACTGCACTCACGTACCTGATCGGCGTACTTGCCGCCCGATGCCTCAAAGTAGCCATCACCATTCTCATTGAATCCATCATGCGACCAGTAGGAATGGTCGAACGCAAAGTACTTGGGTTCCGCTTTCATGTTTTTCGGATCTCTGATTCCGGTTCGTTGCTTGTCCGGCATGTCGATGACCAGCTTGGCATCGCGACCTATCTCGCGGTCGTTGAACGGTCGCACCCGGACCGCGACCTTAATCGCTTCAGCCGGCATTTTTTCTGGGATTTGTGGTTCTGGAATGGCAGGGAATTGTGTGGGACTCTTGGTTGATTAGGAGATTGAAATTAGAATGTGGAAGTGGAACAACTTCAGAAGTTGTAAGTAAGATTGTAAATAGTAATTAGTAAGTGGACATATTTAATCTGAAGTACGCACTCTATTTATAGCGTTCTCCATTGATTGGGTAGACTAAATATGAGAATAAAAAATTTTTATTCAGAACTAAACGTAGGAATTTAGTATGCTGCAATGGTTCCCTTATTCAAAATATCATGTTTTTCTACTTTCTCTTTCTACTTCTACTTTCTACTCTACCATTGGTGCTCTAGACCGTACTCCACGTGTGGTAAAGGTGTTTCGAAACTCGTAATAATGTATAATATGTACATAAATGACTTTTAAATGAGTAGACATTAAGACTCAATAACGGAACACAAGTGAATAGATTTATAAAATAGTATACGATTATTTATAGTTGTAGTACGGCAAAAGTCGAGTTACTAGTTTTAACAGAACAATTTTCGATGCCTGAATTTATCATGTGCTAAACCATGCATCAGGTTGCGAACTCAGGATCGCGTTTCTTGGCAACAATACGCATCAGAACCATGTTTCGTAATCATAAATCTGCATAATAGACTATAAATTTGTATAATTTCTTCAACGATTATGTTTTATCATATTAGTATTGTTTACCATGAAATTAGGTATAAGATAAACTGAACTCGATTGAATATCATTGTAAAAAAATAAACACAAGTAATTAGGCTTTTGTACCATGATTACAGCACATCTACATATTAATTTTTTATAATAAGTGCAGGTTTCTAGAAGCAGCTACATACATACTATCATTATCTGAATGAATATACAAGGCACTAACCACAGAGCAGGTGGAAAACATGGTTATACCATTAACAATTAATAAAGCGAGTGAATTCAAATGCATGAAGAAGTTTTTACACAATGGCGAGTAAAATTCTGTCGCATTATAAATTGAGAATGCTATAGAATCCACGAATTTAAATCCCTGTTTTAACGATTTTAGCCGAACAAACTGGACCCAAAAAGCTTCCGTTCTCCTACGTACATAGAATCAACCAATTTTCCTCATCAATTAGTCAATTTTCGCCGAATCATGGATGGTATTTACCGAAATACCACCAAAATAACACAATCTAGCCGTGAAAATGATGGCGTATTGGTCGTTCAGACCACGCGATTCTCTCTACCAGTTGACCGAAATCAACCCACATACTGAATAGGCGGGTGGGAAATATTTCCAACCAAATAGTTGGAAATTCTTCGAAATTTGTGTTTTTACATACACGATGGAATATTTTCTAGGTTTTACGAAAATTTCTTCGTTCCCGGGGGGGGGGGGGAATTCCCCCGCCTTTACATCTCCTGGTAGCTGGTTTGTGCGGGGGACCACGACGAGTTTGGTGTTATGGGCCTGTAGTCAGGGTACCATGTTGCCATAGATACAATGGTACATGCTGGTGGTACATGGTATATGTACGTACGTATGTACGCAGGGTGAACTGGCGAACGACCCAATCCTACAAAAGGGAAGGGAATCTTTTTCAATAAGGGGGAAGGGAGGAATTAACAGTTTTGTGGACATTCTACCTAGACCTTGAGGAACGAATTTCACTTTTTTGGACTGCTAAAAAGGGGGAATTCATTTTTTTTCGTTATTGCCTCGTCCGCTAGTGGTAGGGTGAACTACTGAACGACTTGGGGGTGGGAAACCTTGAATTTCGTTCTTAGCCGTGTTAAAGATTGAATTTATGAATTATGGTCTGTGAAAAAATTGTCATATGTACGTCTTACGAAGAAGTTCTCGTCATTTCGGAAAACTCGATGCACCGCAAATCGCAATCGGATCTGATCGTACACTGGTGGTTGCATTGGTAGAGTTTGCCAGACTTGTGGGCACTAGAGGAGGAGAAACGGGTGGGAAAAGTGGAATCCCCCTCTCTTTGGGCGTTTTCAAGTAGAGCTTGTTTTCTAAGGAGTCGGTAAAATAAGCTAATTTCCGTCATTCCCCCGTCTTTGCAAAGACTCACTGCCCTTTGCACCGATGCGGTTGGTATGAAATATCTGGGAGGGAATTTATGGAAGTTAAGTAATTGATGGTAACATATAAAACTTAATTCTAAATTCATTATACGTAGGGTGTAACAATTACCAGTTTTACATGTATGGAACTTTATACGAAATTACGAGTGGAGGTACTAGCAAAACAGGCAGAAATGCTAATGAAGATTGCTTAACATTATGAAACACGTAGACACAGCAAGTTTGTTTTGATCACCCATCCTACCTAACCTGGTTGCCTTTTACAGTGACACAAATATACGGTCTTTTAAGTTTATGAAATCAAAAAAGACGTTAGTTATTCCTAACTTCTGGTCTTGATTCATGACTCCAGAGACTTTCTTTCAAACAAACGAAACTATTTATTGAAACGTCTATCAAACGATATTACTAAATAAGATAGCATTCGTATTTATGTACTCCTGAAATTTTAGTTAGAATAAAAAAACTGCGGTTCTAACATAGGTAAACGTCACGTCTGCTGAAATAGATTTTCATGTTTTGTTTATAGCGTTGGTGCATGACTCATTGTATCGCGTCAACATTAGATGCGCCGTTACTATTTACACTAACTACCACTATTGATACTATTGCTGAAAACTCTATCATTACTGCCATTAGGCTAGTTTGTAAGCAAAACATCAGGTTGCCATGACATGTGAATGTATAAATAATGTTGGTGAATCAATGTTTCACCCTTTGTTTTGGACTTGAAGATTCAGATTGCAAATCGTCCCGCGCTTTCACCACTACGATAGCCGACAAAATCCCCCGGAAACTGACGGGCAATGACAGAAACCTCAACGCGCCGTGGTCTATGTCATCTGCCAGATTTCGAACCCAAGACCTACGGATCGCGGGTCGGCGGCCTAACCACTTAACTAAACAACTTCTCTCTCACTTTTTCTTCCGCCAGGAAACCGTGCCACGAACTTCCCCTCCCTTTGGAGAATTAGCTTATACAAAAGTCATTTGGGATAACAATTTTCCTAAAACATTTGAACGCGCGCCAAAATCAGTTCGCATGTTGTGAGTAACAAGAAACTCTGATGAGGCTATAACCGGTAACGTAATATAGCCTATCCAGGGTTTCTTGTTATTCAAAAAAATTTTGGCGCGCAGTTTGAATTTAAAAATTTGTTTTGGCGCGCTTTCAAAAACTCGAGAAATTGAACATTTTTCACATAGCATTTGGACAACATGAAAATTGTGATCAATTCATTGCATACGCGCGTAACCGACCCGCAAATTTAATTTGTGATAACAAGAAATCCTGACCAAACTATAATGCTGGTGAGGGACGGGAACAATCATGATTTAGTTAAACCTATGAAGTTTTTCTCGGATTCTTGAAGGATTTTTTCTTGTTTTCCTTCCAGCTCTTTTGGTTTTTATTCCTTAGTCTTCAGATATCCGCACTCTCAATCGATTTGGAAACCAAATTCGAAAAACAGACAGACATTTCAGTGAGACTTTCTATGCACGATCGTGGCTTCGATGAGATTCCTACTTGGATAGTGGTGGATGTTCCTAGTGAAAACGGAACAGTCCTAAAATAATCAAGAAAAAATCAATTGATCATTCAAAATCTGTCTTCTAAGTGATTGAGAATGCCATATTAAGATGTTATGTTTATACAGATTATTCTGTTTAGTGGCTTTTGAGTATATACATAGTTGTGTCTGCTTGTACATATGTGTAATATTGTCTATTAGTTAGTTTTCATAATTACGTATTTCTGTCAGTCTGTCAGTCAGTCAGTCAGTCAGTCAGTCAGTCAGTCAGTCAGTCAGTCAGTCAGTCAGTCAGTCAGTCAGTCAGTCAGTCAGTCAGTCAGTCAGTCAGTCAGCTAGCATACGGTAGCCAATCCCCATTTTGCATCTGTGTCCACCACCATATAACCTTATAATGCACTGCCCCGTACCCACCGTAAGCAAAAGCGCCATTTGGCGCCATAAAACCCGGCTGCCTTCGCGGGACGTCAGTTAGAGTGGTACGTTTGCAAGCTGACGTTACCGTACACTCACACGGGTGCCGTGCCGTGAGTGAGTGAGTGAGTGAGTGAGTGCAGTGAGTGAGTGAGTGAGTGAGTGAGTGAGTGAGTGAGTGAGTGAGTGAGTGAGTGAGTGAGTGAGTGAGTGAGTGAGTGAGTGAGTGAGTGAGTGAGTGAGTGAGTGAGTGAGTGAGTGAGTGAGTGAGTGAGTGAGTGAGTGAGTGAGTGAGTGAGTGAGTGAGTGAGTGAGTGAGTGAGTGAGTGAGTGAGTGAGTGAGTGAGTGAGTGAGTGAGTGAGTGAGTGAGTGAGTGAATGAATGAGTGAATGAGTGATGTAGACAGAATAGGAGTATCAAATGTTCAGTGTCCACAAGTTTGTCGTAATGTCTTACGAAGATCCGAAAATTAGTGCACACTCTAATTTAGTCTTCTTCATTGAGATTGCTTTACATCATCAACGCTATACCAGCAAATGCCAAAGCCGCCGACACCCGTAGTTCTTTGGCATGCGTTGTCATCCATAGCTGACAAGAAGAAGCACCATATCCCCGTAGATTAACATCTCTAAACAGTTTTATTCAGATTTTTTATAACAATTGTATTGTATATTTGCTGCATACTACGTCACACGCTTGAGTTGTTGGTCATTTGGTGTGGCCTATTCATTTCGTCTATTCTACGAAATACACCCATTTATCTTTGACTTTTGAAAAAAAGGTTCGATACCATCGTACTCTCAAAATTATTCAATCCTTTCAAACGATTGAACCAAGTGGATTGAATTGAAGTGGATACGTAGGTACATACATACAGTATGAACATGCCCTGGCAAATCACATCCAAGTCGCTACCGTATTACCTGGGTATCGCCTTCCCAGTAAAATATTTCAGATACATGTATGTACTTCGCGCATCATGAAACTTAAAAAAACGCCTCAAAATAGTCAATTCCATGTTTTTTTTCAAATTTATACAGCCTTTTTAAACGATTGAAACATGTGGATAGGTACATTCATGTCCTGACGAATCATGGTCATTCAGCTACCGTATAACCTAGAATTGTATGCACCGTTGCCGTCTAATGTGGTACATTTGTACATATGTAGGTACATACATCGATACATCTTGGAAGAATAAAAAGAAATCTTTGAAATAATTAATTCCAATGGTATCCTTAGATTATACAGTTCCTTTCAATGATCGAACCGGGTGGAAAGGTCCAGACATGCCCGGGCGAATCACAATCGACCAGGTACCGTATAACCTAGATTTCGTATTCACTGTTCAATGTGGTATGTAGAATATGTAGATACATATATGTACATACATCGATACATCTGGGAAGAATATGAAAAATCGTTGACATAATTAATTCCAATGGTATCCTAAGATTATACAGTCCCTTTCAATGATCGAACCAGGTGGAAAGGTCCAGACATGCCCGGGCGAATCACAGTCGACCAGGTACCGTATTACCTGGGCTTCAAATGTACCTTTCGTAACTGATGTGCTACATAGATACATCGACTCATCTGGTATTCCATTCCAGATGATTACGGTAGATGGCAGTATCAATCAGCCGATTCGTAAGCTGCAGATAGTAGTGATCACAAGAGAAACGGAGTATAGCCTATCCAGAGTTTCTTGTTAGCCGAAAAAAATTTTGGCGTTCAGTTTGAATTCAAATCTGTTTTTGGCGCATTTCAAATTTTCGAGATTTTTTTTCACATAACAAACAGAAATTGCACATACTTCATTGCATACGTGAAGTTTCTCGTATCGTTCCGGCCCACAAATTTTCTTTTTGATAACAAGAAACCGAGCTGCAATACTGTTCTAATATAAAGCTCCTATACTGTTTCTGCAAGCGAAAATACTGCCCAAAACGTCTGATAATGAAACATCACTAGCCTCAACTCAACTCGGTTTACACAATAGCTTAACACAGTATAGCATGGGTGATGACGACTGATGTGCGTGTTAACACAGATTGTCTGATGTTTCATTATCAGAAGTTTTGGACAATATTTTAGCTTTTTGGAAATAACAAATGGGCTTCACTCATGGTACCATTTCTTCCATATGACATAACTTCTTGATACCATAACGATTTTGTTCGCGTTTATGAAAAGTTAACATATGAAAATATATTATACACTGAAAACTGTTGCAGTAATATTCTGTGAAATAAAATCGTATAGCATATCCAACGTTTCCCGTTTTAGTAACGGTTCTACAAAACTGATGTTTGAAGGCATGACACCAAGCTACATATCCTGTTTTCGTTCTACTAAGTGTTACGGAAATTACTTGACTTGAAAACAGAGCTTTTTCAAACTTTTGTGTCATTCTAACATCATCAGTGCTCGCTGTGTTATTTTAGATTTGGAGACACAGCTCTAACAAACTTTTATATTTCATTCTAATATAATGCTATCAAGTGCTGGCTATGTTTTTGTATTTAACGAAATCTCAGTCAGATTTTGGTTCGTTTTACAGTTTGTTTGTTTTTCACATTAGTATTCAATCTAATAAATTTATCTATTACAATCCTCAGAATGTCCATAATGTTTCAGTTTTTATTTCGTTGTTTTTTCTCGTACACACTCACAAATAAAAACAATAACAATCAAATTATCTAAATTTGAATATTCAATTTTAATAATTAAAATTATACAGCAAACACACACGCAAAACGTAAATGAACGGGGGTGATTTTGAGAAAATGGGGAAAAAAGGAAACCATGAAAACGTATCAATTTCAGCATGAAAGCAAATGATCACAAACTCTGTGGTAAAGAACAGAAGGGAGAACAATCAGCATCAAAATTTTAGTCGAAAATTTGAAGACGGAAAATCAGTTTCATCTGTGCAAATTCCCCACCAGTATACTTTTGCCAATTTTCACGGAAAATACAAACAAAACTGCATAGAAATTGTGCAACTCACAAAAAAGTGATAATGAAAATACGAAGAATATTATACTTTGCGTACATATGGACAGACAGTAATAGCAAATACCAGGAAAAAACGTGAGAATAAAATATTTATAAATCGCCCCTTTCCCCATATTTTGACCGGAAAAAAGTTTGAGAAAAAAATGAAATTTCCGAGCATCATAGGGGTTTCGAAACATCAGGTTCTAACAAAAAATATATAGCGAATATATTTTATACAAATTTGAGCTCTTATTGTGCTTTGACTGCTAATTAATTCGGCTAATAAATAGTGGACCGATGATTTCCAAAAAAAAAATCGGTTTCGCCGAAAAATCTTAATTTTACATTAGAATATCATCAGTCCACCTGGAAAATACTGCAACGGTATCGCCGTGAAATAATCAATTTTTATTAACAATTGATTAAAAGAATGGGTTTTAAATTCACGCCACTTTTTACGGAAAGATGATAGACTTCGGGATCCATGAATGGCGCCAATTCAAATTCAGTGCCTTAATCAACTGCAAATACTATGCGTACAAGGGAATATGTTTAACATGTTGATCATGAACATAAAAATGCCAATCCAAATACTGTACATTTCGCCATACCATAGGATAAATGACTAATCCGCATTTTTTTAATGAAAATTATGACGAATCGAAATTCCGCATGTCGCCACGTGTATGACGCATAACTTCGCCGAAAACGCAAAATTTCCCCAAAAAAGTAAAAACCGCCAATTTTCCATTAGGTAATCCATGAGTAACTCACCATGGCGCCACACCGCCCCCCCCCCCCCCTTCCCCAGATCGAATCGAAACGAAACTATTTCTGACCAACACGAAACGAAACTAAGCGAAAAAACAACAACGCGAAATCTACAATTTTCGTCGTCGAGTCAGCAGTGCGATTTTCAGTCAATTTATTTTGTCGGACGGTTGACAAGCAAAAAAACGAGTTTTTTTCGCAATTTTTGCATAACACGTTCAATTATTTTGCGTTGGAGAGGTCGACGGGTTCTTCGGTAATCGTGAGTCAACATTGCATTAATTTAACCAGTCAGCCAGTCCATTGAGTGACTGACCATGTGACTGACTGACTTGACTGGCTGACTGACTGACTGACTGGTTGTCTGTTCTATCAATCAGTCAGTAAGTCACCAAAGCGAAAGCAAAGTAGAATCAGTTCCACTACATGAAAATAGCATACGCCCTGATCACGGGGGTTACGGTAGCGGCATCAACTCAGTGAGTCACAGAGTGAGTGACTGAGTGAGTGACTGATTGAGAGACTGAGTGAGTGGCTGATTGAGTGACTGATTGAGTGATTCGTCATTCAGAAATCAAATTAATGGTAGACTCAATTAATCAATCTTGATTGAACCACCTCTCCATATCTCTTTCATTACTCCGCCAACCTACGCGACCACTGAGCTCTTCCATCATAATAATTATCTTCCGGAGTACGGATCCCCGGCCGACGTCCCACATAACAGTGTAATGAATTTATTCTATCCATCGTATCCGCGGTGGCTTCACCAGCACGAGTTGTATCTACCATATATTCCATTTGGGTATAATGACCTATACATACATACGGTCATCTAGTGAGAGTGATCTAGCGCGGGGCTTCGGGTGCCGTGGTGCACTGGGCGGACGAGACAACGTCTATAGGGAGGGGAATTTCACCAAAGAGCGGGGAATTGACAGTTTTGAGGCCATTTTACCTATACCTTAGGGAGCAAACTGCACTCTCAAAATTGCCAAAGAGAGGGGAATTTCCCTTTTATTCCCCCCTACTCGCCCGCTATGGTGCCGCAATGGTGGTTGGGGCAAATTGATTCCGTCTGTTCGGGGGCCGTACGGGCATACAACGGATGAATAACATACCGTAATCTGGGAAGGGTTACGGTAGGTACTGCCGTGGTGTGTGTAGATGTAGAAGTACATATGGTCATAGACGTATGTAAATATGTATGTACATATGTAGATGGATTGATTGTCTAGAGCTTCCCATCGAAGGTACATACATGTCCTTTTTATGAAACAGAGCTCAAGTTTTTTATGTGGGCGTATGAGGACTTTGGCTTATGCTTAGGCTTAGGCTTAGGAGGAACCATCAATACTTGAAGGAATTCCTAGTCTGGTCAATAGTTTCAATGCATTCTTTACTAGCTCAATAAGCAAAAAATATGGTTTAGTTGTCTATTATCAAAAAAATGTGGAAGTTGATTAATCATCGTTCCGAGGAAAACAGCATAAGTACCCATCTCTTACAGTCCCACAAGTGAAGCGAAATGTGATAGAATTGGCATTTTATGCTGATGAAACTACAGTTAAATATGTAACGGTGGGATTAGTTTGGCTGTAATGTCGAAAAATGCAATTGATAAAACATAATTCTTTACTAAAATTTTTTCAACCTAAAAGCTTTCAAATAAATAAATCCTGCTTACCTCAGCCAACTTTATTCCACCATTCCATTATCGGGTAGTTTATATAAACATTTGCAGCTTTTCCTCAAGTTTGAATACTAACAATACATGCGTTTCTATCCCTTATTCTGTGAAAAAAGCTGCAAACAATAGTTTTACAATAAATCGTGATCGTCTTTCTCAAACGAAGTCTCAAATAAGCTCGTTTGTGTGTTTGGGGGGGATTAGTCGTGAAACGGGGGGGGGGGGGAGGGGAATACAGAGAGAAGCGGAATTAAACAGTAATAAAAGAAATCGAATTATCAAAGTATTCGGGCGTAAAGTTCGATGTATTGGCTGGGAAAATGGAGAAAAAAAACTATTTTATTGACTGCTTGAGTGCGTAAAAAATCAAAGTTTTGGAAAGTTTTAAAAAAGTTTCTTTTCTCCACAAGCTCTGAAACCGTATCCTCTGTATACACATTGGGACATGAAACTATACAAGAGTTGAAGAAAATGTTATATGAATACTTGGGCGTATATCCAATGATGCCTTCTCTAACCTGTTTCCTAATGAGAAAGAGGTAGCAATCAAGGAGTTTCTGATCTACATAGTCTTCAGAATGAACATGACCTATATAATTTCCTCGGAAGTCCTTAATTTTTATATTTAATATTACATAATATAAAAAATAATAGATTCAGGAATCCAAAATATTTTTTACTCAAAAAAGCATCAGCTCAATATCGCTCAACTCCTTGACTCACCACTTCTTTCTCCCATTAATCCACATCCACAATAAACACTCATCTCGGCCTCCCTTGATCAGGGTAGCTTCCGCCTTGCCACATCAGGGTGAATCGACCATAATATGTCCATGATGATGTTTCATGCCACCAGGCAGACTCACGGCACTTGACCCCTCGGCATGTGCCCGTTGCCGTTGTTTCTTCTCTTTCATTCGGCGATTCTGGAACCAGATTTTCACCTGCCGTTCCGTAAGAGAGAGATTTCTAGCCAGTTCCCATCGTTTCTGCTTGGAGACGTAGGCGTTGAAGAGGAACTCCTTCTCCAGTTCCAGGGTCTGATATTTGGTGTAGGGCTTGCGCTTCTTGCGGACTGTGATGGAGGATGTCCATTCCAATGAGTGGTCTGCAATATGGAGTGAGTGAGTGAGTGAGTGAGTGAGTGCAGAAAGTGAATGAGTGAGTGAGTGCAGTGAGTTAGTGAGTGAATGAGTGAGTGAGTGAGTGAGTGCGTGATAAACATTTGAAACGTGAACGATTTCATGAAAACGAGAAATGAAAATGTATACACATACAATATCAGAAAAACTAATTAGAGTCTTCATAATAAATGAGCCGATAAATGCTATGGTCTATCAGACATGGGATACAATGACTGACTGACTGACTGACTGACCGACCGATTCTCTAACTGACTGACTGTACAATGTATGCCTGTGAGTAGAAATGAATCTGCGACTATTTTACAGTCTTTTACAGAGATTTTTTTTTACAAAACAGTAACTTTTCAAAACATGAATCTACATGGCAGGCATCAAATAAAGTGTGTATTTTACATACAAACGTGAAACAGCGCTTATCAAGCTCAACTTGGCCGATCCCTGTCACTACATCGATTTATCACCATCAGCATTTGCAACCAACCTTAATCACCTAAATCACCTTAATTTGCAACCAGCCCCAATCACCTTAATCACCTAAATCACCTCAGTGTTGCCACCAGCTCCATCACATAATCATCGCATAAATCACCAAATAACACTCCATTTACGACCTAATAATTGTGTTCAAATGATCTGATTTTGAGGGATGGCGACGTTTTTACGATCAATGAATATCAGGTATATTGCGGGTGGTCCTGAAGTTGATTACTGGAGGGTGAACTTGTTCATGAGCTCACAATCGGATTCATATCTTGATATATTTGTTTGTGGCGGTTGAACTTTGCCCATGCACCCAATGTGAAAGGCAAACCAACAATTGGGAAATACAGAGACAAATTACGAGTTTTAGTTTTTACTGTATTGCGTTTGGTTCTGAAAACGGATTACTTAAGTGAGGTTGAATTTGGTCTCAAGATTTGATAATCAGCTCATAATCATGAGCCCACAATCGGATTCAGATCTTGATATATTTGTTTGTGGCGGTTCAACTTTGCCCATGCACCCAATGTGGAAAGCAAACCGACAATTGGGAAATACAAAGACAAATTACGAGTGTTAATTTGTATTATATTGTGTTTGGTTCTGAAAACGGATTACTTAAGTGCAGTTGAATTTGGTCTCAAAATTTGTATTCAGCTCATAACCATGAGCTCACAATCTGATTCAGATCTTCATATAGTGGCGATTCAACTTTGCCCTGGCACCAGATGTGAAATGCAAACTGTCGAATGTAAATTTTCAAGCAGGGAAAAGTTGCATCCATAAAAATCCTTGCGTTCCACATCAAACGCAAAGTTGAATATGTCCACTGTGTAGAATCTCAATAGCCACTACATATGTATGTAAAGTGATACAGGGTGATTAAATTTGAGTGATTTATGGGCAAGAGGATTATCAGGATCATGGGGAAGAGATCTTGTAAAGTTTGAGGCGGAGTTGCTTCCAAGGCTGAGGGTTGGTACAGTTTTCTATGAATGATACGGTAAGAGTAGATAAAGAAAATAACTTTTTTTAAATATAAAAATTCACACCAGAAAAGTTAATAATCAGATCATTGAAAACAAAGAACTAATTTCCATTCAACGAAACCATAAATTGAATGGCGATGGAAAAAATGACTTGGATTATTGGTTAGATGCTTAGATACTCATTTAGTTCAAATGTAACTTACAGTAAAAAGACTGCCAGATTTCGCTGACAACAGTCATGACATGGCCTCCAAGACATCAGCTGTGAAGCGGCAGAACATAAGAGACACGTTTCATGTAATGGTTTTCCGTATGTTTATGAATGTTGAATAACTTCTCCCACCAAGCTCTTCCAAACGGAATCAATGTTTCTGCCAGTCCTCAGTTCGGTCCCTCGACCCCACCTACAGAATAACGGTCCATCTCTCATGATCTGACAGTCCCGACATGCTTTCCCACCAGATACCCCCCCCCCCCCCCTACGGCCAGCATATCAGAACTCGTAAAATTTCCACCTCCCCCGAATTCCAACATACCGCCATACATACATGTTCTATGTACACATGTAAAATTCTTCCACGGAACGTGTTGGACCTCGAACAACACTGGGGACATACCCCTCCTCTATTAGAGATATCAATACCTCTGATAACCTGACTACCCCCCCCCCCCCGGAGTTGGCGGGGAATCAGGGGGGGGGGCAAATGCCATGGCTAGATTTTATGTCTTCCAATAAAACGCACATATTGCAGTTTATGATCGGTTGGGACGGACGGTTTATGACATTTAATGATGTCCGGACCGACCCGATATATGGGTGTGGTGGTAGTCGGCCGGTCGGTCGGCCGGGGCGTTCATCGACGAGTGGTTAGTGTGGTGGATTGGGGAACGGAAGGTGGTCGGTTCGAGTCCTGAGTCAAGGGTAGAGGTCCTGTTCCATTTTACTGTCTGTCCAAACTTTGGATCCGAAATAACACCTTGACCATCCAAATCCAGTATGCGAGAAGTGTCATTCCAATAAAACACTCATGATGATCAAATTCCTGAATTGATTTGATACCTGTGGACGAATAACGATTCCTTGACCGAAAGGGGGGAAGAGGGAGGGGGCGGACAAAAGTCTTATTAGTTGCACATCTATCGGGTATAATGAACTTAAGTTTCCTTAGTACTTGGAAGAAAAAAACCATCCCGTTTCGTTCAATCACGAAGTTTATCATGGATTCAAGTTAGTCTCCATAATCGACCTATAAGTTCCACTTGATCCTAATTCACATGAATCACTGTACGATAAAATTTTTTACAGAGTGTCTGATCGGCATGAACTGACTTGGAATAATACATGACGATTCTATGAAAACAGAAATACTTTACATGAAACATTGTTTTCTGGTACCGAGTATCCCCTCCCCAGCCCATTGCAGTCATCCACTCAATTGAATTCACCGTTCAAACGGAAAAAGCTACATATTCAAATCTACATAATCGACCCATGACTCCCATGGACCATAAATTAAGAGGCAAATCCACTTTATTACCGCCCCTACGCCGCGATTGAATCCACGTACAGAAAAAGTGTCGAAAGAAGGCCATTTCATGAGTATCTTGTCTGTCCACGGAGTTTTTTCGCACTGCCACTAATTGCGGATCTTTGCAATATGGCTCGAGATTTACGGGTTAATGCTAGGAGTTGTCGCACAGCTGGCTGTCTTGGATTCGAATGTGGATTTCGGATTTGGTTTCGACATAAATCATGTGGATTTTCTCGAAATATGCCCATTCGGGCTGTGATGACGTGTTAATAGGCGGCAATTAATAAACGATTATGTTAAACAACGGTTGATTGTGTGAGTGCTCAGTGTTCGACGGGAGAAAGTTGTTGTTGTTGTTGTTGTTGTTGTTGTTGTCGTTGTTGTCGTTGTTGTTGTTGTTGTTGTTGTTGTTGTTGTTGTTGTTGTTGTTGTTGTTGTTGTTGTTGTTGTTGTTGTTGTTGTTGTTGTTGTTGTTGTTGTTGTTGTTGTTGTTGTTGTTGTTGTTGTTGTTGTTGTTGTTGTTGTTGTTGTTGTTGTTGTTGTTGTTGTTGTTGTTGTTGTTGTTGTTGTTGTTGTTTGTTGTTGTTGTTGTTGTTGTTATCAGTTAGCAACAGCACGACAAGCTTTGATGTTCACCGCCCCGTGCCGTCTCCGAAGCCAACCAATTTACAACTTGTGTACATAGCACAGGAACGCTCGTTATACGCGTTCACATTGATTTTTTTTAATTAAAAAAAAATATTCTCAAGAAATTATTATTAATTTTTTTAAATGTTATTAGTCAAATTTATCCAACAAACCACAACAACAACAACAACAACAACAACAACAACAACAACAACAACAACAACAACAACAACAACAACAACAACAACAACAACAACAACAACAACAACAACAACAACAACAACAACAACAACAACAACAACAACAACAACAACAACAACAACAACAACAACAACAACAACAACAACAACAACAACAACAACAACAACAACAACAACAAAACAACAACAACAATAACAACAACAGTTGTGAATCCAGCCCCCATCTCACCACCAATTTGCCCGATGCGTATGTACGAGTGTGGCAGTCAATCACATCACCCAACTAAACGCGCAGCGGCGGACGAATGATAATTGGTTTTGTCCAAAAGAGTGATAACTTTTCCCCAGCCGTGCAGAGAATTATGTTATACCTTCCGTCAGACACTGACCCAGAAGTTTTCAAGTTTTCCCCATCTTGGGGAATTTTCCCCATCCGACACCCATCATGTATCAGTATTATCTGTGCTACTGGCCCTGTCGACAGCCAGCAGTCGCTCGCTGTTGGTGTGTGTGCGCGCGCGTGTGCATAACCAATTTACCGTAATCCGACGAAGCAACTGTGCTAGCTGGTTACCGTAATCCTACGGCCAGTGGTCACATGCTTCGTCGAGCACATGATATCGAGTGCCATGCCACCACCATCGTGGACGCCAATGGCGGACGAGAAGTGGGAAGTGGAATTCCCTCTCTTTGTTGATTTCAAAAGTGGATTTTGTTCCTTAAGAAGTAGGTGAAACGGCATAAAAAACTGCCGATTCCCCTCTCTTTGAGGAAATTCCCCTCCCTTTGGAGGGTTGGCTCGTCCGCCAGTGATCGTGGGTGTACATTTTGGGTTGGGTATTACCGTCAGCAATGGTACTGTGTCATCGACATTACCGTAACCCGTGCCGTATGTTGTTGTTGTTGTTGTGGTTGTTGTTGTTGTTGTTGTTGTTGTTGTTGTTGTTGTTGTTGTTGTTGTTGTTGTTGTTGTTGTTGTTGTTGTTGTTGTTGTTGTTGTTGTTGTTGTTGTTGTTGTTGTTGTTGTTGTTGTTGTTGTTGTTGTTGTTCGATCTTCTAACGAATTCCAAGAAAACAAAGTCAGAACTTGGAACACTTGCCAAAGTCCATTTGGTAAAACCACATTCTGTCTTTCCCACGATCCCAACGCACATGAAATCGTTTCCCACATCGATCACGATTAACCACACCAACTTTCGGTAAAAAAGGCGCCAAGAAAAACGGGCTTCATCGTTCTTCGGTTTCCTCCGAGCAGCCAAAGAACTTCCCGCTCGCATGTTTGGGTCGTAATTCATGTTAACATTTTCATGCGTGGCCGTTTGTTTACAGAAAACGGGACATTAAAGTTTGACGTGTTTATGACGCTTAGATGTTTGCTTAGATGTGGACGCTTGTAGGCTGAAGCGAATGGAAAACAACAGGGCTTAGGATTAGGCTTAGACTTTGACAATCTTTCGGCAAATCAGAAAGTACATCATGTACTTCGTCATAGGTAAGGTGGTGTCAAATAGTCGAATTCCCCCTTCTTAGGGAAATTTTCCATCTTTGAGAAAACTCTCGTCCGCCAGTTGCTTCAAGTCATGTACATACAAAGATGAGAAATGTGCGCACGTTTTGGTGGGAGGTGTAATTGAGAATTTGATTTATGCAATTGACTGTCTGATTTACTGACTGACTGACTGACTGACTGACTGACTGACTGACTGACTGACTGACTGACTGACTGACTGACTGACTGACTGACTGACTGACTGACTGACTGACTGACTGACTGACTGACTGACTGACTGACTGACTAACTGACTGACTGACTGACTGACTGACTGACTGACTGACTGACTGACTGACTGACTGACTGACTGACTGACTAACTGACTGACTGACTGACTGACTGACTGTCCAGCGGAATCGAATAATGATAAGATCCACAAAGTTAAAATCGTCAAAAAAGAAAACTCAACATATATTTTTTCATACAACTCGAAACATAGGATTTAGACCAATCTAGTTGAGTCTTACGAGGGATGAAACTTTTACGTAATCTCTTCATGATTTTCAGTGTAAGTCCCTTACCTAAAGTATATACAGGGTGGGGCAAAAGTAACTATACACTTGTTGACGCAAAATTTCTCCAAAAAATTATATTGGATCAATATGATTAAACAATCCAAACAGATGCTAGAACACCTGAAAATTTTGATTCTGCTATTTATTTTAACTTACAAAGTTTTGTTTCATGAGTTATGCATCTTTTTCTCGAAATTCGCTATATTTCGGGTTGTTTTCAGTGATTTTTGTCAGTTATCTCGCCATATCAAATGTTGTTTGCCGAAAATTGATGTTGGTATGTAATATGAATGTTGAAAAATATTCTTAAACGTTTAACAGAAGAGTAAGTTTACATTCATGCATAATATATAGAATAATTGCTTCTTTTCCCGATTTTAGCCTGAAAATGAGAAAATTCAAAATTCTTATTTTTCAGCTTAAAACAACTAAAAGCAATATATTTCATGTTTATTGACTTAGTTTAGTACCATAGGGTCCATTAAAACATTCAACTTGAACTGTTTTATCAATAGTCCAAAAAACCGCTGAAATCGGTTCAGTCATCTGGAACACAGGCCTTACCGAATTATCCGTATCGAATTGAACCAAAGGGATATTCTGAAGTTGAAAACAATCGATTCTCATTCAAGTGAAACGTTTTTTACACTTCTTATCCTTTATTTAGGATTTTTATTAGACCATGAGGTCATTTAAAGACGTTAAAAAGAGGAAAAACCATGAAAATACTGAAAATCTTGTTTTAAATTAAAAATAACTCAAGATACGGTCAAACAGACATCAGAATCGGTTTTTTTCAGGTATAATAACGTATATATTGCTGATGACATCACATACACTCAATATAATGTTTTTGAGAAATTGGCCTTCAACAAGTGTATAGTTACTTTTGCTCCACCCTGTATGCCGGAGAACTGGACTGCGGCAAATAACCAGGAAATTTAGCTGGTCCCCCATTTAGGCTGTTCCTGCCGTACATCCAATGTCTCTAACTGTATCATATCTACCCAATTCAGGCTTCTGTTTGTCCTTTTTACAACCAGACATCGTAATAATCCACCTGCAATAGCCTATTCTCGGGCAATGCAAATTATGGTACCATGAAAGCCGAACCCTCAATTGCCTAACAATACGTATCCAACCCAATTTGTCGTACTTTTTACAGTCAGCACCTTCCCCCTGGGGGCACCGCCTTGTTTGTAGACCCCTATTATATAAATGGGGTGAAAGTGGCTGCTATACCTGCCCCGAACCTGGAGGGCGTAATTCAGGGGTCGCCTAAGGTCGTCCACTACCGTATTTAGGGTAGCCCATACAATTAGGTTGTAAAATTCAAGGTACGTTTCCTGAGACGTAATCGGTGTGAAATCACTACTACAATAACGGATATAGAAAAGAGAGGGGAGAGAGAGTTACCAACTGGCGGACGAGAAAAATTCCCCAAAGGGAGGGGAAATTCTTCAAAGAGGTTGAATCGGCAGTTTTAAGGCCATTTTACCTACACCTTGGAAAACGCTAAAGGAGGGGAACTCTAGTTTTCTCTCTCCTTCTCGTCCGCTGGTGCACTGACCCCTGGTCATGACTCCAGCGGGATCGGGGTATAATACGTCAGGGTGTAAGGTTCTAGGTATTCAAAGAAGCTGGGTTACTGTATGATGTATGGTCAATTCATGGTATACTGTACCACTGGATCAATAGAACTGAGTTGAAGAGTACGACAAAATAAATTACATTCTGTTGGATATATTTATAAGGTTTTAGTCAAATGGAGATATGGGTAACTGATGCAAAAACTAGAGATAATATTGAAACACTGGAAATTATCGGATGACTCACATTCCGGAAACTGAGAGAGAGAAGTTGAATTGAAGCTGAGTGGGTAAGTGATTGACAGACATTTAGTGGGACAGACAAACTGAGTGACTGACCGATTAGTCATTTAATAAAAATGTTAAGGAAATTGACTGGTAGAAATTTAATGATGGAATGACAAACGGACTAGTTGAATGGCTCACTAACTGTCCAAGTTGCCGGCAGACTGGTAAACTAGATTAAAAGATAGACATGTTGAACTTATTAAGATATATAACAGTCAGATTGATTTGATTCAATCATTAACAGACAGACAGAGAGACAGACAGACAACCAGCTATTCTGAACTTCACAACTTGTCCGACTGCCCTGCAAACATATCGGACTACGGGATTTTATACTGGCAGTATAACAGTCAGATTGCCTAATTGACTGACCACAGATTTAATTGTTTAACTTATTAACAGACAAACAGACAGACAGACAGACAGACAGACAGACAGACAGACAAACAGACATACAAACTAACAGACAGACAACCAGATTGTCTGAACCACCCACTTGTCCGACTGCCCGGCAAACATATCGGGCTCCGAGCTTTTATACCACCGTCCATATAGCCCGTCCTTAATGTCCGCAAGTCGTCAAGCGAAGGGGGTGGGGGGCAACCGAAAATAAAACTTTTACATCTTCCCCCGGCCCCGTCCCCCCGTTGATATAACGATGTTGTGATACCATGAAATTTCGTCAGAATGACCGGCCGGGCTGACTTACGACGAATCCACAAGGGGAAAGGTGGCTTCGGTAGAAGTATCCTTCAAGATCTGCAGATGTATATTTTCCCCAAGATGGGGAATTTCCCCCCTACATGGTATTACCATCCGCCAGCCAGTCGTATAATGTGATGGTCCCGCCGCATCGAAATGTGCCCATAACATCGCGGCCAGCCATCGGGTACATGCCACAAAGTTTATGGCCGCCGAAGCCGCGGCTGATACTAAAATTCGGCGGACGGTCGCGGAGGGCGGGTGGCACGCCCCTTTCTCCATTCGTCAGAGGGGGGTTTTCTCCATCTCTGGGGAAAATAAACACAGATTTCTGTGCCAAGGACAGAGATTTTCTTCTTCTTGGGGAGAATTTCATGTACTTGGGTACGAAGGTTTTTCTTATCCACTTCACCGTTATCTGTAGCCGTGCCGTGAGCGAAAGCCTGCCACGACTAGCAGAGATGTGATGAAATGTAAACATGATCATGATGGTTTATGCGCGCGGTGATTTCGTGGTGGTGTGTGTTTGGGAGATTTCGTGGTGGGACCATTTCGGTATTGTTATAAAAATGTAGGTGGAAGATACTGTTGAGTAGATACATACTTTACATACTGTAAACAAGATTTCAAGAATTCATTGGGTTAACAGTACATTGGATTAAATTGTGTTATATAGACCTTACAGTACAAAGGGATTCGCTGAAAAATTCGGACATGTGATGAAATGAATGCCATTATGGAGGAGTCCAGGGCATATAGAATAGAAACGTGAAAATGATAAACATAACTTAGAGGATTAAGTTATGTGAACTATGTAAAGTTATGTATTAATATGAATATGCATAATTTCATGAATAAACTGATTGAAAAAAAGAAATCAACGTGATACCTTCTAAAGAAGATAGCACAATAAATGTAAGTTCTCGACTACGTATCTAAACAGCTAGAAGTACTCCGAACATACTTTTTTTAGGTAATTTCTAAGACTATTCCGCATGCCGATTGCCCCGTCAAATGTCCGTACATGCATGGAAGATTCTTCAGATGTGCCTTAAGATTCAGTCCTCTAATCCACTGAGAATCCTACACAAAGAAGGTGCAGCCGAATTGGTCAACTATGTAACTGCCAATCTATCAATCCGAAACCACACAATATATCGGGATGATATAAAAGAGCGGCACTAAAAGAGCGCGCACGGGTGTAAAACTTTTATGTCTCATCAATTCTAAACCGGGGCATCGTTTGCACTCCATTCTATTTGTCATCGGCGGATGAAAATCTGATTATCGCAATATGGAAAAACACCGCTCTTGGAGAACTCTTCCACACCGATATATCTGATAGAACATGTGAAATAGCGAAGTTTCACAGAATCAGGTACAGGGTGTGGGGAAAGTTCATTTGTTCGAAATACTTTCATGATTCCATCCAATGTCTCTATAGCGATCGGGCAACCATAAATTCCACCAAACGACCGCGAATAAACCGCCAAATGGTCAACAATAAAGATCCGTACGTGAAACGTGAACGATTTGACAACACGTCGACCGACTAGTTCCATGTTATTATCAAATGTTGTCCAGAGTCTAGACTGATTGGTCTAGTAAACTCAGTAACTCAGTGATTTAGGTTAGTAGAGATGTGAATTACAGTTCTCAATTTTTAGGGAGTTTGCAATCGAATCTCTGAAGAACCAAGTTTTTACCAGAGCCTAAACCTAAGTGAAAGCGTAAATTCAATGGTTAAGAAATCCATAATCCTTTTCAGCAAAATAGATAATTGCAAAGTAGCCAGAAAATTCTATTACCAAGCACCTGTTTAACGAGAAATCATAATCGTCAAATTTGCGCTTACCTACTTCTCTGAAGGACGTTTTTCGACACCTTCAGTTCAGTGCCAAATAGCTTTCGGGCTTTTAACTTTACGATAATTCTTCAGGTCGTAAAAAACTGCTAACTTCCGATGGAGTTCATTATCTGAAACGGGTGAAGTGAGGAATTATAATAGCAAATTCATGCTACCTGCCTTTTCAGAAACACTTGTTTCCACGCCTTCAATTCGACGGCCAAGCTTTTCTGACTTCGGATGCTGGTGCATACGGGAAAATTTTTACGATAATTCTTCATTTCGTGCCGTGGAACAGTTTTACGATATGATCCACATCTCGCTATATCGGGGGGACGCTTGGTCGTCATCCGGTTTTATTTTGTAACATAAACAGTTTATTGGGTACTTTCCTGACGTGGCACACAGGGCACCATCGGGCTTATATTATGGCAGCACTGTTCTACAAGCGAGCGCATTTCGGGCACATTTCACCGGGACATCAGTTCGTGTACCTTCATGGTGCCAGCCATTGATTTTGTCATCGAACGATAAAAAACTGTATTCCCAGATAAATCGAGATATTACTAAGATCACATGAGCGACATCTATTCACATTCTTCTTATCAATTACGTGTTCTGCTTCATTTACCTCGTATTTAACATTGAAAATTTGAATACATCGACAATCTGTCGATAATTATGTGTGTGTAAGCGTCGTAAAACAAATTTAAAGTGAGCTCAAGAATACTTTTTTGAACTAAACATAGAACATGTTATAACGTCTATGAACTGCGGAATCTAAAGAATTCAGTCGAAGTATGTCCTGAACCATCCCACTGGCGATTCAGCCGACCATAAACCGTACTTGACGACTGAATGCCGTGATATCATGCTCGGATAGCCGTAAAGTCTGAGAAACCCTCCCGACGAAATCGAGTTTATTGTTCCACCCACTTTACTGTTTCGAATCTGGTCTGTAATAGCAGCACATTCCTAAAAAATCAACACTAAAAAACCGTTGTATCTTGCCTCCCGTCGAAAATCATTTATTCTGAGAAATGTTCTAAACATATTTCTCTAGATTACATTTTTCTAGAAACTCTCAAGATTTCTCTCCTCTTCATTTCAACCTTTTGGAAAAGGTTTATCCAAATCGACTATAGTTAACACTCAGTCCCTGACTCACAGACACTCGTTGTACAAGTATTCGATATTACCACTGTCTTGTAAACAGACGTGTTCATGACTCGCCTGAATCATGCTGAACGTTCGTTGAACATAAATATTAAGATGATTGATGTGTAAGTTATGTATTGCTCGAAAACATACAAAAATTCCGAGTTAAGGTAATTATCTGCTGCTGGAGATAACTGAAGAAGTTCATTCGCATTCGCATTCTGGTTACTTCCAGTCAACTTTCAGCAAGAGTCTTGTATCCTGAGTTCTGATGTTTCATCATCAGTCCCTGTAGAGGGAGGGATTGTTTGTGATTTATATTTGGTTTACGTTAATTAATTGCGCGTTGTTTTCCCATTTATCACGTTATTATTCTTTTTACTGCAAATATATGTGCACATTTGCCCCCACTTTCTCCGAAAGTTGTTTTGGTCATGCTTGTTCGGTTTCGACGATTCACACGCCGTTTCCAATCAAGACTCCATCCATCGATCATCGTATATAAGCGAACACCAGGTATAATGTCAGCTCGTAAATAATAAGCCACAATGATCAATGGACCGCACTGGCGGACGAGCCAAAATACCAAAGAGAGGGGAATTCTATCAAAGAGGGGGAATTGGCAGTTCTGAGGCCATTTTACCTACACCTTAAGGAGCAAACTCTACTTTTTGAAACCGCCAAAGAGGGGGAAATTCTACCATTCCCTCCCCTTCTCGTCCGCTAGCGAATGAACCGTCTCTGCGCGCGCACATGTCAAACTCTTTCTCGCTCTCACTTATTGCCAAGAAACCCACATTGGAAGAACGGGCGTTCTAATTGACTCAATTCATGTTCAGTCCATGATACACCCAGGGGTATCTTTTCTACTGGTACATAGCTTAAAAGTTGGTAAATAGAATTATCGATCGAGCTTTCCAATTTCTTTTCACTTTGAATTTTCTCCTCCAATGTACCATCGATAGGGCCATGAAACGCTATCAGTGAAGCCAGTCAGTCGGTCATTCATTCAGTAGTCGGTCAGTCAATCAGTCAGTCAGTCAGTCAGTCAGTCAGTCAGTCAGTCAGTTAGTCAGTCAGTCAGTCAGTCAGTCAGTCAGTCAGTCAGTCAGTCAGTCAGTCAGTCAGTCAGTCAGTCAGTCAGTCAGTCAGTCAGTCAGTCAGTCAGTCAGTCAGTCAGTCAGTCAGTCAGTCAGTCAGTCAGTCAGTCAGTCAGTCAGTCAGTCAGTCAGTCAGCCAGTCCCACTGATCGCATGGTGTCGATGACCATCAAAGCACATTTGCCGACACATTTGCCCAGGTATAAATATACATGGAATACATTGTCGGCTGTCAGTCAGTCGCGACAATCACTGAGGGTCGTGAATTAGCGATTATCACTTCATGTAACCAGTCAGTCAGTCAGTCGGTCGGTCGCTAGCATGCGCTACTCTGCGCGGAATCAGATTTTGCGAACATGATACAGGTAGCGGTAATGAGTGATTCAAGTACGGCGCGGAGAAGAGAGTGGAGGGAAACCATGTAGTTGGAACATTTTTAATTTAATTCCCCTTGTTTGGCCATTCCAAAAAACAGGCCTTTGTACCCTGAGATAGACTTGACTGATTTGTCCGCCCATGAATTCAGGTAATCTGTACCCACGCACTACCGGACGATGAAAGAACGGATAAGCGGAATTCCCCTCTCTTTGACGTTTTCAAAAAATATAATTGTTCCCTAAGGTGTAGATAAAATGGCCGGAAAACTGTAAATTCCCCCCTCTTTGACCGGATTCCCCTCCCTTTGGACGATCCGCCAGTGTATGCATGTGCTAATTCTGTATATCTGCGTAGATCTCACCGGGCAAACTAATCGAAAATTCTAAAGAGGGAGAGATAAAGTTTATAATCGTGAACCATCTACCACACCTAAACGAACAAACTTTATCTTTTACTGTAAAACATATCAAAACGCGATACTCTACTTCTTCCTCTTTCTCGTCCGCTGTTCTATGAAACAGAAAAACCTACTGTGTAAATAATCAGGGTTTATATCGTGGCGGCGGTGTGAATCAAAGCCGAGCTTCTGGAGACTTACATGACCAGGTGACTAAGTTTGAGTAGGCTCTTGATGGGTAGGTAATTAGGCTGGTAAAATCTGAATCATGGAATTTATCTGATTCATCTAATTTACCTGATTCGTCTAATTTACCTGATTCATCTGAGTATTTCATCTGATTCGTCAGATACAAATGACTGTTTTCGGCAAATGTAG
>OZ038442.1:8354619-8464619 GCA_964036265.1 Daptonema setosum
TTGTAATATAGAATAAAATAGTCTGTAAATTATTATTTTGGGGGTTACATTCTCTTTGGTGAATATTCTTCTCCGCTCATGAATGACTTAGAGAATGAATGAATGTGTTGACTATTACAAAGATGAACTACGACCGGACATTGAATCAATCAACACACAGAATGTATATTCTACTTCTTTTTTTTCCAAAAAACATATCGTATGTTGTATATCGTATGTACTGCAAGTAAAATTATTGTTCAAAACGTCTAATAATGAAACATCAAACAATCAGTGCACGCACATCAATCATCAACACCCATGCTATACTGTGTTTAACGACGGTGTCAACTGAGTTGAGTTGAGGCTAGTGATGTTTCATTAGCAGACGTTTTGGGCGATATTTTTGCTTGCCGAAACGACATACGGGCTTTACATAGTCGGGGACGATAAATGGCCGTTCCCATATCGAACTAATTATGATTGTAGTTCTGGACACCACTTTTTATGCGAATTTTTGTTCCAACGGGAGCTTGTTTGGTTTAGCCTATCCAAGCACAAGGGTTCTCATTCCTTCAAGAGTTTTTGGCACACAAACTGTGTTCAGAACTGAATTTCGAGCGCTTAAAAAAATTCGGACTAAAAAACCTTTATGGAAAGGTTTATGGAAATAAATTTCAGTAACGGGATAAACTGACCAAGCTATAGTGATTGTTAAGTGGCAGCTAACTAAAGCTAGCTAATTAAATACTCCTGTACCAATTCTTCTACTTCCCTCACTCACTCACTCACTCACTCACTCACTCACTCACTCACTCACTCACTCACTCACTCACTCACTCACTCACTCACTCACTCACTCACTCACTCACTCACTCACTCACTCACTCACTCACTCACTCACTCACTCGCTCACTCACTCACTCACTCGAAACAAAACGACAACAAAGCAATTAGTCAAATTAAATATCCGAATGAATAACTGACCCCATGACCGTCTATTTTGCGTTACTGGCTGGCGTGAATTGATTGGGTGCCTATTGCGAAGATGAGTTATGGTTATTGGTATTTAATCGTAAAATTTATTTACTGTGAAGTCATGAGCTATGTAGTGGAACCATCGGCCATGTGAGTGAGTGAGTGAGTGAGTGAGTGAGTGAGTGAGTGAGTGAGTGAGTGAGTGAGTGAGTGAGTGAGTGAGTGAGTGAGTGAGTGAGTGAGTGAGTGAGTGAGTGAGTGAGTGAGTGAGTGAGTGAGTGAGTGAGTGAGTGAGTGAGTGAGTGAGTGAGTGAGTCATACATTTCAGTCATGAAGTTTACCAGCTTAATCCAGGGATCTGCTTTCATCCAGAAAAATTGAATCCGTTAGATAACGAGTCATTCTCTAATTTACGACTAATGAAAGCGAACTCAACGGTATTATAATCGAGATTTATGACTATACCATATTGAGTTTGTGTTGGGTTGATGCATGGATGGTGCAGACGCGTTATACCATCCGATAGCTTAGACCACTTTAATGAAAATAAATTATAACCATAATGCCATGAAAATTCAAATTCAAAAGTAACGATGGCGGAATTTTTAAAATTAATTCCACTGTAAAATGGAATAGGCGTTTTGAATTACATCCACGCGAAAAAAACTGACGGAATCGTGGTCTCGTCAGAGATGAGAAAAAATCAGTTTTTAAGCCATAGTTGCAAAGTTTGATACCAAATCACAAATGTAGTGAAATAACGGTCACCCAAATTTACGTATGGCAATCACTCATTATCAACAGCGACCTTGAATGAAATGTGTCTCAACCCGGGGCTCGAACTGAGACCATCGGCTTATGAGGCCGGCGCGAATGAAGTTAAAATGGTTTGCGTTTGATGACCAAGTTCAATGGAGTTGTGCTTTCTTATACAGTAATTCAGACATGTGGTTCTGTTTTAATTTTATTCGTGTTTTCAGTGAATCTACTGATGATGATTATAGTCAAATTAACACAACAAATATGTCAGAAGTGTGAGTAAATTAGAGAGGTAATGGGTGAGTGAGTGAGTGAGTGAGTGAGTGAGTGAGTGAGTGAATGAGTGAGTGAGTGAGTGAGTGAGTGAGTGAGTGAGTGAGTGAGTGAGTGAGTGAGTGAGTGAGTGAGTGAGTGAGTGAGTGAGTGAGTGAGTGAGTGAGTGAGTGAGTGAGTGAGTGAGTGAGTGAGTGAGTGAGTGAGTGAGTGAGTGAGTGAGTGAGTGAGTGAGTGAGTGAGTGAGTGAGTGAGTGAGTAAGTGAGTGGTCGTTGTAACTGATTGGTAATTAGGTGACTCAGCTAATATCCTGAACTCATTTCGTAAATCATTTCCAAAACACGACTATCGGCAAGTATTCTCTTTGATGTCGCCGCTTTGGTCGCCGGATAGATCAAACTGAACGCCCAATTAAAGATGAGTAATCTTGTGGAAAAGTATGTGGGTTTTGCGTTGTCATAGTTTCTTTTTGTTTTACTCTAGTTTTTTTCTTAAAACCTTTTGTATCTTAATTTGATCAGTTGAACCCGACAAGAAATCTTATACCCAAGCGGTGATAAAATAACGAGTAAAAAACAATGGTTACAGTTGCAGTTTCTCTGTCTGTCTCGTGTATAATGGCACCACATTCACATACTTCAAAAACACTTACAAGTACATACAGGGTGGGGCAAAAGTAACTATACACTTGTTGACGCAAAATTTCTCCAAAAAATTATATTGCATCAATATGATTAAACAATTCAAGCAGATGCTAAAACACCTGAAAATTTTGATTCTGCTATTTATTTTAACTTACAACATATTATTTCATGAGTTATGCGTCTTTTTCTCGAAATTAGCCATATTTTCGGTTGTTTTCAGTGATTTTTGTCAGTTATCTCGCTATATCAACTGTTATTTGACGAAAATTGATGTTGGTCTGTAATATAGAATGTAGAAAAATATTCTTAAACGTTTAACAGGAGTGTAAGTTTACATTCATGCATAATAAATTGAACAATTGCTTCTTTTTTCACGAAAATCACCGATTTTAGTCTGAAAATGGGAAAATTCAAAATTCTTATTTTTCAGCTTAAAACAACTAAAAACCATATAATTCATGTTTATTGACTTATTTTAGTACCATAGGGTCCATTAAAACATTTAACTTGAACTGTTTTATCAAAATCAAAAAACCGCGAAAATTGGCCAGGCATCTTGAACACGGGCCTCACCATATTATCTGTATCGAATTGAACCGTAGGGATATTCTGAAGTTGGAATCATTCGATTCCCATTCAGATACATCAAGTGAAACGTTTTATACACTTCTTATCCTTTATTGAGGATTTTGGTTAGACCATGAGGTCACTTAAAGACGTTAAAAAGGAAAAACCATGAAAATACTGAAAATCCTGTTTAAATTTGAAAATAACGCAAGATACAGTCAAACAGACATCAGAATCGGTTTTTTCAGGTATAATAACGTATATATTGCTTATAACATCATATACACTCAATATAATTTTTTTTGAGAAATTGGCCTCCAACAAGTGTATAGTTACTTTTGCCCCACCCTGTATATGTATGTATTATGTAACATGATGTATGTACATGCTACGTGATGTACTGTATACTGATACATTTGTAAATTTATGTTATACTATATTGAATGCGTTTAATGGCATCGATGATTGACCGGACAGTTTACACAGACTAAGATATCCCGTATTCCCACACAATGTAAAACCGCTTTTGCAAACACTTTTATAAGCTTTTTACTGCTCTTTTTTTAAGTCGTTTTCATGACGCCGAATAAAATGTTGCAATATCGCATCGTGATGTGGAATAATGAATGATTCGTGTATGGGAAAGTAGTTAATTATTATGCACGAACTCTCGAAATCAGGAACAGAAGAAAAACTACAGGCGAAATGGCGGAGAGCGTTATCAGATTTGTCATTATTACCGGCTAACTTGTACACTGTTTGCCGTGAGTCGCAAAGTGGGGACTTGAAAATGAAACAAAAGTACTGATGCTCCGTAGACTATTTATGAACAGTGGCAGCACTGGCGCACAAGTTAATCTTCTGACCGAGTAAAAACTCTCCAAAAAGAAGAGAATTTGGAAAAAATTATGCCATTTTACCTACACGTCAAGGACCAAATACAACTTTTTGAAACCACCAAAGAGGGGGGACTCAATTTTTCACTCCTCTTCTGGTTCGCTATGGATGGACTATGGATATCCTGCCAAGAATTGATACAGTATGTACGTACAGTATGTATGTCATTCCATACTATCGGTGAAGTCCACTCTCTCAAAGCCCTGCATTTGTTTCAATGTTACCAGTACCATGTTATCTGGTCGCCGACTGAAGTCCCACCTGATACAAAAGTGCATGCAGCCGACCAATGATCCATGCTTGCGCTGGCCGACGAGCCGACTCCCCAAAGGGTGGGAAATCGGAATTCAGGTCCTATTACTTACACCTTAAGAAACTGCCAAAGGAGGGGTAATTCCACTTTCCCGTTTTCCCTGGTCTGCTAGTAGTCGCCGACTCAAAAGTGCACGCATACCCGCGATGATACATGCTTGCGCTTGCATGCGTCAGCGTGCCTTTGATGTTTGCCGCCATAAAGTGCAGGTAAAAGCCGCTCAGGTGCGATCCAACATGACCATAATTCAGCCAATTAGTCGATCTCGGTCGATCTCATTGTTGGTTCAAAGTAGGTTTCAGTTAGTTCAGCTCATCTCAACACAAAGTTTTTCATGGTGAGGCTGAACATATGTACCTTTTATTCAATACTACCTTACCTTACCTATCATTTTCTGACTGAGATCAGTGGAAATTCATATTCAACATCCGCTAAAAAAATTGCATGCCGTCGAAAAATTGACAAAAAACATGGGGAACATTCAAATTCCGCCTCTGAACTTAGTGAGACTGCTCTACCAATTATATCATTGCACCGCACATTTTACCTACACGTAGAATATAACTCGCAATAATTTTTATAATAAAATTCGGTGAACATGCTGAAAGGGAGGTTATATAAAAAAATTTATGTTATAAAAAATAACGATTTTGAAAGCTGGGAGCTCGCAAGACTTCCATTGAATGATCGAAGAAATGACAAGCACAATAGCCTAACCAAATACGTCAAAATGACATCAGTTTTATCACATTGTAACATTTACTCCTTTAACGAACAAACACCTTTATCTACATATGTACCTGCCTCCGTAGAGATCATTTCCAACGTGTCATAAACCCAAACATCAAATGTCATTATATCTCACTCACACTTTATTACCTGGGTAGCATTTTGCCATCATGTCACAGAATGCAATGGACATGTCTGATGTCATGTCACCACTAGCGGACGAGAAGGGGAGGGAAAAGTGGATTTCCCCCCGCTTTGGCGTTTTCAAAAAGTAGTATTTGCTCCCTAGGGTGTAGGTGAATTGGTCTCAAATTTTCGAATTCCCCACTCTTGGGGAAATTCCCCTCCCTTTGAAGGGTTGGTTCATCCGCCAGTGCATGTCACACAATCAAACGGGCGGCTCTTCACACTCCTTTGATGAATTAATAAAGCAAATGTTGATTTTTTCGTCAGTAGAGGGAGATTTTTCCTTGTGCTTCAACGATGCGGCTGATATGGGGGTTGAATAACAAATAATAGAATAACTCATCTTTACTTTACAGGGAACAAGGAACCGAGAAAGTCAGAGGTGAAATTATTTTAAATCAAAATAGAGGATAATGAGTCAATGGTATGTATAATGTTTAATGTATAAAGTGTCGTAGATTCATTCGGTTAATAAAAGGCGGAAGAAGGGTAAAATAACATTAATACTTAATCTTCCAATCAGTGGAGAATGTTTTTTACTCCAATGAACTTCTTGTCTGGTGAAAGTCTTATCGTTAGTCCGAAAACGAAAACAGACGACCATTTTTCGCGCAACTCAATTTAAGGAGCAACATTATGTACCTTCATTAGACATGCGGACTACATAGGCTCCGACGTTGGTTAACAAGTGACATTTTTATGGGCCGAATGTCTGGTCAAAACGTTGAAAATAGCCGCCACGGGAATTCCTGTCATCATGGAACGACAAATCCCAGTTAACCTCATTAGCATCATTATGATGATAATGATAACATCATCTAAAGCATTCACCGTTGACGAAATGACTAAATTTGAATGGTAAAGTTTTTTCATGCATGGACACACATATCACTGGCTAACCAGCCAACCCCGAAAGGGAGGGGAAATCCGTCAAAGATAAGGGATTCGGCAGTTTTCAGGTATTTCACCTACACCTTACGAAACCAATTCAGATTTCTGCAATCGCCAAAAAAGGGGGAATTGTAATGAGATAAGTGGTCTGTCTTTTTTGTGGTTGGTTGTCTCATTCGGATCAAGACTTCGCCGGGTCCCAATCACGATTGGTGCTTGCCATAGGCATATCATGGAACCAAGTTCCAAGTCACTCCATCGGATGTTCAAAAAATACAAATGTAATAATATTCTATTTAGTCTTAAAAGACACTTTTTTGGCTTCTAATCAATTGTGAAGACGATAAACATTAATTAGCTTCGTCGATGCCAGTAAATTTTGCGGGGACATTTCACGAAAAGCTGAACCAAAAGTTAAAACAAAAAAATTTATGTGAATTTAGTAATTTATGTACATACATACATTCTGTATATATAAGTAGCTGTCCGTGAACAACGGCTATAAAATAGGGATTAAGCGTGGAATATCATGTTTCGTACACTTTATATGACTTTATCTTTAATGGGATCTTTCAGACGATATAGCTTCTTTAAGATTTAATGGAGATTAATAGACGTTTTTATTGAACTTATGCAATCCGAAGCTAAGTATGTTCTACGGTTGTGAATAAACGAACGGTTTTTATCTAAGTCGGCAGTTTGTGAGTTAAAATTTGTGGAGCAAGGCTGCATTAATCTCTTAATATCCTATAAATGGGACCTCAGAGTAATTTAACCTGTGATGGTTTAACGAATGTTAATGGGCTAATTTTATTTTAGCACCTATTGTGAAGCATTTAACAACCAAAAGGTAGAATTGTGGTTTCACATTGAACTTTTGAACAGCTGCAAACATTTTTTTATATCAAGTGGGATGAGATTTGCAAAATAATGCTACAAATTTCGTTGTCTTTTATGTATTTTTTGTCAAAGTCGGCCGCTTTTATAGGCATTTTGTAGAGCAAGGTTAATGATAATTTAATTTGAAAAATATTATATCCTACAACCACGGAACAATAAGTCTCAAGTTAATCGTTCTGTAGTTGAAGTATCTGAACTTGGCCCTAATTTTATCTCCTTTTGTAGCAAGGTTAACTATAAAACTAATGCTGATTCGACTTGCATGATTTGAAATACTTAAAAAAATACACGAAATTCCCCCAATACAAATTCACTGGTAAAAGAGCGAATACTCCAAATGTGAGGGGAAATTCCCACCAAAGAGGGGAAACTTGGGTGATTGATGATCCTATTATAATATACCTACACCTAGAACACCTAAAGAAGGGGAATTCATTCCTCCTCGTCCGTAACCCCTTCTTGTCCGTCAAGTATTGATAAATGCCAAAATATTGTTTTATCATCTGTCAAATCCCGGGATTACTTGGTTTTTCAACAAATTGCGTGTTTTGTGTATTCTATCAGCCCAGCGGTATCGGTATCATACTTAGCTCTGGCTACTGAGAAAATGGTCGTAAAATTCAGTAGCAGAAAATTTCGGTATCCGTAGGGGGGGGATCGGATGCTGGGGACTAAATTGTTAAATGAGGGTGCGGTTGCGTGGGGGGGGGGGGTAATAAAAATTCCCCGGGTGCCACTGACAGTCTGTCGGATACCCCGTGGGTATTTATTTCATCGATACACTGGCGGACGAGAAAGGGAGGGAAAGGCGAAATTCCCCCCTCTTTGAGGTTTCAAGAAGAACAGTTTGTTCCTTAAGGTGTAGGTAAAATGGCCTGAAAACTGACAATTTCCTCTCTTTGGAGAGATTCCCCTCCCTTTGGAGGTTTGGCTCGTCCGCCAGTTACTGATACAAGCGCTTTGTAACACTGACACCTGTTGCGACGGCGAGAATAGCCATAGCCAGACCATTTACAATGGGTGTCGTGTAAAATTATGGAATTTTGTGTCCGGGTTTGTGTCGTGTTGATTGATAAGGGACCGTGTAAATATGAATATGCCATATTAAAGCATTACTTGTTGATATAATAGATTGAACTATTGGTACTGTAAGTGTAAAAATTCCAACACTAATGGAAGCACTCAAGAATACTTGAAACAGATGGAAGCACTGATGGACGAGATGAAGTAAATATATAAAAGTTGCTCGGTTGAGCCAACCAGCCGACTGTTATGTGTGTCACCTTTTACTGATTAATTGACTGACTGACTGACTGACGGACTGACTGACTGACGGACTGACTGACTGACTGACTGACTGACTGACTGACTGAGACTGACTGACTGACTGACTGACTGACTGACTGACTGACTGACTGACTGACTGACTGACTGACTGACTGACTGACTGACTGACTGACTGACTGACTGACTGAGTGACTGACTGACTGATTGACTGACTGACTGACTGTTAACCTTCAACTTTATTTTTGATATAATTATTTTTTATTTCATAAATTTTTGTAAACTTTATCCTATTCAAGAAATGCAAGATTACGGTAATTGGGTTAGTGTAAACCTGCTTATTTGACGTGAGCTTAGGCGTAGCTTAGCCTAGAATATACAACTGAGGATTAATATAAAAGTATCATAACATGATCAAAGGTAGAACCAATCTGTTTTGAAGTACATTTTGTTAGTTTCGAACTGAAAATCTTAGTTTAATCAAAACAAATTACAACTGAAAAAATCGAACATGTTTACACAAACCTTAACAGAATTTCCGCAATTTTTGCTCTTTGGACTTTTATTTCTTCACTTCACGCTCCTGTTTTCTAATTTTATAATTAACTTTATTGCTGACTCACTTCGTAAACTTCGTATTTTCAGGTTCACCAGAGAGTTGCCGTTTTAAATTCTGCTTATATCGGCTTCTGGACAATCGATTGTCCCAGAAGCTATCGCTCCGAAGGAGAAAAGCCGCAAGGTTAACCCGATTCCGCCAATTTTCGGCGCAATCCGGTTGAAAGCCGTCAGCAGAGCTTCAGGCCGCAGTTCTTCCCGTTGGAGAGCTCCGGTTGGTATGGTTTTTTGTTATTATAATAAGTTAAACTAGAGTTTTCTTCAGTTGTGGCGGTCTACTTGCTGGGATAATACTAGAAAATAGGTGCTGATTAAATTCATGTGATTTATTAATTTAAATCAGCCGCGCTGTTAATGAGTTTTTGAATGTGTTTCTTGTAGAAAGCACGGATTGATAAGATTGAATACATAATTGCCGTTAATGTACATGAAGTAGATATCTTCACCGAGTACGTTTGACATCAGGGACTGGACTAGCCGTGTGCTTTTCAGCATAAATTCAGTAAGGAAATTTTGTTTTCGTTCTGCAGGTTTCGTCATTTCGACGCCTTCGTCACCCGCCAACCCACCCAACCAACGAAGCCGTCACCAACCCATTTCTTCTTCATTTTTTGTCAATCATGGCCCAATAAATCGCACCCAACAATGTATCTCAGTCCACACACAACCCAACCCCGTTCAATCGCCAGTGAGTGCGTTGTCGTCGAGCAAGGTTTGTTTTATTAGGCGTTATATATAATTTTTTATTTTTAATCATGTTATAAGATGTTTGTCGGAGGGTTGACTGACCTGATTGATTGATTGACCAATTTCCTCATTGAGTGACTGATTGGCTGGCTGGGTGACCTTATAGTTTATTAACCAACTGACTGAACAAACTAATTGACTTGACTGAATGGTTGGCTAACTGATTTTGTGATTGATTGACCAACTGACCTAGTGACTGACTGACTGATTGGCTATATGGCGGGCGACTGACCTCCTGATTGATTGACCAACGGACTGAGTGAATGACAGATTGATTGATTAACTGACTTAGTGATTGATTAATCAACTGACTGAGTGACTGGCAGATAGATTGACCAACGGATTGAGTGACTGGCAGATTGATTGATCAACTGACTGAGTGACTGACCGATTGATTAATCAGCTGACTAATTGAGTGACCGATCGATTGACCAATGGACTAAGTGACTGACAAATTATTTGATCAACTGACTGAGTGACTGACTGATTGATTGATCCACTGACTAAGTGACTGACCGATCGATTGACCAACGGACTAAGTGACTGACCAAATGATTGATCAACTGACTGTCACTGACCAAATGATTGATCAACTGACTGTGTCACTGACCAATTGATTGATCAGCTAACTGAGTGACTGACAGATTGATTAATCAACTTACTGACTGCTGAGTGACTGACAGATTGATTTATCAACTGGCTGAGTGACTGTGACAGATTGATTGACTTGAACTGACAGATTGTTTTATTTATTTGATTGACTGACTGACTGACTGATTTATTGACCACCTGACTGACATATTGATTGACTAAATGATTGACCAACTCTATATCTGTCAAATTGATGAATAAGATAAAAATGTATAATATTCCAGTTCAATCCGGTTCGTCGTCCGGAGGTGTGCATGTCAGCGAGCAGCTCGTCCTCTGCCAGTCAGCAACAACCAGTCGATTCTGCATCGATGGATCAGCATCGCAAGTTGTCGCCCGCCGTGCCGAACGTCCAATCGTCGGTGTCGCGCGCTTCGCCCGCCGCTGCTAATGGCGGCCGACACAAAAAATTTGCAAGTTTGTGAGAAACTTGCGGTTTTTAGTTGATTGATAGCAACGACAAAACTAGAATTAAAATTGATTAACAGCAAAAATAAAGCTTTGCCATAATTGGTATTTAACAATAATAAAAAATTATAATAGGTCACGTAGACATGAGCATTTGCATTTTAGTAGTTGTTAGTTTTTTGAGGATTTGGTCTGCGTACGGAGTGGAGGAGTTACATGTTGAGATGATGATTGAAATAAGTTATCTGTTCATTTGCTGATGACATAATTTCGCCCCTATCTGATCAATCTCTCTGGCCTTGTGGTGGGAATATTATAATCGACTATATTCAATGCTCTACTTCTCTATTCAATATTTCTTCCGTTTGGTTTATCATTATTTTTCTTGCATCCTTATCTAAATTAGTTTTCCATTCCAGACCCTGTAAAGCATGCGGCTAATCAGGGAAACAACGGCCACCGCAATGTCGGGGGTGCGGCGGGTCCGCCTCAAGGCTCGGGTCGTCGCGGTGGCGCTGGTGCTCCGGGCCGATACGGCGCCAACAACTGTGATACTAGCGCATACAATGCCAAACAGGTACGGCAGTTGTCATAGTGTTGTTTCGGAACTTTTCACAGAGTCCTGCAAATTGTTCAAATATTTGAAAACAGAAATGTCAAAACTGAATTTTTGGAGCTCTCGGTCAGTTAAAAATTTACATTGTGAATGGAGTCAGTTTTTGCTCATGTTGTAATAGTACTTGTATGATGTATGAACCGATGGAGCCCTTTTCAATTTTGTGTAGGGTTGAAGCACGAAATGCGACAGTGAAAACACAACACAACTTATTTTTCATCCTATTGGCGATTCCATTTTTTTCAATCCTTGACATACACCTCATCATCAATGATGTATTACTAAAGTATACTATTGAACAATCCAATTCTGACGTTCGCTGATTGGATACCATTTACTGAGATGATTCCGTAATCATGAAATATATTGTTATACCTATAGATTTCCTACATTTTTCTTCCGAAATTTCATCTTTAACCCCAAGTTTTTCCCCGAAATTTCATCTTTGTAATAATTTTTTCTTCCTTCAGGTAACATCGGTGGGCGCGCTAGCGGCGCGCCCGTTAAACTCGAAAAAGGATCTGCGCTACGAACGTTACGAGTATCACGAAGCGGACATCAACAACAGCCACAACAACAACAACACTGCCAACTCTCGTGGTAGCACCAAATACATGCGCAATCGGCCGACCGGCAATAACTTCGGTGGCCGTCATCGTCAAAACTCGCACTCAACCACCGTCTTCAGCAAGGAACAGTATCTGCAGTCAAAGTGCGTTACATTCATAAAAAATTACTAAGTTTGTTTTGAATTTTCTTAACGAAAAGAACTATGAAGATACCAGAATTTTCATGTCTGGTCCGGTAGGTAAATAAAAGATGTCAAAGTTATTATTCGGTTGATATATGATATGTATATTCTACTGAACTCAACGAAAGAAATTGATTTGGGACTTTATATTTTTCAGCTGCCAGTTTGTTGTGAACAGCGCGGGTAATTATGACGCTATGCTGGTTGACCCGGACGTCCCAGTTGAGTGGGATCACATTGAGGAACTGGTGAGTTGAGCTGATTTTTGCTAATTGTTAAAGTAAACTTGATCGGCGCAACTGTCTTTTAAGGCAGTTAAAAAGTGTCATTGGTTGACATACTCCCTCGTTGAGGAAGTTCCTCTCTTTTGAGAGGGTCGGCCCATCCGCCAGTATTCGAACTTATCCGCTACTCCTGTTGGGACTGATCCGTCATTGAATGGGCGCTAATCGTTTTTTTGTGTGACAAGACCGTCAATGATGTATTACTAATAGTATCATTTGAACAATCCAATTCTGACGTTTACTGAATGGTAACCACTCACTGAGACGGCGCAAACATGAACTATGAAAGCTTCATGTCCCGCCCGGTTTCTACTCAGCCTAGCTACATTCCCGTGAATGCCTGCCAAAAATAATAGGGCACCAAAAACGTGCTAACGTTTTCTCACTGGCCCTTTCATAAAGTTACAAAATAAATGTTATAAAATATTGACTATTATAAAATCATGTTATTTTTTTTACCATTAAATTTTGTTACAGCGCATGCCGACGACGGAGGCGCAAACGTGTCCCATCTGCCTGTATCCACCGATTGCCGCTAAGATTACGCGCTGCGGTCACGTTTACTGCTGGCCGTGCGTGCTCCACTATCTGTCGTTGTCGGATCACGCTTGGCGCAAGTGCCCCATCTGCTATGAAAGTGTCTATGCGGAGCACCTCAAGGTACTTTTTATTAATACTTGATAGAATATATTTCAATGTCGTTCACGATTCAAGTAAGGAAACCTGTTTTCTTGCATTGACTTGCTCTTGCCTGGTGCAAGTGTCCCATCTGCTATGAAAGCGTTTATGCTGAGCACCTCAAGGTACTTTTTATTAATACCTGGTAAAATATATTTCAATGTCGTTGACGATTCAAGTAAGAAAACATGTTTTTTCTTTTTCAACTAGAATTTGAGAAATCTCGTTTTCTTATTAGAAATCAAGTGATGAAACGACGGGAGAGCAAAGTGAGATGATGATTGAAATAAGTTATCTGACTATTGGCTGATGACAAAATTTCGCCCCTATCTGATCACTATTTTGAATAACAGTAAAAGAAAACGGGTTTTTGTCGGGTTATGAAAAGTTATCCACAGCTGTTTTCTGTTATTAATGACAACATGTATTTGTATTTCTAGTTTTAATCTTGTTCACTTAAACATGAACGGCACGGCAATATAATAGTCATTATTGATCTACGCTAGTTTTACTGTTAATCTTCTAACATACCATTAGTTTGATTACTTTTCCAGAGTTTCCTCTCGCTGCCGGTGACCAGCGCGACTGTGACCGGAGAGCTGTCACTGACGCTCATGTGTCGTCAGCGCGGTAGTGTCATCATTCGTCCCGCCGATCAGGTGGACCTGCTGGAAAGTCGTCATGGCGCTTACTCGATCGGTTCGTCCTCGTCTCGTCCGTATTTTTTTCCTCTGTTTTTTTGAACTGAACATTGGAAGAGGAGTCTGACGTCTGGCAATTTGGTTGTTATATGAAGTTTTGTGGATGTCATACTCTGCTGCGAATCAAAACGTTTCCTGGCTTCCATATTAAGAAGCAAAACGCTTTCTGGTGGACTTCCATATCATGTAAAACTTTTCCTGAATTTCATATTGAAGTGAGAGAATTTCATCATCTTATTTTATGAAGTAGAACTTTTGGACAAACCCGAAGTGATGTTTTCACAAAGCATAGTTCATCTGAAGTGCGCTCGACGCGCTTGATGACAACTTGGAGACCTTCTGATCGGGTAATTAGAATCTAGACTGTTGAATCTTGACTGAAAAATGTGGTCTGAGAAAACAACCTCCTGTTTATTTAATACTAAATGTAAATGATAGTTTTTTTTATCTCGGAAGTCTTTTTGAGCCATTTATTCCAAAATCAAGTTCATGTTTCCCCCCATTGCAGACGGCGATCTCGGCTTCAGCAAGCTGCTGCTGGCCTCGGCCGCCGACATCGAATGCGGCGTGCTGAATCGTGAACGCGAGCAGCTGAAGTGGAAGTTGATGGAGGAGCAGGGCCAGCCCGAGTCCGTGTTCATTCTGGCCGCGTTGGATGGTGCGTTGCTAGTCTTTCATTTTAATCTTTCTTGACTCATTTTGTGCAAGAGCAGGCACATTCATACCTTATGTTTCAATAGTAGTAGTGCGACAAATCTTAGTGTGATATGATGATTGAATTGCATAGTTCATCTGCAGCTCGCTCGTTGATGACAAAATTTCGCCCCTATCTGATCACACATATCCATTTGTTGACCATACGAAAGTATAACTAATTCTAATTATACTGCTCATGACTGATTATGCAAAAAATCCAAATCGGGTTTACAAGAAAAGATACTCGCGCTCGCGTAAGATTTTTCTTTCAGTGTCAGTTGCATACGAGATTTTTAAATTCTGAAAATGGCTCAAAATAAGGCAAGTAATTTAATTCTCAAGTATTTCAATCTTCAGTATAAAAACCCACAATTTAAAACACTTTTATGCATGTTTCTGAATTAATTACATGCCTTTGGCCCCTGTGAGGTGAGCGCAGCCAATTTCCCCAGTAAGATTTTTCTCCTTCTTCAGCAATGATCAAACGTGTTACTCTTCAGCAATGATCGAAAGTGTTACAACGTCTTGCATAATCAAATACGAGCAGTATAATGATACACAATTTCGAGCTTCATTCATTCCAAAATGCAACTGCAAGTCAAGTTGTTTGAAATGTTGCATCCCATATAAATTAAATGTTTTCTTTCTTTTTTTAATTATTTTCCCACAAATTGCAGCCCTAAAGACGCGTTTGGTGGCTCTGAACGAGCGTCGTGAGGTCGAGGCCGTGATTGAAACGCGTAAGAAAACTAGTGGAACCGCGAGTCCCACCAGTGAACCGCATCTCGATGGCGAATCGGAGCCGATTGTCGACTCTGGTGAGGCTCGTGCGGCCGCCATTTGCTATGCCGACGCGTTCGATGAGGTGCTGGATGATCAACCGACTGAGAAGATTGAGGCGCGTGCTGCTGAGGAGGAACTAGAGGTTCTAATTTCAATTGTTTATTGTTTTAATCAACAATTTTAGGAGAATTTTTGTGAGTTTGTGTATGAGGTGCAGTAAGCGAATACTCTCTTTTCGACTATTAAGTACAGTACATACACAAATTATCTGTGAGGGGTGATTTTCTGGGCTTTTGGTCATTTCTATTGAGCGGTTGCCGTTCGATATCTAAAAATGTCGATCTATGAGGAACAAAAAGATCCAACGCTGAATCATCAAGTGTTGATAAACCATTTATTATCTGAGATTGACAAAGATACTTTTTTTCTCGAGAAATAGCGCAGTCTCGTTTAATCGATCGATCACTATCATTCATTGAATAATACGGGTAATGGGTAGTGTAGTTGTATTCATTGACTCGACATTGTTTTTCGAGTGTTGTTTACTCATATTTTCTTCCAAGTTTTTCTCTGCTCTTTGAGTAGTAAGTAGTATTCAATTTTCATCCATTTTAGTACCTATACTCGTTATTCTTATTCTTGTCTATTTGCGTGCAGGGGAACAATTCTACGTACCCTATCCAATACACAGGAAGGCTGAAACATCGAGTAGTCAAATGTTTCAGCCTTCCTGTATTGGGTACGTAGAATTGTTCCTCTGCACGCAAATAGACAAGAATAAGAATAACGAGTATATCCGAATATTAATTTTTTTGATTGCAGTCTCCAGTCAGCGCCGACGAGGAGACCACACTGTGCCAGACACTGGAGGATGCAGCGCGTGTCAGTCGTAAGGTTTGATCGACTTGTTTGCTGAGTTGTCTTTGGTTTTTACTTTACTGTTTCTGAATTGGTGGTATTGAGTCTGTTTTGCGCTATGATGAGTCATTCTTACTTGCGAACAATCTGTGAGCAATATGTAATGGATCGATAGGACTGAGCGCTCAACTAGAATATAGTCCAATTGTCCAAATAAATGTTGGGGACTTGCATGTTTTCCAATTCCAATGAAATAATTGGAACTAGTCTTCATGAATGAAAAAAAACTATATTTGACCTAAGCTGAAAGTTAGGCAATAATAATATTATTGAAATTTAGTGTTTCTATTGTTTTACTGTTTCTATTTTGTAGGTTGCTGATTCGCATCGCACAAGTGGTTCGAGCAGTGGCGGCAGTCACAATGGCAACGCCAAAACGCAGTCTCAGCAGCAGCATACGTATTTCTTTTATCAAGGTGAGGAAAAGTTTTCTTGGAAATCGTTTTTCTGGTCGTTCGAGTAATCAACTGAAATTGGTTCTAAACATGCGTATTCCGAAGTGATGCTTTCACAAAGCATTGTTCATCTGAGGTGCCTCAACAGGCTTGATGACAACTTGGAGACCTTCTGATCGGAATACATTCACGTTAAGAGTGTTTTTAATGGAGTTTCGTAAACTTCCCGCTCATCTTAAAAAAAATTTGTCTTGTAAAAAGTGTTTCTGTAAAAAAGTTTTTTGTTAATGTGGTTTTTTTTTTCAGGCAGCGATGGTCAGCAAGTGTATCTGCATCCGCTGAATGCGCGATGTCTGATCGAGGAGTACGGTAGTCTGGAGCAGGCACCGCTCAACCTGCAGGGCAGCGTGCTCCAACTCGAGCAGCTCGTCATGACACAGCAGTTGCGGCAGAAATTTCGGTGGGTTTTTTAGGCCGATGAATTTCGTTTATGATGACAGCTAGAAAAATTCGGTGATAACAGTAAAAATTCCCTAGAAAAATGAACATATCGGTCGTAATGTCAAATGTCAATCATTTTCGAAATTTAGCCCGGGAGAAAAAAACTTGGTGCTATCCGACATGTATACAAGAAAAAGACAGTTCACCTGACTTTAATATTAGCTGTTCCGGCTATTTTTTTTATAATGTGTCATGACTCATGTTTGTAAAATTATCAAGAACGTTGTTTTCCGAAATGATGCTTTACAAAGCATAGTTCATCTGAAGTGCCTCGCTACGCTTGATGACAACTTGGTCTCATAGACCTGCTGATCGGATTCAATCATTCAAATTTTTATTCTGCCTCAACATTTTTCGTATTATAGATTTTAATCTCATTGTTACGCATTCTATTTTAGTCGTCCTATAACTTGTATCGAGATAAAATATTATTTCAGTTTTTTGATAATTTTGTTTCTATACATATCTAAAATAATATTAAAATAATATTTTAATTTAAAGTATTTCATTTGAAGTGTTTTGATAATTTTGTTCCTTTTACAGCTACCTAACGCATCTACCAATCGGTACCTGGTTCACACTGGCCGAGATACGCTTTGCCGAGGGTGTGCTCTCACCCAAGGTGCAAGCTGCGTTCGCTGGTTGGTAAAATGAATTTTTTTTTACATTATAAATTATATTTTTGTGAACTGGATTTTCTTGAAACATTTTTCATTGGTTTTATAAAATAAGAAAAAAAAGTTACCTGAAGTGATGTTTTCACAAAGCATAGTTCATCTGAGGTGCGCTCGACGCGCTTGATGACAACTTGGAGACCTTCTGATCAGGCTTTTTATGACTTTCTTCTACTGACCGAAAATTCATTCAGATTCAGATTAATTTAAAAAATTGTTTGATTCATTCCTCCTTAGAAAAAGTGGTTATGAAGTTCAATGTTTCAGCCGAGTTCGCTCGTCGGGCGACCATGCGAGTACGACGTGATCAGAGCGAAACGCGGCGAGCCAATCGTGCGGAGAAGCTGGACCGTGCCATGCTCATGGATCCGGGTTGGTAAATTAAGAACTTATATTTTTTCTATTGAGCTTGTAAAAGCTGAGATGAGGGCACGAAAATTTGGTTGGTTCATTCATTTGGTTAATCGTAGTTCAATGTGCAAGATAAACCCTCACTAAAAGTCATAACAGAGCGATGATGTGATTATTTCTACATGCGAACAATTTGTGAGCAATATGTAATGGATCGATAGGACTGAGCTCTGTGTCTCACGTTTTCAATCAACTATAATTTAATCCTAAGTTATTAAGTCATCGGAAATCCAGTGAACATACGTGTGTAGATCGTCCGATTTTTTTCTCGATGTGCTAGCGATTTTTTTATCACATTAGTTATAAATATAGCAGTTCCAATAATAAAGAGTAAATATAAGTGGTTCCTATTTTACTTAATTATTTAAATATTTATCTACTTGTTTGCAGCCAACTACCCCAAGTACTACGCGCAAAAGGAGAAGCTCGAACCGGAGGACTTTCCCGAGATTCGTTTCGTCGGATCGGCCCAACGCGAACTGCAGGCCGAGTGGACGGGCGATCCGGTGGCCATTCAGATGGAACGCGATAAAGGTTTGTTGTGGCACGGTTTTCTGATATGATATCATTTATCGGAATCAGGGTATATAAAAATCAATGAAAAAATTAAAATGAGTTGGGGTCTATTGTTTACTGGTGGAAAAATCATGAATAATTGCTGTTTGGACCTGTGAGTTTCTGGTTAATATGTGTAACGTTATATTGCTTATACAACAAAAATTAGCAAAAACAACAATTGGCTTGGCCTCATTGTTTTATTTGACGTGCCATGTCCCATTTTCATATTTTTATAAATAAATTTATAGTTTGCATCTCATTATAAATAAAATGTGGACATTTCTAAATTCATCTACAAATAACATTTACTGGGCTTCATCTTGATTTTGCTGGCTTGTCATTTGTGTCAATCGATGACGAACAAAAAGATCCAACGCTGAATCACAACGTGTTGTTAACTCATTTTATTCTGAGATTGACGGTGAGTTTATTATGCGGATGAATGAGTAAGAGAATCAGAAATATAAAAGCAAAGTTTGTTTATTCCCTATTTCAGCATCAGTTTGGTCAAAACCACAACAGCCATCTCAACCTGAACAGGCAACATCGCCCGATCAACCGCCACCCGTCGACCTGCACAATACGCCGAGTTTTGCGCAGGTTTGTTCCATTTAATATTGGGCACTGGCGGACGAGCCAAACCCCCAAAGGGAGGGGAATCTTCTCAAAAAGGGGGAATTTTCATCAACCTGGCCATTTTACCTACACTTAGGGAACAAGTTCTATTTTTTGAAAACGCCAAAGAGGGGGAATTCCACTTTTCCCCCCTTCTCGTCTGCTAGTGATATTGGGAATAGATAATGTTTCAATGTTGTATAAAGTTCTAGTACAGAATTTTTCGTTTTTTCTGTTGTCTTTTTGTATATTAGAGAGAGCGTAGGGAGTAAAGGATTTTTCATATTTTGTCTTTTTGTATATGAGAGCGTATGATGATTCACACATTACGAAGCTTACCACTCTAAGCGGTATTCTATCTTGGATGCCGTGTGCGGACCACCGATGTGTCTGATGCTCTCACTTCTGTCACTAGCGGACGAGAAGGGGAGGGAAAATGGAATTCCCCCTCTTTTGCCATTTCATAAAATATAATTTGTTTTTTAAGGTGTAGGTGAATTGACTTCAAAACTGTCAATTCAGCTCCCTTTAGAGTTGCTCGTCCGCAACTGACTTCTCTCAATTAACCTTTCAAATTTCGTGCCCTCTGAAACTAAGAGAAATCGCATCGAGTTTACAGTAATTCATTTTCAACAATTATATTAAAATTCTGATTATTGTAAGTGTGTAAAATTGTTCACCTTACCAAATTTTTTTCCTTTATTTGCAGATGCTCCGCCAAGGTAAGCCGAAACCCGGCACCGCTCCAGCAGCCGGCAACAAACCGGCCTGGGGTGCCACTGGTACGGCTGGCGGTGTCACACCATCGTATGCGTCTACGGGTGGTGCCGCGAGTGCGACTGATGATGGCGAACCGAGTCTGCCCGCTCCGTCGTTGGCTGACGCCTGGGGTCAGGCTTGGGATTCGGCGTTTAGTGCGCTCGGCAATAAGGGTTTGTGGAATTTGATCAAGTTGTAGGGAAAATTTATTATAAAAATTATACAAAATTACCTTACCAAAACGAATTTTTGGAGTACTTAACAGAAATCACGGTTGACTTTAGTCTACTTAACAATATTCTCGGTTGACTTTTTGGTCTATTTAACAAAAATCTAGGTTTGTTATGTGCTTCGTGATTGAAAAAAAGCTGGAATTGAAGGACTATTTTTGTTTCTCGAAGTTGTGATCAAATTTCTCGGTTTACTAGTGTTCTTACTTCGCTGAAGTAAACCGAGAGAATATTTTTACTTAATTGTATTCGTGGCAAGCGTATGATGATTCACACATTAGAAGCTTACCACTCTAAGCGGTGTCCAATCTTGGATGCCGTGTGCGGACCACCGATGTGTCTGATGCTTGTCATGTTGTTTTTTGAAAACAATTTTAAAATACATAAAAAAATATAAAAAAATTACTACCACAATTTTTGGTTTACGTTTTTAGAAAATAGATGCAAAGATTTTTCGATATCAACTTTTATGAAAAACAACAAATTTAAGTTACAATTTATTCCAGGTCAACCGGCCGCCACTGATGCGACCGTCGTACCAGAACCATCCAAGGGTAAGAAGAACAAGAAGAAGAAACAGGTCGTCCTGTTCTCCACTTGATTGAATATGAAATACATCTGTTTATCTGAAAAAGTGAGCAAAAAGAACATGGTTACGTGTGATCAACAAAAAAGTTGAGAAGATAAAAACGAAAAAAAATTTTGTGCTGATTGTTTTTTGATGTTTCGCCGATGTGACTTTGGTTTTAATATATCGTAATAAAATATGATTTTTTTGTATTTATCTCTTCTGGCCATTACAACAATATTCTATTTGAATTAATTTTTTATTCTATACAAGATTTCTGTTTATAATTAAAAAGCGATAAATCTTTACACTGCTTTTCCCTATGGCTTCAAGGTTAAGGGTGGTACTAATTTATTAGGAGCAGCTATTTCAACAAGCCGATTGCGTTGTTTCCTTGTGATTGTAAATACTACTTGTTTTTGAATTGGTACCTTACTTACTTTACTGTACAACTTATAAATAAAGGAATATTGTGAATAATATACATAATCGGTACCTTTTGTAGTCACTAGTTTATGTTGTACACCCACTTATTATTGCATTATCCTGGTTTCATATAGTTATTGTATCTGTAACATGTTTCAAAACATCGTGTACGTTTTGTGCTTATTTACAAGAGTTTCCGTTGTTTTCTGCTTCTGTTTGGTTTGGATATATTCCACGGTCGACGTTTATTACTTCTATTCGTTTGAATCGATTTTTTATTAATATCTGAGTTCGTTTCTTGAATTTGATCCTGAATCCGAATTTCATTCGTTTCTTGTATTAATAACGTCGCGCTCTGGTGTCGATCAAATAAAGCTATTTTTCATCGGTTCGGTTTTGTGTGAGTGGGAGTTTAGATCACTGCAATTTGTGTGAATTTGATATATAAAACTAACAGAACTTGAACAAAGATTAAATAGAACTTAAAAATATATGATAACTTGAAAAAAGATTATCAGCTTATTAAATATATGGTCAAGTAGATAAGAGATTATCAGCTTATTAAATTGGTGGTTAGGTAAAGATTTGACTATTAATTTTGTGGTTCAGATTTTACCGTAAGTAATGTCAAAAATGCGTATGATCGATGGGACTTTTTGCAAAACTGCAAAACTTGTTTTGGTGAGCATATGTGGGTTTCCGTCTGTTTTTTTTCTGATTGTCTGTTTGGGAATTTTTTTGAGGAAATCAAAGTGTGGTTTACTCCCACGTGTGGGAAACAACTCTTTCGCAATCCTCCAAAGAGAAGGGAATTGGAAGTTTTCAGGCCGTTTCACCTACATATTAAGGTAAAGGCCGTATGTTGTGTCTGTAAGCAAAAACACTGCAGAAAGCGTCTGATAATGGAACATCACTAGCCTCAACTCCACTCGGTTGACACCATAGTTTAACACAGTATAGCATGGGGTGAGGATGATTGATGTGAGTGTTAACACTGATTGTCTGATGTTTCATTATCAGACGTTTTGGGCAATATATTCGTTTGCAGAAACAACATACGGGCTTTATCAAATTCTACATTAAGAAGGGGGAAGTTCCACTTTTTCGTTCTTCATTCGTCCGCTAGTGCTCCCTCTCTCGTGGTAACCTCCAAAATACAAGCACCTAGAAGGTTTCTTAGTCGCTGAATGGAGGTTTCTGTTGTCACTCACTCACTCACTCACCCACTCCTTCACTCACTCCGTCACACACCCACTCCCTCACTGACTCTCTCACTCACTCACTCACTCATTACCCTTGGTTTGGGTTTACTAAAACCAATGGCCCTTCCCCCTTTCAAATTCTATTTTAGTAAAAACTATTTTCCAGTGAAAATAGTGAGAGAAAAAACAGAAAAATAAGGTTTCGTAATCGCTGAAAGGAGGTTTCTGTTGTGTGATCTACACATTTGACCTTGCATTGACATACAGTGAATGTACCTACGATAAGCGACTGACTGGTTTAGCCAGTGATTGACCTACATACCAAATGACTGATAATCATGTAATCAAGGTCAGTCACACTGGCGGACGAGCCAATCCTACAAAGGGAGGGGAATTTCGTCAAAGAGGGGGGAACTGTAAGTTTGCAGGCCATTTTACCTACACCTTAGGAAACAAATTCTACGTTTTGAAATCGCCAAACAGCGGGGAATTCCACTTTTCCCACCCCTTCTCGTCCGCTAGTGGTCCGTCATGTGATCATTGTTTTTTGTTATTGCATGTAACTACGGACGGGATCTCGGTATAAATACGGTCTCATGCTCAGTGAACTCTGATTCGATTCTTATGTTCACTAAGGAAAACAGGGAAATGAAAGAAATGAAACTGCTGAAAAGGTTGGTATTTCTTGTATGAACCATCATTTCATATCAATCTCAGATTTTTTCTCTTCAGGATCATTTATGGCCGACCCAATTATGGATACAGCGACAGCGGATATGACATGATATGGAACTTGTTTTGTACTTTATTTCACTTTGTTTTTCCTCATTCATGTTCATATTTTATGTTTATTTATGTTATGCCCAACAGCTTATACGATTTCACAACACATTCGTTCAATCTTTCGGATGTCGGACTTGTGGTGTTGGGGCTGGTGTTGATCGTACTGATGCTGGTGTGCTGTATCTGGGCCATGTTTCGTTACAGGCAGATAAATACATCTTACATGAAGAAGACGAAAGGGAAAGATGACCAGAGTCCAGCAGCCCAAGTAGCATTCAACTATTATATTTAGTTATTATTATGGCTGATCCAGCTGCTCTGACTCAATGGGATGCATTACTTTGCATACCAGCTAGACAGAGCGAAAAGTCCAGTTTGGTCACTCGAAATAAGGTTGAATATGGACATTCAGTTGTGTATTTTATCCGTGCATTAAAGTTCAGAAGAGGTTCCAGCTACAATACGCTTCATGAACTAGTGAAGTCCGTTCCAACGATCATCAAACCGAAGAGGTATGGTCAACAATAAACTACAACTACATTTTAGTGTAGTGCATTTTACAACCACAGAGTATATACCAACGTCGTCGAAAACATGTTCCCTCACATCAACTGGACGTCAACTGGAAGGTCTAACCCCATTATTCACAGACCTCCTTCACGCAACAACTGACTGTGTGTCATCTTTGCCACCGAGACAAGTTTGCCACTTTTTGGGTGAGACAAGTTTGCCACTGAAAACCCCCCAAAAAAGTGGCAAACTTGTCTCGATTTAGAGTGGCAAACTTGTCAGGGTGGCAAAGATGACCGATTCCCCAACAACTCTGGTTACTAGATTACTTGAGGCATTTGAATGAACATAGACTACTGCTGATGCCCTGCTTGATTTGCGATGCAAACCGACGCGCGGTCTTATATAATAATATACAACTGCATTACCGAGCGCTAGATCTGTGAGCAGTCCGCTATTGAAAGACATTACCAGAAGTCAGTTTCGCTGGGCTAACTGCTACTCATTTTCCTGTGGATCGAAGACCACAGATCACCAAACGAAAACTACGTGCAAACCACCAGACTACACAGTGACCAGAGGAGACAACCAAGATAAAAATGTGAACCCGATACATTCATGATTATGTCGTTGAAAATGACATTTCACATGTCCCTCACATCGACGTAAACTGGAAAGTCGGACCCCACTTACGACTTCACTCCCGCCTTCATGTTCTCTTCACGCTCCTGGCACCAGTGGAAGGTGACCAGGGATCGGCTCTGGTGTTGCGAGCGGCCGAGGTGGTCGTAACCATGCACATGTAGCTGGTGATGTTGTTGATAAATTGCTATAATTTTACCACATTTATTATGCAAAACAGAGATCACCGAAGCGGTTTCGATTTTGAAGAAAACAGCATGCCTTCCTCACGAGGAAGTTCGACCTCGGATCGGAGTCAACAACTAGAAGCAAAAAGCAAACCAGCATGATGTTGCTGATCAGATGGAGACATCTGGCTTCAAGTCATCTGAATGGCTGACTGCGTACTTCACTCGACTTGACTATCGCTTGAAAGCTGGCTTGTACGTAGTGGGACAGGATGATGATGTTGTTGGCGATGGAGAAGAACGTCCGGATGAAGTTTTGGAGATGAAGAAGTTACGGAAGCTCAGACTGAACTCATATCGTCCCTGGTAGAACAATTGCCTGCAGATGATGATTTCATGTTTACCGGTGGCGCTGGAGACTTTGCACACAGAGCAGATCCAGCATGTAAGAACGCATAGCAAATACGCTGAATAGATTTTACATTATTCCCATTTATCTTAATATTCTTTGTATTCCTTTTTCCGTAACTTATGGTTTATTCTTATTTCTAACTTAAATGGTTTATTCTTATTTCCGTAATGTAAAGACCTTAATACAATTCTCTTATGGTTCATTATTAACTTAATCGTAAATACATATGATACACATAATAATACTATGATAATCCATTGTGTCTAAATGATCCTGAACGTTGTGCATATGAGAATGTAACTATATGAACCATAATTTGCAACTAAAAGCATTCGGACCGCTGGCTATTGGCAACGATAACACATAAGTTTAGGCATACAAGTTAAGCATACTATTTAGGTATTAAGAAGCAATATGTACGGTGTGGACTCGCCCGTTTAGGTAAGAGTGCCCCGTAACAATGTCAGTGAAGCTACGTCCGTCTGCCGACCTCAAAATGAAGATCTAGAAAACGGAACTGCAACGTTCGCGATTGACCTTCAAGTTTAGGCAGTGACCTCGGCAGTTTACTCACATCGCTCGACAACGACAAGGCACCAAAACGACAGGAGATTTAATGACAGATTTAACGATGGTATGTTGACTCATTATGTGTGTATATTTCATTTATATATTAACGTATTTTTGTACGACGTCTGTTTTCAATTCATGTTCAGTAAAGTGAATATTACCACACTTAAATATTCGTTAGACGGAAATGTATCCAGATCAGGCGTAAATGAAGGATTTTTTGTTTGTTTTTTTATTATCATCCTCGAATAAGAGGAAGGCTATTGCGCCAACGAACTTTCCGTATAAAAAACTTTTTATTTATTAATGAGTATTAAAGAGCTTGAAACGTGGATACAGCTTCGATTTCTCATTGGCTGTCGTTACCCCTGGAAATAACTAGAGTTAAGCCTAGGTAATTCATAACTGTAAAAGTTGTAGTCGAAGTGTAACCTGAGAGTATTATTGTAAATACCCGATACTCACAATCAATCAAACGCCGAAACCAAGTTGTTGTGAGGGATTCTTGATGGGAGGTCCCGCCCACTCAGGTTTCCCAATGACACTATTGAATAATTTGAAAATAGTGGCGACTCACAGTGTGAACAGCTGAATTTTTTTGGTTTAGTTTGAACGGATTAAGGTAGAAACTTCATATTGAGCGCGTGCCGAAATGTTAATTCATCCTGAAAGTATTCGGGTAATGCTTTCGGAATCTGTTCATTCGATGTTGTGTGCACTATTCTACTATGTATGTTTGTTTGGCCAAAGTATTTGTGTCTGTTTTTATTTTAGCTTAATTAACGTCTGCTCTTAATTAGTGTGAACAGCTGATTACTTTGAACGGATTAAAGTAAAAATTTCAGAGTGGCGAGAATTCTGACTAAACTTCATATAGCTTTGTTTATTTTATGTTGTATTTGCCTTATTCATGTCCGTATTTCATGTTTATGTATGTGGGGACCGGATTGTCGGAATGAAAAGTTTGAAAAATAATTACTTTGAATGAAAGCGAAATTTTTATAAAAATTAGCAACATTAAAAACATTTAATAATCAAGTAATCATCTAATCTGCTTGCAACGAGACAATTAAACAATGGTCATCAAATAAAGTTACAGGTTTATGAGATACTTTTTGAAACCGAAATTATAGTTACAAAACTTTGATTAAATAACGAGTCACTTCAAAATAATGAGTTATATATCATTAAGGCTAGGCTATATATGTATTAGGCTCCGTAGAGAAGAGATGTATGCTTTTACATTGCACCGGTAAGACCCTACTGACTATTTATGTCTGAAATATCAGACATGATTTGACTCAAGTTGCCACAAATCGTTCACAAAAGAAAACTTAAACGAAAAACATAAATATCTAGTCAAAGTGTAACCTGAGAGTATTATTGTTAATTTATGCAACTTGGCGGTGGTTGTCGTTACCCGACCGCAAGATTTCTAACTGCACTATTCTGAGAGTCTGAAATTCAACCAACGTGTGCTTCTACCGTCATGTATTGACACCAGCGTTTATCACATATCAACTTAAGCATGTATGACCCGGTAGTTAGGGTGTTGGCCTCGCATGCGAGAGGTTCCGGGTTCAAAACCTTTTGTAAAATTTCGGTAAACTACTGATTGCAGATAGCGAGGATAAGCACGTTAGCACCTCGCGGAGCGCGGAGGTGGGATCCGTTTAAAAAATATAAGTAAAAGATAGAAAATTTATGCAATTTGGAAAAAATTTCGGCAATTTGGATTCTGAGAATAGTGCAGTTAGTAAACTCGCCAGCCAACCATTTGAGCAGAGTTTATTTTCCGTTGCTTCAAAAATGAAAGAAATGATACTCATATAGTTTGTGAAACTGGAATTGTGAGCGTTCTACCGCCTGAACATTTGTTGTGGCTGTCGCTGAATACGACTGCATTTGTATTGGTGCATTGCCAGATTGACTGATACTTTGCTGTTTTCATATTTATCTGTTTGCTGATTGCATGACCGGTATATGTTTGAAAAATTATTTGTATTGATAAAAACTCATAAAACTATCGGTATTTGTTTATATTAAATACATGCTCACTCACTCACTCACTCACTCACTCAGCCACCCACTCAGTACTTGCCTTTGGTTTGGGTTTACGAAAACCTGTGGCTTTTCCCCCTTTCTGTGAAAAACCACTATTTTTCTCGGACTAACAGCAAAAAATATTAGCAGCAAAAAATGTTTTCTAATCGCTGAATGGAGGTGTCACTTTCCTTGCCCGACTAACTGATCTACCACATTTGCCCCTGCATTGACATACAGTGAATGTAACTACCACTGGCGGACGAGTCAAACCTCCAAAGGGAGGCGATTTCTCCAAACGAGAGGGGAATTGACAGAAAAAGGCCGTTTTACCAACACCTTAGGGTACAAATTCTAGTTTTTGGAACTGCCAAAGAGGGGGGATTCCACTTTTTCGTTCTTCCCTCGTCCGCTAGTGGTAACTACGATGAGTGACCGACTGGTTTACCCATTGATTGACGTGACCTGACCTACTGTTAATGACTGACTGACTGACTGATTCACCAAGTGACTGACCTTCATAATGACTGATACTCATGTAATCAAGGTCAGGCAAGTGATCATTATTTTTGTTATTGCATGTAACCTACTGATAGGATCTCAGTATAAATACGGTCTCATGCTCAGTGAACTCGCATTCGATTCTCTTTATCTGGAATGACAGAAATGAATAATGAAAAAAATAAATGTGAACTTGAAGAAATGAAACTGCTGAAAAGGTTGGTGTTTCTTCATAAACTCTCACTCTTCATATAACTCGCATACTTTTCTATTTCAGGTTCAGATTTGGCCAACCCAGACGTGGTTCTAGTGGATATCTGCTGTGCATATACATAAGTGATGTGTTGAATTATAGTATAATTGGTGACATATACGACGACTGCAGCGGGATTTTGAGGTCCGAAGCCCTATCTTCCCGTAATGTCATGCCCGCACTCGCCTGCGATCTAAATTGAAATCATTAACGGTAAATATTTAATTGTTTTTTTCTCCCCTCATATCAGTCATGCTTTATCGTTTAAACGATTGGCACATTATGGCCTTGTGGTGTGAGACGGTTGCACCGGTGGAAGGTGACCACGAAAAATGTAATTATTTTAATAACACGATGAACACACCCTGCAGTAAAACCTACGGTTTTATTTTTATTTCACCATTGTATCCGCCACTGTTTCCTCTGCCATACTGTGATTATGAACTCGTGGTGCAACCGTTTCAGTTGTACAGGGAGTGTTTGTATAATGTGTCAACACCGCACCCCATTACTTCGCACTCCGACACATCGCACTCCGACACATCGCACACCGCACCCCAACCAGATGACCATGAGTCCACCCCATGCCTTTTCGGACCAGGTTAAAATTTTGTTAACTTTGGTGCCACTGTTCAAGCCACCCGACCAACCGATACGACAGACGTTACTGGTGAATATGACGCCACCCGATTTACCGATACAGCAGCCTTTACTGGCGAATATGATACGATATTGATATGATTCATTTTCATTTCCCTGCGGTTTTTTAATATTTCTTTCACATCACATGTCATAATTTGTGCATAGTTTTTTGTTCATCATGTCAACATGTCTGGAACGAGAACGTTCCTCGTAAGTGAAGGATGTTCGTATGTTGAAATTGAAGCTTTTAACTACACGGAATATACTATATATTTTTGATATTAAAAATTATTTGCACGACAGTTCTTTGCGACGGCACCTTCGATACGTTGAAGCATCACTTTGCCAACGGCTACTGTACCATACAAGTGTACGACACGATCAGGTGACCCTGACCATCAAGAATGAGGACATTCGGATACTATGTTTTTATACCAACTCTCAAGTTCAGTCATGCCCGGTCCAGATTTCTACACATCGATAGTTTACCCGGTTGAGCGCTCCTTGCACCGGTGGAAGGCGACCACGAGAATTGTAAAAAAATGACACGATGAATACGTCTTACATCAAGAAGGCGAAAGATGACCAGAGTCCAGCAGCCCAAGTAGCATTCGCCAGGTTGTTCTAGCTTGTCAAACGTTGTCAATGAAGTACCATTCCTTTGGTTCTAATCAAATTTATTATTATATTTATTATACAGAGTTATTATTATGGCTGATCCGGCGGCTCTAACCTAATGGGGATGCAGTACTTTGCATACAAGATGATACGGTGCGTGTATACAGGGTGGACTCCGTCAAGTGTATATTCTTTTACCCCAAGTCATAACTGACCTAATTTTATTGTTATGCATCTTGATGTCTCTCAGTAATCACTGCTATAGAATAATTGACTCGACCTACTCAACTAGCTGACTTATGATCATTATCTCACCCTTATGCACCTGCACCTCACAGTACGTACTTACCTAGCACAACGCTATGATTATATCACTATCGGTATTTACTACCCTTTTTGTGGATAACCCACCTTTTTACTATTTCCAGTTCAACTGACGCCGTGCTGTCCGTGCTATTGCCATCGCTAGCGCCCACCACCTGCCTGCCTTGCCTACCAACAACTGATGCCTTCATGATTCTGATTTCTCACTGATCAAATTTCTTTTTCTCTCGTTCTCTTTTGATTTTATGTGCAACCACGATGTTTTCAAACGAGGGCGTTTGCTCAATAGAAACAGGAATATTGTTATGGGGTGAACCGCCCCTGGTCCAACTGACCCTAAGGAACAAACGTCGTCAGTCACGTTTGTTCCATACTGTATAGTACATACGGACTAAACTCCACCCTTGGCATTTGCCGCTCATAGCTAAATAACACTACCATTTCGAATACAGATTCATTCCATTAAGCCATACGCTGGCCTGCTCACTATTCCGGAGTCAGACCGCTCCGATATTGCATAGCACACACGTATATAGATATATGTAGTGTGGAAAGGGTCCGTTGGGTAAGTCACCCCTATCTGACCCAACGTCACAACTGATATGTATTATCCTTTTGGTTCACACCACAGTCAGGCCTGCAAGTTTTCTAACTGCACTACTCTGAGAATCCGAAATTCAACACGTGCAGTGAATGCAACCAACGCGTGCTTCTACCGTCATATTGACACCAGCATTTATCACATATCAACCAAAGCCAGTATGGCCCGGTGGTTAGGGTGTTGGCCTCGCATGCGAGAGGTTCTGGGTTCAAAACCTTTTGTTAAATTTTGGTAAAATACTGGCTGCAGACGAGTTTTTTCGAAGTTTTACTATTCCCTTTGAAGTTTTACTGTTCGTTAACCCCGATAACCTATCGTGAGGCTGGCTTGTCCGAGCGATAGCGAGGACAAGCGCGTTAGCACCGCGCGGAGCGCGGAGGTGGGATCTGTTTGAAAAATTAAGTAGTGGATCGAAAATACATACAATTTGAAAATTTCGATTCTCAAAAACACTTTTGTTATAAAAAAAACTCGCAAATTACAGGTTTGGCAATTTTGGATTCTCAGAATAGTGCAGTTAGTAAACTCGCGTCAGGCCTACCTGCCCTTAATTACTGACGTACATACCAGGGTTACATGCCCCCTTAGTTGACTATACTGGGTCCCCCGCCCCTAATATCATTATGGTGGTTGCACTGTTTATCGTACTTGTTCATGTTAGCTTATCGGTTCTCTCGTTTCTACTTTCTACTCTCTTATACTTAATAGTAATCTCAAGTAATCTCACCTTCAATGTAATATTCTTCACTAAAATCATTATCTAAAACCAATTCACTTATTTCCATAAAGGTAATTCAGACACGATTCCATGGTTGTAATATTGTGTAACTAATGTAATTAAACCCACTATTAACACGTAATGGAGCCAGTTGTCAAGGGATGGGCTAGCACACATTAGGCTCAGCCCAGACGGTATACGCACCTTGACAACTTTGTATTACGTTTGATTGTACAGGATGTCCCACTTGACGGTGAGAATGTGCTCTCATTTTCGATAGAATTGACTTATTTAGAAAAAATTTCACCAGTTTGTAGACAATTCTTGAATATTTTGTTTGATGTTTAACATTTTGAAAAAGCTAAACCTCAGCAAATTTGAGGGCCAAATTTCAAAACCCACTCATTTTCGCATTTTTCCATGGTCGTAGGTGCAGAATATTTAGCAGCTCATGTTTCATTGACGCAATAATCAAACTAAAAAAGTTAAATTACCTTTCAACAAATAAACATAAGCGGTTTTACCTGCCACACAAGCAAATGACAGGCATGGTGACAACAGCCAGGCTAGTGCACAAAATGAAACATTAGGTTTGGGGGCGCGTCGTTCAAACCTGCGCCACTCAACAAAAGTGTCGACAACCTAGGTGATTTGATCGATTGAAGTATGGAGCAAAGTAGAGCAGTTTTGGGTTAGTTTGTAATTTTGAATCGCTATTTAGCAAAATTGGCACCCGCTAGGAACTTGTGTGCATGGAATGAAGTAACGCAGAGTCCGACTCGATGCAGAGACGACTGGTCATGTTGAGAAGCCTGGATTATGATACATTTTATGAGCCTTAGGATTTTATTCAATCAAAAAATTGTTTTTACTTATGAACGTCACCTTCTATTTGCAATAGTGTTAGTCTTAGGATACAACAGTAGTAGCGAAATCAGTGAAATTCTTGTGCGAAAAATGCGAATATAATATAAGTTTTGAAATTTGACTCTTAAATTAGCTGTGAAACAGCTTTTTCAAAATTTTTAACGTCAAACAAAATATTCAAGAATTGTCTAGAAACTGGCGCAAAAATTTTCTAAATAAGTCAATCCTATCAAAAATGAGAGCACATTCTCGACGAAACTTTTAAGTGGGACACCCTGTAGATTACTTTGTCGATTGACATTATTTGATCAATCAAGAAAAATCCATGTGTAATACCAAAACATTTTCAAGTACTTTTAACTGCCGGAATTAATACTATTTCTAAGTATTTTTAATCCATTAACGAGCTCCCCGACGACGGCTATTGTGCCAACAAACTTTCAATGTAGAAAACAATTTACAGTATTAATGAGCTTGAAACGTAAATGTTCATACAGCTTTGATTTTTCCTTGGCTGTCGTAAACCCTTAAAATAACTGGAGTACAGCCTTATTACAGAAAATTCATAACTGTGAAACTTGTAGTCGAAGTGATTGTTGAAAATTTATTCAGCTTGGCAGTGGTTGTCGTTACCCGACCACTTGAGCAGAGTTTATCCTCCGTTGTTTCACAAAAATGAACGAAATGATACTCATATGGTTCGCGAAACGTGAATCGTGAGCGTTATACTGCCTGAATATTTTTTGTGACTGTGGCTGATAACTACTGCATTTTTATTGGTACCGTATGGCCATATAATGGTGCATGTTTTCTAAAGTTTGCATGTTTCTAAAAGTTTTGTCACTCACTCGGACACTACCAGATTGACTGATAGTTTGCTGTTTTCATATTTATCTGAATATGTTCGAATAATTATTTTTGAATTGAGAGGAAAAAATCTCGTTTTTTAACGACTACATTTAGATTCCATTAGTATAAGATGAAATTAGAGAAACTTTGGAAATTAAAAAGATTGAGTTCGTTAATTTCTTAAACCCATGAATACCCACCAATTTACCATCCAACCCTAAAACCCTTGTTTGCATTACATGCTCACTCACTCACTAACTCACTCACTCACTCACTCACTCACTCACTCACTCACTCACTCACTCACTCACTCACTCACTCACTCACTCACTCACTCACTCACTCACTCACTCACTCACTCACTCACTCACTCACTCACTCACACACTCACTCACTCACTCACTCACTCACTCACTCACTCACTCACTCACTCACTCACTCTTTCACTCACTCCGTCACTCACCCACTCCCTCACTGACTCACTGACTCTCTCACTCACTCCCTCACTCATTACCCTTGGTTTGGGTTTACTAAAACCAATGGCTTTTCCCCCTTTCAAAACTATTTTAGTAAAAACTATTTTCCAGTGAAATTAGTGAGAGAAAAAATCAATAAAATAAGGTCTCGTAATCGCTGAATGGAGGTTTATCTTACCTGACTGACTGATCTAAAACATTTGACCTTGCATCGCCATACAGTGACGATTTACGATGAGTGACCGACTGGTTTACCCAGTGGTTGACTTACTGTCAATGACTGATAAATTAGCTTCACCTGTTATGACTGTGTCACTTCGTGTTTATGCATGTTATGTAGCATTTTGTGTGTTTGTGGCAGATATGTATGTGAGTGATACTGAATTATTGACTGGTTCACTGGAGGACGAGCCTGTCCTCTGATTCACTGGTTCTTCCCCGATTTTTAGAAGAGGGGGGAAGTCAATAATTGTCTCTATGTCCACAATGCTCATCCGCCAGTTTTGGCGCGAAATTCAAAACACACGCAGGGACAGGCACGCGCCTATAAAAAGCCTTGCAGCGACTCATTCTGTTCTTGTCTTTGCTCTCGTTTAACCTTCATTAACTCTCCATCAGATCTTTCTCGTTATTAAAAAATGTTCGGTTTAAGATAGTTGTCGACGCGGGTCTTTTCACAAAAAGACATTTCAACTAAACATTAATTTACACTTTGAACTGCCAAAGAGGGGGGAATTCCAGTTTTCCCACACCTTCTCGTCCGCTAGTATGCTGGTTCACCCAGTGTCTGACCTACTGGACAAGTCTAAAATTAAAGAAACTGCTGAAATGAAAAGGTTGGTATTTCTTGTATGAACTCTCATTTATATTAATCTTTTTTTTCTATTTCAGATTCAGATTTGGCCGACCCAGGATGTGGATGTCTACTGTGGACTGTAATAAACTGTATTCATATATCTTGTTGATCAGCATTCCTAATACCATCATACTTCATTTACTACATAATACTGTTCACAGTCCCAATTCGTGTAATGTTTGCAGGGTGAACTTTTGATGACCAATCTAACGCGATGTTTCACACCTTTTTGTTTGGCGTATATTTTGGTTTTCGTGATTTTTCGAATATGATATTCAGTCCGTCTTTTTCAACCAAAATCTTGTCTTTTATTCCAAAATTATATCTTTGTTCGTGTTTCGATATATTTTATGTCAACATAATCAAAGTTAAACAAACCCCTGTAACTCGCTTTATAAAATTCTCAAACGCGTAAACCTAAGGCTATCGAGGCCCGTACGTTTGCGTCTGTCCATTTAATGGAGAAGGACACAAGTTAGTTAACTTCTTAACCATCCGTATGTTTTTCTAAAACAATGTATTGCCTACTAAAATGTCTCTGTCCTTACTAGCCTTATCTACCAGAATTAAGTTCACTGACTCCATAGTGTAACACAACTGTGCTAGGTGCCAGCTAATGAGTAAAGCGCGTGTTAACAGTGATTATCTGATATGTAGTTAATTTTCAGTCATATTTCAGAAATGAGAATTGTACGTATTTGAAGAAACAACATGCGACACGAGCTTCATGAGACATGTGACTTTGTTGACTACCTGTTTGAGTGATTGGACTCCCCATGAATTTTTGAATAGGGTTTGAGTGATTGGACTCCCCATGAATTTTTTGAATAGGGTTTGAGTGATTGGACTCCCCATGAATTTTTTGAATAGGGTTGAGCGGGGCTCCCCACGTCTCTATTGAACAGGGTTAAAAGTATAAGACTAATCTCCCATGTATTATTAACGCCTATTATTAATTTAACTATTCAGAGGAATTTCGCCGTTCGTCATTAGCAGCAGAGCCGAACTACCGTGTTAGCCATTCTCAATAACAACCACACCGTGTCCGCAGCCGCACCATTGCGCCCGCCGCCCACGATCAGCAGGTCGTAATTCGCCACACCATCCAGGAACCTGTCGTCCCCGCCTAACGTTGGTTAAGGACAGTTAGTTATAAGCCAATTAACTCACTCACTCAGATTTAAGTTAACTCACTCACTCAGATTTAAATTAACTCACTCACTCAGATTTAAGTTAACTCACTCACTCAGATTTAAGTTCACTCATTCACTCCAACTTACGTTTATTCAACAACTCATCTATTCAATCAGTAAGCCTCTAACAATTTTCACTCATGCATTCACACTCGGAAAAACTTAATTAGTCAAACTCAATTTCTTTAATACTTCATTTTGGAATCTATTTCATCAATATTTTTAACATTCTTTTACTTAAGAGTTGATGCCAGAGAAAAGCACCCGTCCGGGCCAATTTTCTTAGATTTTTCGAAATCGTTAATTTCGCTGTTATTAACGCTATATATGCAGAAAAATGTTGCGAATCCGAATATTTTATTACTTTTTTGATTCGAATGACAAAACTCTTAATAAACTCAATTTTCTGACCACAGGTCGAATGGATTTATAAAAAATTGACTTTTTCATGAATTTCTTAATTTCTCTGAATGTGAGCTTCGGAGGCTCATAATATTCCAGAAATAAATTTTTCAAGTCATTATCTATTAGTATTTTAAATTTCAGTTTTCAAAATAAATTTTTCGTTTGTCAATTTCTCCTTTAAACATTAGACCTTTCACAAGGTGACGAGATTCTCAGTCGTTTCTAAGCGCCTAGAAATGTGTGCGCGTAAATCTAGAAGCTCCTATCGGCATAAATTAGTAGTATTTTATCTAGGGAATCTTTCGAAATTAACCATTTCATAGCAATTTCCTATATCTTTCGAAATACCTCGAAGAAGATTCAAATACGCGTGCGAAGCTTACACTCGAACACGCGCTTTCTACATGATTTTCAGCCGACAGTGTTTTGAACATCGTTTTGTCATATAACGTCGCAGTTTTTTGGTAAAAAATATGGCAAGACTTCATGCTAAGCATCAAGATCATAATTTCCCTCATATACTAACGATTCAGCGAAAAAAATAGTCCGAAACCGTGGTATGGGTATTGAACCCGGGACCTGGCGCTTGCAAAACGAAAGAGCCAACCACTATGCTAAACAAGCGATGAGATATAGTGCGCCTTACACGAAAATTACACATTTGGCTGCTGGTTGACGTTCCATGTGTGTTAGCCTTGGAACTCTCATGAAGGTGCAAAATCACAAGTTTCCTCAACTTCTTTGACGAACTGTGAGAGATATAGGAAATTGCTATAAAATGGTTAATTTCAAAAGATTCTGCATACAAAAGACTACTAATTTATGCCGATAGGAGCTTCTAGATTTACGCGCACAAATTTCTAGGCGCTTGGAAACGATTGAGAATCTCGTCGCCTTGTAAAAGGTCTCATGTTAAGAGAAGAAATTGACAAACGAAAAACTCGTTTTGTGAACTGAAATTGAAAACATAAATGGATAATGGCCTAAAAAATATGTATCTGAAATATTATGAGCCTCCAAAGCTCACATATAGAGAAATTGATAAATTCATAAAAAAGAAAAAAAATTCAAAAACCATTCGACCTGTGGTCAGAAAAGTGAGTTTCCCATGAATTCTGTTGTTCAAATTTGAAAACAAAGAATATTTTTAGAATCGCAACACTTTTCTGCATATAAAGTGTTAATAACAGCGAAATTAACGATTTTGAAAAATCTGAGGAAAACAGCCCGGACGGGTGCTTTTCTCTGGCATCGACTCTTAAACTGGTGACTCACTAGGTTAGATCAACCATTTTATTTTTCTCAGCCAGCAGTACAGAACCCAGCCAGCCACCCAATCTACATACTAGCCTAGCCAACAACACGTCCACAGCCGAAACGTAGCAACAATCGTAAGCTGCCGTCTGAAGTTGGTATTTCACAGTTTTTCTTAGTAAGCCAATTTTGCCTTACTACCCAAACTCACTTTCTTTAATACCTCATTTTTGAGTAGTGTCAATTTCTCATATTTTATCTACCCAAACCAATTTTGCCATATTACTCAGACTCACTTTATTAAACTAACTCATTTTCGAGTATAGTCAATATCTCCGATTCATTTACATCAATAAAACAATCACTAGGTTAGATCAATCATTTTTATCTCAGTCAGACCCTTCTCGTTCAGCAAGATCCGCCTGATAACCCTGATGCCCTGATTAAGTTGATGCATAAGCTTGAAAGTCGTCAAGCCAGCATACCATTCTGCAACTCAGTAGTTTTGTAGCACGCGAACTTGTTTAACTTAGTACCGAGTCGTGCGCTTTCGTGTGCAATATGTAACTAGCACAAATGAAAAGCGGATGAACAATAATATCACGTTTCAGGACTGCTCAAATTAGGCGGGTTTGACGCAAATGGTGGCAGAAAAATCGTGGAGTGTGATGAATCACACCTCTTTCGTCGTAAATACATTGTGGGACGGGTCGGAAAAATCGCCATTCACGGCGGGGCACTTTCTACTGAAAATTATACTCTCTGAAATAATACACCCAGCAAAACTCATACGGCAATCAACAACCACGATGAACCTCATCGCAATTCTCGACGCATCCATCCCAATTGAACTTACGAGCAACATGTACGGCAATATTGAACTTATCGAGCAATTGGCTTTGTCCGCAGTCCATCAAATATGTTCTATGATTGAGATTCTGCCGACAATGCCAGCTACGACACCTATACACCGCCACCCTATATAATGTCGGCCCATGTTCTCCAGCGACCATGGTTATATTTGCCCTCGTTTCCATTGTCTTTGCTTTCCTCATTCCGGTGACAATGAACGTTTTTAAGTAACTCGACTCGGCGCACGTTTTCGGCTAATAGTAAGATGTTTTCCTTTAATAAATACTATCGGTCCGTGATGATGATGACATGAACTAATGTTAATTTTATTGATATCGAGATTAACGCTATGTTATCGCAATTGAAAATAAAAATTTTGTGAGTGATATGAGTATAATATAGAATATTTATAATATGAATGTATATTCTTCATTTACAATACATTACTTTTACGCATGTAAATTATGTAAATTTACACACGTACATGTGTATTTATACAACATCTCATCATCCGCTGTACTTATGTTCATTATAAACAAAAATTACCGCAATAAATTATTCGTTGGAAAAAAATTCTTTTATATCATCAAGCTTAAAGTAGAAATTGTACACGGTGTATAAACATTTGGTAAACGAAGAGAACGTGTTAAAATGATCGTCAGATCCAGATGCAAAGTACTATCCTTCCAAGTCATATCATAATGAAAGAACGGACGAATGAAATAGATATAACGATAATAGATAGAACGAATTCGTATAACAATTCACTTTGTTAAAGAGTTCTGCCGTTTGACGTCACTTGATCAATAAGGAAAATTCGGTGTGTAATACCAAAACATTTTCCAGTACTTTTCACTGCCGGAATATATTTATTTCAAAGTATTTTTAGTCCATTAACAAGCTCCCCGATGACGGCTATTGCGCCAACGAACTTGTAGTAATAAAACTCTTTACAGTATTGATAGGCGTGAAACGTGGATGTTCATACAGCTTCAGATGTTCAAACAGCTTGAATTTGTTCATTGGCTGTCGTTACCCCTTAAAATAACTGGAGTAAAGCCGTATTACAGAAAATTCGTACATAACTGTAAAACTTGTAGTCGAAGTGTAACCTGAGAGAATGATTGAAAACTTAATCAGCTGCGCAGTGATTGTCGTTACCCGACCATTTGAGCAGAGTTTATCTTACGTTGTTTCAAAAATGAACGAATGATACTGATATGGTTTGTGAAACGTGAATTGTGAGTGTTCTACTGCTTGCATAATTGTTGCAACTGGTTGTCGTTGAATACGAATACGACTGCATTTGTATTGGTACAGCATTGTCATATATTGCTGCGTGTTTTTTTAAAGTTCTATCACTCACTCAAACACTGCCAGATTGACTGATACTTTGCTGTTTTAATATTTATCTGTGTGACTGATTGCATGACCGGAATTTGTTCGAATAATTATTTGTGAATTGACTTGAATAAATCTCGTTTATTTATGTTTTAACGACTACATATAGATTCTCCCTTCACTCTCTGGAATTTGTTTATATTACATACAGGCTCACTCACTCACTCAGTCACTCACTAACTCACTCACTCACTCACTCACTCACTAACTCATACACTCACTCACTCACTCACTCACTCACTCACTCACTCACTCACTCACTCACTCACTCACTCACTCACTCACTCACTCACTCACTCACTCACTCACTCACTCACTCACTCACTCACTAACTCATACACTCACTCACTCACCCACCCACGCTGGCGGACGAGCTATCGGTTCTCCCTTCGCCCTCTGATTTTTTTTATATTACATACATGCTCACTCACTCACTCACTCACTCACTCACTCACTCACTCACTCACTCACTCACTCACTCACTCACTCACTCACTCACCCACCCACTCAGTCATTGGCTTTGGTTTGGGTTTACGAAAATCTGTGGCTTTTCCCCCTCTCTGTAAACTTCTACTTTTCCCATACTAACAGCGAAATTAGTGACAGCAGAAATAAACCAAAAAATAAAGTTTCGCAATCGCTGAATGTACAATAGGTGTCTCTTGCCTGTTGCCTGACTGACTGATCTACCAAATTGTCCGCATTGACCTTGTATGACATACAGTGACTGTGCCTACGTTGAGTGACCGACTGGTTTACCCATTTTATGACCTACTGTTAATGACTGACTGACTGACTGATTGACTGACTGGCTCACCCAGTGACTCCCTCCCCAGTGACTGATACTCATGTAATCAAGGTCAGTCATGTGATCATTGTTTTTTTTGTTATTGCATGTAACCAACTGACTGGATCTCGGTATAAATACAGTCTCATGTTCAGTAAGCTCCCATTCGATTCTCATTTTCAGGAAAGACAAGGGTGAAAGTAAAGAAATGAAACTACTGAAAAGGTTGGTATTTCTTGTATGGACTATCATTTCATATTAATATCACATGTTTTTTTGTTCCAGGTTCAGATTTGGCCGGTCGAGGATGTGTATGTCTACTGTGGACTGTACTAGACTGAGTCTAGACTGTCTAGTCTAGTAGACTCGTATAAACTGTATATCACTAGCGGACGAGAAGATAACGTAATCCTTTATTACGCTGATATGATTCCGAATAGGTCATTTTTAATATTTCAGTACCACGACCACGGATTAAAGCAACGCTGGTCGTCAATAACATGTATGAAAATAAAAATAAAACATTTGTTACGATGCTAATAATAACAGTCTAAGTCGTTTTTTTTCAAGACTGATACTGACAACGCTATCGGTTCAAGGATCCGAACAAAATTTCTCAATTGTATCGCTGGTCCGCGCCAGACAGGATGCGTGAGCGTGAGGCACACGGTGCCGCAGTGCAGCGTCTTAGCACGGCTATGCTTTGATTCGTGGCTAACGATGAAAGATCCAATGTACAATTCACACGAGCGCGTTTAGGACTCTTAATCATTGGACATCAGGCCACCCTGCGATCCGATTCATTCCTCGAGTCGATCATTCAGTATATAGCCGACAATGGAGGACTGGCACATAATTTGCACATAGAACGTTTCATGGCTGCCTCCGCACCACACGACGATGACAAGCTCAACGATCTCATCGACTCCGCTGCACCGCTCAGTCTTGAGGCCATGATCTTGTAATGCAAGTTCAAACTCACATGGTGGTACTCATAACAAGTGATTATGAACTGTTCCTCCCCACATATCATTCATGATGATATGAATTATCTGACAAACGACTGGCACACGGCAGGATTTACAGACCACACGTGCCACTGTTCAAGCCACCCGACCAACCGATACGACAGACGTTACTGGTGAATATGACGCCACCCGACTTACCGATACAGCAGCCTTTACTGGTGAATTTGATACGATATTGATATTATTCATTTTCATTTCCCTACAGTTTTTCAATATTTCTTTCACATCACACGAGAGGAAAAACGGCAAAAAGATGGTCCAAAATGAGCGGCTTGACTGCCGAGGAAACCGAATAAAATTTCATTTAATTAATTTATTATAATGATCAATCGACATCGAACCATAATAAATTTGAGGTAAATTTGGATTAAAGCAACGCAGGTCGTCAATAACATGACATATGAAAATGAAAATAAAACTAAGCAGTCTAAGTCGTTCTTTCGAGATTGATACCGACAACGCGATCGGTTCAGGGATCCGAACATAATTTTTCAATTGTATCCGTGGTCCGCGCCGCGCTAGACATGATGCGTGAGGTACTCGGCGCCGCAGTGCACCCTGCGATCCGATTCATTCCTCCAGTCGATTATTCAGTATATAGCCGACAATGGAAGACTTGCACATTATTTATATATAACTCTTCATGTACTACAGGCTGCCTCCGCACCACACGACGATGACCAGCTCAATGATCTCATCGACCTTGCTGCACCGCTCAGTCTTGAGGCCTCACCTTGTAAATTTAGGGTACCTCTGTAGCTCATCAGCAGTGCACTCTCTTATCAGCATCAAAATGCTCGGTCACTTAGGACGGAGAATGTATTACTAAAAAACTGAGGTAAGCGTAATGGCGCATATGGTGGCAGCCGCTGATCTGATCGTCGCTAAACACTTGAGTTCGCAGTGAATAACATAACATGAACCAGGCAGGACAGAATGATTTTTATTTATTTGTTCGGAATAAATAAATTCTTAATATTTAATAATCATTTGATACATTTTCTAATTCAAAACAGGCCAAATTTATTTGAACACCACACATTATTGGCAACAACGATGTGGAGCATATACACGAGAAAGCGTTGGGTTTTCTTCGCGGTACTCTGCGCGACATTTGCAGTCCAGGCAGATACCGTCTGCAAGTTCATAGTCAATGAACTGAACTGAACACTGATTCGTTTGGAAGTGCCAAATCGCAGTTCATTGAATTAAAAACTGTCAAACTGTCAAGCTGATGAATACCCGGCTCTGAGGAATTACGGGAATTTTTGGCACGGCAAATTGAAATTAATTTTTTGCAGAAAGTTCACTCATCTGCAATAAATCACCATCACCCAACATCAACTCTACCAACAAACAATAGAACGCGCAATCAAACAACAGCAACATCGGAACAACGCCCCAATTCAACACACGGCAAACAATAAAGAAACTCAAACATGGGCGTTCAACCAAATCAAGCAAAACAGCAAAAAATTGCCATTCACGGCGGGGCACTTTCTACTGCAAATTATACTCTCTGAAATAATACACCCAGCAAAACTCATACGGCAATCAACAACCACGATGAACCTCATCGCAATTCTCGACGCATCCATCCCAATTGAAGTTACGAGCAACATGTACGGCAATATTGAACTTATCGAGCAATTGGCTTTGTCCGCAGTCCATCATATATGTTCTATGATTGAGATTCTTGAAGTAGAACATGATATGATCAATACTTTGCAAAACCTCCTGCACCTACGCATCACCAATCTAGCATCTGAAAAAATGCTGAAAAATTTCTATTGCCAGTTTCCATTCCAGCCGTTCCGTCGAGTCCGCTTCGATTTTGTTGAGTCAAAACACAAATGAAGTCGTTGATACGGGATCGATGAACATCGGTGTGAAGTTTAAGGGCGAAACAAAGGACTGTTGGTGTTTCATCATAAACTCTCACTCTTCATATAATCGTACATATTTCTGTTTCAGGTTCAGATTTGGCCGATCCAGGATGTTGATGTGATACATATGTATATGATGTATGCGTACTCATGTAATAGTACTGATATGTATATGTACTATATGAGATCCATATTATTAAATCATTAAAATATAACTAAAGAACCCATCAGTTTCAACCCGTGATGATGTGAGGAATTTCACTATATGGCGCCCGACCAATGAGCACACCCCGACTGTCTCATCATCAACATCGTTACATACATAATTATCGTCTACATAACTGATACGTTAATTCATCGTAGCGTCCGCTACATTCGATATACAACTGTCATCATCATCGTTACAGGCAATATCGTCACCAAATTATCATTTCATTACCACCATTCTCGTCAATAACCGTACATATAAATCGCTGTAATCCGAACAGTTACATAATGAGTATCATTACTGGACTACAACAGCCAATAGGCAACGCCATCAAAAACATTACGCGTCAACTAAATGAGGCGATGAAACGAAATCGCAGCGATGTTCTCAATGACACCAACGCCGCCACCGAGACTCAACTTCTACAAGTACGCTCGTCAATTGCTGCCATCCAGACTCTCCTGGATAGGATAAACAGGTCAGTTGATACACTGCAAACTTTAGGTGATCAATGGCAGCACGCCATTGATCGAATCTCCGACCAGCGAGAGATTGGTTGCCAAAGACCTGCCTGGCGTCATCGCTAAGGCCGAAACCCAACTGGCTCGCCTTAAAACTTCATCAACTAAAGTTACAGGTTTATGAGATCGCCATTGAATGATATATGTTGGCAATTAAAAAGATTGGGTCCCTTCTTTTCTTAAAGTATTGATAAAAACCTTAAATTTAGTGGCAGTAAAAATTAACCAAAAATAAGGTTTCGTAATCTCTTGTTGCCTGACTGACTGACAATAATACACTGACTACATACATACAACGACGTTACCTAAACTTTGACAATTAAAAAGATTGATAGATCGTTATTTTGTTATGGGGTAATCTATCCCTCGGATAAATTGTCCCCAGGAACAAGTGTCCCACAGAGGTGACTCCGCCTCCTAGCATTTCGATGATTCGAACTTTAGCTTTAGCAGCTCTGAGTTTTCATACAGCATTCATTCGAACCAACCGATACAGATATATTACAACCCGGAGTCAGACCACTCTGATGTGGAATAGAGCACACACATTTTGTGTAGTGCTGAATGGTCTTATTGGGTACCCCACCCCTGCATGATTACAAACCCCACAGATTTTTCGAATTCGGATTTTCTCGAGCAACATCATTATTCCATGTAAAGTTTTACTGTCTGCGAGCCCCCGATAACCTAACGTAAGGCTGGCTTGTCCGAGCGGAGCGAGGACAAGCGCGTTAGGCCCCGCAGGGGAGATATTTGTTCCTGCACGTGTTGTAGCATAGGCACTATGTTGTAGAGAGCATGCGAGCGTAGCGAGCCAGTTATAGTCGAGTTTATGCAGCTTAGTTGCATCGGCTCAGTAGCACAGCGCAAGAGCGCTTGCCTAGCATGCGAGCGGCCCGGGTTCGTTTCCCAGATTTTTGATAAAAACTGTAAACTTTCGAAAAATCTGTGGGGTCTGTAAAATTGCCTCACCCCTCCCCACACGTTCCCCGGTACCTAGTATTCTTTCTGGGAAAACACCATTTAAGGTAAATTCTTTGAATACTTTGAACGGTTGTGTGGAACTCCAAATCCACTCAATCTCTTCAGACACCGTCTGCATTGCTGTTGCAACTGTCCAAATGGACCTCCTTAAGACTTTACATCTCGGGAACGTCACGTTCTGTTTCACCTGCAATTCCCTTGACTTTAGCACACAGCGCTATGAGTATACTCGCGCCGCCACGGCCCTTAAAACGAACGCTCTGTTCACTAGGCTTAACGCCAACACGGACTATGAAGTGTCCGGTAGACTAGAGGCTCTTGACCTTAACATGAACAGCCATTGGGTCACTCACGACCTTTTTTAACCACTTTACTTCGACTGTTTACAGCATTAGGGTTTCATTTTTCTCAGAAGTCCCCTCTTTATGTGATCACAGTACCAAGTGGTTCGCTTTGACTATCGTCACTGTCTACATAAACCCCACCTTATGTATTTACAGACCACACGTGCCACTGTTCAAGCCACCCGACCAACCGATACGACAGACGTTACTGGTGAATATGACGCCACCCGACTTACCGATACAACAGCCTTTACTGGTGAATATGATACGATATTGATATGATTCATTTTCATTTCCCTACGATTTTTCAATATTTCTTTCACATCACATGTCATAATTTGTGCATAGTTGTATGTGAAGGGGAAAGATGTTGTGGGGTAATCTCCCCCTCGGATAAATTGTCCCCAGGAACAAGTGTCCCACAGAGGTGACTCCGCCTCCTTGCATTTCGATGATTCGAACTTTAGCTTTAACAGCTCTGAGTTTTCATACAGCATTCATTCGAACCAACCGTTCCAGATATATTACAACCCGGACTCAGACCACTCTGATGTGGAATAGAGCACACACATTTTATGTGTAGTGCTGAATGGTCCTATTGGGTACCTCACCCCTCCCGACACTTAGTCGTTCCCCGATACCTAGTATTCTTTCTGGATAAACACCACTGAAGGTAAACCGTTTGGGTCACCCGATCCTTCTTCTTGACATGTGTTGCGTCTCACTCATATCATTGTAATGTAATATAATCACTTTATTAGTTAGTTATTAGTATTCTTATGATTCTGATTGTAGAACCTTTATAAGTAACCTTCATTCTTATCGTAACACCTTTTTGGTTTATTGTAATGCCTTAGTTTTCATGTCTACCTTATTCTTTATGTCTATAGTTCATTGTAATCCGCTCTCATACATAATCTCTTACTCTTATTAAAATAACATTAAATACAAGACGATGGGTGACGATACAGGTAACAGATAATGATACATACACACACCAATTACACATGTAACACACAATGTCATGGGTGAAGGGCCAACACACAATAGGCAGGCCCGGGTTACGGATCCACCCATGACAATTTTCTTGAAGTGTTGATAAAAATCCTAAAACTATCGGTTCTCCCCTCACCCTCTAGAATTTCTTTACATTACATGCTCACTCACTCAAGCATTCACTCACTCACTCACTCACTCGCACGCACGCACTCACTCACTCACTCACTCACTCACTCACTCACTCACTCACTCACTCACTCACTCACTCACTCACTCACTCACTCACTCACTCACTCACTCACTCACTAACTCACTAATCCACTCAGTCATTACCCTTGGTTTGGGTTTACGGAAACCTGTGGCTTTTTCTCCTTTTATGTGAAAAACTACTATTTTCCCGTAATAACCGCGAAATTTTTGACAGCAAAAAACAAAAAATAAGGTTTCATAATCGCTGAATGGAGGTTTATGTTGCCTTCTACCATATTTGACCTTGCATTGACATACAGTGATTGACTTACTGTTAATGACTGACTGACTGATTGACTGACTGGCTCACCCAGTGACTGACCTACACAATGACTGATACTCATGTAATCAAGGTCTGTCATGTGATCATTGTTTTTTTGTTATTGCATGTAACCAACTGACTGGATCTCGGTATAAATACAGTCTCATGTTCAGTAAGCTCCCATTCGATTCTCATTTTCAGGAAAGACAAGGGTGAAAGTAAAGAAATGAAACTACTGAAACGGTTGGTATTTCTTGTATGAACTATCATTTCATATTAATCTCACATGTTTTTTTTCTTTCCAGGTTCAGATTTGGCCGGTCGAGGATGTGTATGTCTACTGTGGACTGTACTAGACTCGTATAAACTGTTTATCACTAGCGGACGAGAAGATAACGTAATCCTTTATTACGTTGATATGATTCCGTATAGGTCATTTTTAATATTTTAGTAACACAACCACGGATTAAAGCTGGTCGTCAATAACATGTATGAAAACAAAAATAAAACATTTGTTACGATGCTAATAATAACAGTCTTAGTCGTTTTTTCGAGACTGATACTGACAACGCTATCGGTTCAAGGATCCGAACATAATTTTTCAATTGTATCGCTGGTCCGCGCCAGACAGGATGCGTGAGGCACTCGGTGCCGCAGTGCAGCGTCTTAGCACGGATTCGTGGCTAACGATGAACGATCCAATGTACAATTCACAATCATAATCATTGGACATCCGGCCACCCTGCGATCCGATTCATTCCTCGAGTCGATCATTCAGTATATAGCCGACAATGGAGGACTGGCACATAATTTATATAGAACGTTTCATGGCTGCGCACCACACGACGATGACCAGCTCAACGATCTCATCGACTCCGCTGCACCGCTCAGTCTTGAGGCCATGATCTTGTAATGCAAGTTCAAACTCACATGTAATGGTACTCTGAATTGGATTGATCAACTCTGAATTGGTCCAACTGCTCATGATCCTGCACACCATGGGTACATGTGCAGTACTTTGCATATCAGATTGACTGTCGAGAAAGGTTGTATTATTTAGTGATAATGTTCAACTAATCCAATCACACCAAGTCGAATCTAAAGCTGACTATGAACTTCATGAGCGTCTTAACAGTCATCTTGATCATCATCCCAGCAGAATCAGCCGAAACTGGTCCTTCCGCCACCCAGTCAACATTCGGTACCCTGGTATGGCTCGCTATCATGTATATGCTTCCGGCTGTCACCTCACGAGGCTCTTCAAAGCAGTCTACCTCCAACAACGACGAAGAACACGATACGAAGTCATCGAACAAGAAACATATCTCGAGATGAACCAACAACAGGGAAAACGTAATTTGCGTCTCATCGAAAACGGTCTTCTGTACATGCTGCGAGCTGAACACGTACGCATCCGGACACTTCCGAATCCCACACGGCAAAGTGTGTCCCATCAGCGGCCCGTAAACTTGCCACACGCTCGTTCGCCGACGCAATCATGAAAGGCACAATTGGATGCGAACCGAAGAAAACACAACTAGACTGTAGTATGCCACTATTACATTCAACAAACCAGAGTTATCCGGTCTTATTAGACGTGTGGGGAGAGAAGCCTGATAGAGCACTTTGGAACTGCAATGAAACGGACGAAGAGGATTTGTACATTGTGAATTGTACATTACATAAGTCATGATCTTGATAATAAGGATGAATCGCTGTTCGGAACGGCCAAGTACAACAAGGGCCACAATCAAGCACATTATGTCAGATAACTAGACGATCTGGTATCAGTGAAGACGCGGTGTTTACTGCAGATACTGCCTTACCATGAAGTTCGGAATGATTGACAAGATCGGATGTTTATTAAAAAGTTAATTCTTCACGTATCATGAACAACGTAATCATGCAAGTCAATTTGGGATTGAAGCAACGCAGGTCGTCAATAACATGATTTATGAAAATGAATAAATACAAATTTTTTTACGATGCTAATAACACTAAGCAGTCTAAGTTGTTCTTACGAGATTGATACTGACAACGCAATCAGTCAAGGGATCCGAACATAATATTTCAATTGTATCCCTGGTCCGCGCCGCGCCAGACATGATATGATGCATGAGGCCCTCGGCGCTGCCCTGCAGCGTCTTAGCACGGATTCGTGGCTAACGATGAACGATCCAATGTACAATTCACACGAGCGCGTTCAGGACTCATAATCATTGAACATCCGGCCACCCTGCGATCCGATTCATTCCTCGAGTCGACTGTTCAGTATATAGCCGACAATGGAGGACTTGCACATAATTTATATAGAACGTTTCATGTATTACAGTCTGCCTGCAAATACCAATTGTTGATTTTTTATGTGTGTTTGTTTCATTTACATTACATGCAGGGTTGTAAGTCATTTGTATGTTCACACGTTGGTTATGTACTTTTGTACGACCTATATTTGTCAGTGTTTATTCAGTGTTAATTAATGTGAGTATTACCACAATAAAATATTTGTTAGACGGAAATGTATGCAGATCAGGCGTAAAAAAGAGTTTTTTGTATACGGTTACGGTATAATCACTTTATGTATGTGCCGACGGGAATATCGGAATGAACAGTTTGAAAAACAATTACTTTAGGATTTTTTGTTAAAATTAACAACATTAAAAACATCAAGTAATTATATAAAATCTGCTTGCAACAAGGCAGTTAAACAATCAACAACGGTCATCCAATAAAGTTACAGGTTTATGAGATCGCCGTTGAATGATATACTTTTTGAAACCGAAATGATGGTTACTAGACTATAATTAAATAACGAGTTACTTTGAAATATATACTTATATCGGCTCCGTAGAAATGGAAGCTTTCACATTGCATCGGTAAAACCCTACGACTACTTATGTCTGAAATAACAGACAGAATATAACTCAAGTTGCCACAAATCGTTCACAAAAGTCAATTTTAAAGAAAAATAAAAATATCTAGTCGAAGTGTGACCTGAGAGAATTGTTGAACATTTTCTTAAACTTAGCAGCGGTTGTCGTTACCCGACCATTTGGGCAGAGTTATTCTTCCGTTGTTTCAAAAATGAAAAAACGAGACTCATATGGTTTGTGAAACGTGAATTGTGGGCGTTCAACTGCCTGAATATTTGTTGTGGCTGTCGCTGAATACGACTGCATTTGTATTGGTACCGAATGGCCATATATGTATTGTTGCATGTTTTTCCAAGTTATATCACTCTCTCAAACACTGCCAGATTGACTGATACTTTGCTGTTTTAATATTTATCTGTCTGACTGATTGTACGACCGGAATATGTTCGAATAATTAATTTGTGAATTGAGATGAAAAAATCTCGTTTATTTATGTTTCAACGACTAAATAGAAATTCCATTAGTGGAAGAGGAAATGAGAGAAACTTTGGCAATTAAAAAGATTGATTTCGGCTTTTTTTAAGTATTGTTAAAAAACTCATAAAACTACTGGTTCTCCCTTCACTCTCTGGATTTTGTTTATTTTACATACAGGCTCACTCACTCACTCACTCACTCACTCACTCACTCACTCACTCACTCACTCACTCACTCACTGACGAGCTATCGGTTCTCCCTTCACCCTCTAATGTGTTTGTATTACATGCATGCTCACTCACTGACTCACTCACTCGCTCACTCACTCACTCACTTACTCACTCACTCACTCACTCACTCACTCCCTCACTCACTCACTCACTCACTCACTCACTCACTCACTCACTCACTCACTCATTCACTCACTCACTCACTCACCCACCTACCCAACCAACCCAACCACCCACTAGGTCACTGAAGTTGGTTTGGTTTGGGTTTACGAAAGCCTGTGGCTTTTCCCCTTTTCTGTTGAACTACAATTTTTCCCGTACTAACAGCGAAATAAGTGGCAACAAAAATAACCAAAAAATAAAGTTTCGTTATCGCTGAATGTACATTGGTGTTTCTGGACTGAACTGGCGGACGAGCCAAAACTCCCAAAGGGTAGGGAATATCATCAAAAAAGGAGAAATAGCAGTTTAAAGGCCATTTCACCTACATCTTAGGGAACAAACTAAACTTTTTGAAATCGCCAAAGAGGGGGGAATTCCACTTTTCCCACCCTACTCGTCCGCTAGTGCTCGACTGAACTGGCAGAAGGGAAATTTCGTCAAAGAGGGAAAAATGTCAGTTTTGGGGTCATTTTACCTATCCCTTCAGGAACAAATTCAAATTTTTGGAAATGCCAAAGAAGGGTGAATTCCATTTTTTCAATCTTCCCTCGTCCGCTAGTGCTCTCTCTCATGCTAACCCCCAAAATAGTGGCACCTAAGGTGACGTAAGGTTTCGTAATCGCTGAATGGAGGTTTCTGTTGCCTGACTGACTGATCTACCCACTGGCGGACGAGCCAAACTTCCAAAGGGAGGGGAATCATTCCAAAGAGGGGAGAATCGGCAGATTTCAGGCTATTTCACCTACATCTTAGGGAACAAACTAAACTTTTTGAAATCGCCAAAGAGGGGGAAATCCCACTTTCCCTCACCTTCTCGTCCGCTAGTCGATCTACCACATTTGACCTTGCATTGACAATTGACGGTACGATTGATTGTTTGACTTACTGTTAATGGCTGACTGACTGGTTCACCCAGTCAGTCATGTGATCATTGTTTTTTGTTATTGCATGTAACCAACTGACTGGATCTCGGTATAAATACCGTCTCATGTTCAGTGTGCTCCCATTCGATTCTCATTTTCAGGAAAGAAAGCTGCTGTTAAGGTTGGTGTTTCTTCATGAACTCTCATTTTTCATATTATTCTCTCATTTTTCAATTTCAGGTTCAGATTTGGCCGACCTATTGGACCTATTGACCGACCTGTCAGTAGTTTGTGGCAACTCTCAGCAGGGGTTCCATTGAATCAGTGTAATAATTATCTAACTTGCTTTCACTGGACTGCATTCGTTAACATGATCATGTAATGAAAGTTCAACTCTGAAACTTTGGAATGGTACTCATAACAATTGTCTTCTGATTATAAACTGTTCTTCCTCACATATCAGTCATGTTGATATGAATTATCCGACAAGCGACTGGCACATGGCACAATCCAAACATGATAGAATTTACGAAAATCGCAAAAAAAGCTGTTTCCTAAGCTACTTTTGATAACGTACATTACTGGTCTAACTTTTATCGCCACAAGGATTTGTTGGCTGTATTGCAGCGATGCTCGTCAGCACTCCAGATTCGGCAGGGAACATCAGCTCAGCGCCCACCAAGCGATTACGTCACTGAAATGGTCTCTGGAACAAATGCGAACTGACATGGGGTCTGGTAAAAGCACGAGGTGTTTGAGTGAGTTTCTAAAGAAGAGTGCATTTTGCGGACCGACAAAGAAAATTCTGACACCATGTGAAACTCTAGGGCAATGTGAAAATAGGAAATAGTCGATACAAAAAGTGGCTCAACGACAACAACAAACGAGAAGCAAACAAAAAGTGTGTTCAAACGCTTCGTGAACGCGCTGAATCGTATCGTTAACCCGAAGCCCCCAATTATAACAAGTGTCGGATTATAAACTGTTGATCCTCACATATCATGTCATATCGTCAGGTCATTTATTATTCGGTAAACCGAAGTTCATCACCGAACCAGACAAGTTGTTCACCGATAACGCCTACCTAATCGAGGGAATTTAAGTATGCTGACGAATCTGTGGGAGAACTGCCCTCCACCAATGTCATCTACGCATCCATAGTGACTGCCCAGGCACGATTAGAAATATATTTGACATAAGTTGATCATAATTTATTATATTACAGTATCCAGCGTATGCCGTATGACTGAAAGAAATGTGTATGCTAGCGGTTGCAGATTTTAAGTTGGTGGTGAAGATCTCCATGCCATCGTGGCACACAACCTGCGCATGTCAGCAGAAGCAACGGTTGAACTCGTATGGCTTGTGCATGATACATGCTAAAATGCGAATCAATTCACTTACTTATATGATATTGTCGTTAATACTATTTATATATTTTTTACATTTTGTACATTTGTTATTATGATTCGTTTTACTGCTCATGATCCTGCACACCATGAGTACATGTGCAGTAATTTGCATATGAGATTGACTGTCGAGAAAGGTTGTATTATTTAGTTATTATTTATTATTTAATGTTCAACAGATCCAGTCACACCAAGTCGAATCTAAAGCTGACTATGAACTTCATGAGCGTCTTGGCAGTCATCTTGATCATCAACCCAGCAGCATCAGCCGAAACTGGTCCTTCCGCCACCCAGTCAACATTCGGTACCTTGGTATGGCTCGCTATCATGTACATGCTTCCGGCTGTACAACCTGTCTACCTCCAACAACGACGAAGAAAACGATACGAAGTCATCGAACAAGAAACTTATCTCGAGATGGACCAATATTATATGATATTGTCGTTAATACTATTTATATATTTTTTACATTTTGTACATTTGTTATTATGATTCGTTCTACTGCTCATGATCCTGCACACCATGAGTACACATGCAGTGATTTGCATATGAAAATTACGGAAGGTATTTTTCATCAAATGACTTTGCACTATTTGTCGGGACCGTATTATATAATGATTATATGCATATTTGACAAATTTATTACCGTTAATGCATTGTGTCGAGATAATAATATGAAATTGACTGAAAGAAATGTGTACGCTCTCGGTTGCAGATAGTTGGTGGTGAAGTTCTCCATGCCATCGTGGCTCACAACCTGCGCGTGTCAGCAGAAGCAACGGTGGAACTCGTATGGCTTGTGCATGAGACATGCTCACAAATACGCGATTCGCCTACGCAATCAAGTTGGATCAACCCTCAGTCGTACGTGACAGTTTGTGACATACATGTGCCTCTGAGCATGGGTTCCACGTACTCGGTACCGTATTATGGACATAATGATCAATTGTGTGGCCTTCAAGGGCAGCCGAAGGAATTATTATGATCAGTAGAGCCCAGAGATCATAAATTATATTGTGACGCTTATTTTATATGATGATGATTTTATAATAATCATTTATAATGTTATTGCTGTTATTGTATTACTGTATTATTGTATTATTGTATTACTGTATTACTGTGTTATTGTATTACTGTTAATTTAAATATTCTGTTTTAATAAAAAAAAACTATCATACTTTTTGATCGGGTCTTTTTTAAATCTAACCACAATATAAAATGTTGAACCCTAAATTTAAGTTGATAAAGTCGTTCATAACATTCGTTCACTCTCCCAATCACTCACTCACTCACTCACCCAATTACTCACTCACTCACTCACCCAATAACTCACTCACAAAATGCACGCATGTGTTGTGTAAACTCATGAGCACTAGCGGACTAAAAGTAGAATTCCCCCTCTTTGGCGTTTTCAAAAAGTAGAATTTGTTCCCTATGGTAAAATGGCCTGAAAACTGCCTATTCCCCCTCTCTTTGACGCAATTCCCCTCCCTTTACGACTTTAGCTCGTCCGCCAGTGCTAATGAGTATGTGACATTGAGAAATAATAAAGAGAAAAACAAGAGGCTAAATGCTACACCATGATGCATAATATCCAACAAAAGAAATATTAAATTGTTACAATTTCGTTTTAAATTTCATAAACAAACGTACATTCTGCAAAAGGTCAAGTGTATTGGCAGACTCGTATGCGTCTGACAGTGCGGACCTCCAACCCAAGTGGTTGACTTCAACCTGGACGGTTGAAGTGCCAGTGCCTGTGCCAGTATTACCAGTGAAGATATCAGGTTCTTGTGGTGTAGAAACCAGTATAGTTTTACACCAGTCCAGTGGGGGTAACATGTACCGAGTCCTGTCCTGTAGAGAGGAATTTATCCAGTACCAGTACGGTAGTTCAGTCCTGTTCTGAGGGTTTTACCCAGTGCAGTCCAGTAGTCCTGTCCTGTGGTGGACGTTATGTCCAATATGCCCGTTAGGGCAATACAAACTGCAAATAACGTCGTATTTATTATATCGTGATGTGCGTGAAACGTGAATGATATTTTGGCGATTGACTAGTGTGATTCATATGGGAACTAGCGGGCTGTGAACTGGTATGCAATGGTTGTCGTTCGTTCGGACGTTATCTGTTTTACAGTTGCGTGTTGGGTGATCTATGTTTTTGTTCCACAGACCACATATGCTTTTTACACATTCCATTAGCGGACGAGAAAGGGAGGGAAAAGTGGAAGGCAGTTGAAAAGATTGAAAACTCAGTACTCACTCACTCACTGACTTGCTCACTCACTCACTCACTCACTCACTCACTCACTCACTCACTCACTCACTCACTCACTCACTCACTCACTCACGCACTCACTCACTCACTCACTCACTCACTCACTCACTCACTCACTCACTCACTCACTCACTCACTCACTCACTCACTCACTCACTCACGAGACGGCGGTTGAGACTTTCGAATCAGCCAATATAGAATTTACAGGATGGGCAAGAAAAAAACGACAAAATTCTGTTTCGACTCACTGTTCATTTTGTTACCATATGTTGAACTTCACAATTATCAGATCAAAAATTTCGTCGTTTTTTCAGCTCACACTGTATGTATATAATTCAGTATTTGTGATAGTCTAGATTTGCTCACTGTTTGTTTATTGATGATAAAAACTATTTGAACATAACGATCTGGTAGCCACTCTTCGATAGTTCGTAAATTAGTATCTTATCATTTTGAAGTATCAATTTATATGCCAAATTAAAAAAAAATTGGTTTCATACTTTAATTCGAGGCACTGTGAATAAACTACTGACTTAAAATCTCGTTTCGGTGTATCGTTTTCACTTCACTGCAATATGCATGCATTCTCTTTATATAATATACATAAATGGAGGACTGAACTGAGTTAGTCGCTCTTTTTCGCAATGATTTTATATCCCATGCCGGTGTTTTAGGACGTATTGTATATGTTAACAGAAAATCCGAAACCAAGAATCCGATTTTGCTTTTATTGAAAAATAATCGTTCGTTATCGTTCAGTAACGGTGGTTATTGTGAATTAGTATTAAGCAGTCATAGTGATTAAGTTTTGAACAGTCCTAGTGAATAAGTTTTGAACAGTCATAGTCAATAAGTTTTGAACAGTCCTAGGGAATAAGTTTTGAATAGTCATAGTGATTAAGTTTTGAACAGTCCTATTGAATAAGTTTTGAACAGTCGTAGTCAATAAGTTTTGAACAGTCCTAGTGAATAAGTTTTGAACAGCCATAGTGATTAAGTTTTCAAAAGTCAGAGTAAATAAGTTTTGAACCGTCATAGTGAATAAGTTTTTAACAGTCCTACCTATTGAATAAAGTTTAACGCAAAAGGCCTCGTAATTGGTTATAAAGAGATAAAAAACAGAAAATTCCTTACTTGAGAATCCGGTTCTGGACTTGAAAATTTGGTTCTGGCCATGCCATGGGTTCTCGCAGTTTTGAACCATGACTTATAATCAATTATGAGGCCTATAAGTGTTAAATTCACAACTGGTACTGGAAATCATCATTGAGAAACGATGAACATTTCTTTTCTGAAAACTTGGAACCATCACGGATGCTGTTGTTGTATGACGTCTAGAATCAATCAAACTTTTTCATCCACTTAATCTTTCACTTAAACACGCACTCAACTCACTCACTCACTAACTCACTCACTCACTCACTCACTCACTCACTCACTCACTCACTCACTCACTCACTCACTCACTCACTCACTCACTCACTCACTCACTCACTCACTCACTCACTCACTCACTCACTCACTCACTCACTCACTCACTCACTCACTCACTCACTCACTCACTCAATCACTCACCCACTCACTTACTCACTTACTCACTCACTCACTCACTCACTCACTCACTCACTCACTCACTCACTCACTCACTCACTCACTCACTCGATCACTCACTCACTCACTCACTCACTCACTCACTCACTCACTCACTCACTCACTCACTCACTCACTCACTCACTCACTCACTCACTCACTCACTCACTCACTCACTCACTCACTCACTCACTCACTCACTCACTCACTCACTCACTCACTCACTCACTCACTCACTCACTCACTCACTCGTTCACTCATTTACTCTTTTACTTACCGGATCCACAATCGACTTCGTCAGCTTTATCGTTGCAATCTGGATCTCCGTCGCAAACCTGAAGATTTGTATAGCGGGGTCGGAAAATTTACATGATAAACATTCAATGAAATCACAGAAACCTCATACTTTCACTCAGTGACTAAATAGTAGGTGAATGAGTATGTCGTGAGTCAAAATGTGCGTGAGGCACCGAGACAGCTATGTACATAGTGTGAAACGTGAAATATCAACGGACCCAAGCCAAATATATGCAGTCATTCACAAATAGACCCGGATAGACGGAATATTTGGTTCCCATTTCACAGCGGTAATACGAGGTTCCATCAATCGGACATCCATCAGCTCCAACAACTAAAAATCGGGTCACTGTTTATGTTGAGTAATACATACTTGGTCAATAGGTTGTTCGAACTGGTGAGATAGGGTACTTTTCACCTTAGGTATTAGTATCTCCAGAAAAACTTACTATCCTAACTCACCAGTTTTTGCTGTGGTCGTGGTTGTTGTTGCTGTTGTTGTGGTCATGATTGTTGTTGTTGTTGTTGTTGTTGTTGTTGTTGTTGTTGTTGTTGTTGTTGTTGTTGTTGTTGTTGTTGTTGTTGTTGTTGTTGTTGTTGTTGTTGTTGTTGTGGTCATGATTGTTGTTGTTGTTGTTGTTGTTGTTGTTGTTGTTGTTGTTGTTGTTGTTGTTGTTGTTGTTGTTGTTGTTGTTGTTGTTGTTGTTGTTGTTGTTGTTGTTGTTGTTGTCATGGGGCCTAAAACCAGCCTAACTTTTTAAATCGCTGCTTTACATACAGCTTTTCATTTCCTCACTCACTCACTAACTCAGTCACTCACTCACTCACTCACTCACTCACTCACTCACTCACTCACTCACTCACTCAATCACCTACTCACTCACTCACTCACTCACTCACTCACTCACTCACTCACTCACTCACTCACTCACTCACTCACTCACTCACTCTCTCACTCACCCACTCACTCACTCACTCACCCACTCACTCACTCACACACTCACTCGTTCACTCATTTACTCTTTTACTTACCGGATCCACAACCGACTTCGTCAGCTTTATCGTAGCAATCTGGCCATCCGTCGCAAACCTGAATATTTGTATAGCGGGGTCGGAAAATTTACATGATAAACATTCAATGAAATCACAAAAACCTCATACTTTCACTCAGTGACTAAATAGTAGATGAATGAGTATGTCGTGAGTCAAAATGTGCGTGAGGCACCGAGACAGCTATGTACATAGTGTGAAACGTGAAATATCAACGGACCCAATCTAAATTTATGCAGTCATTCACAAATAGACCCGGATAGACGGAATATATGCTTCCCATTTCACAGCGGTAATACGAGGTTCCATCAATCGGACATCCATCAGCACCAACAACTAAAAATCGGGTCACTGTTTATGTTGAGTAATACATACTTGGTCAATAGGTTGTTCGAACTGGTGAGATAGGGTACTTTTCACCTTAGGTATTAGTATCTCCAGAAAAACTTACTATCCTAACTCACCAGTTTTTGCTGTGGTCGTGGTTGTTGTTGCTGTTGTTGTGGTCATGATTGTTGTTGTTGTTGTTGTTGTTGTTGTTGTTGTTGTTGTTGTTGTTGTTGTTGTTGTTGTTGTTGTTGTTGTTGTTGTTGTTGTTGTTGTTGTTGTTGTTGTTGTTGTTGTTGTTGTTGTTGTTGTTGTTGTTGTTGTTGTTGTTGTCATGGGGCCTAAAACCAGCCTAACTTTTTAAATCGCTGTTTTACATACAGCTTTTCATTTCCTCACTCACTCACTAACTCAGTCACTCACTCACTCACTCACTCACTCACTCACTCACTCACTCACTCAATCACCTACTCACTCACTCACTATCTCACTCACTCACTCACTCACTCACTCACTCACTCACTCACTCACTCACTCACTCACTCACTCACTCACTCACTCACTCACTCACTCACTCACTCACTCACTCACTCACTCACTCACTCACTCACTCACTCACTCACTCACTCACTCACTCACTCACTCACTCAATCACCTACTCACTCACTCACTATCTCACTCACTCACTCACTCACTCACTCACTCACTCACTCACTCACTCACTCACTCACTATCTCACTCACTCACTCACTCACTCACTCACTCACTCACTCACTCACTCACTCACTCACTCACTCACTCACTCACTCACTCACTCACTCACTCACTCACTCACTCACTCACTCACTCACTCACTCACTCACTCACTCACCTTACGAGTTACGTCTGCACACGAAACCGTCTTGAAAGCATCGAGTAAACATGTTCATAACCAGTCACTAGCGGACGAGAAGGGGAGGGAAAAGTGGAATTTGGAATTCCCACCTCTTTGGCGATTCCAAATAGTGCAATTTGTTCCTAAAGGTGTAGGTAAAAAGCCTATTTTTGCCAATTCCCCCCGCTTTGGGAAAATTCCCCTCCCTTTGGAGGTTTGGCTCGTCCGCCAGTGTAACAAGTCTAACAAACAGTCATTCAATTGTTTCAATGTTGAGGTTATCTCGATAAAATCAAAAACATAACGCAGCCACTAGCGGACAAGAAGGGGAGGGAAGGTGGAATTCCCCCTCTTTGGCAGTTTCAAAATGAAGAGTTTGTTCATAAAGGTGTAGGTAAAATGACCAAATTTCTGTCAATTCCCTCATCTTTTGCGAGATCCCCCTCTCTTTTTGGAGGTTAGGCTCGTCCGCCGGTGAACGCAACCTAATATCACTAAACATCTCATAAGCGCCACGCCAGTCCCTGCCGCTAGCGGACGAGAAGGGGTGGGAAAAGTGGAATTCCCCCTCTTTGGCCATTTCAAAAAGTAGAGTTTTTTTCTTCGGGTGTAAGTGAAATGTCTTAATTTCTGCGAATTCTCCCCTCTTTGGGATGATTCCCCTTCCTTTGAAGGTTTTGCTCGTTCGCCAGTGATCTACAGCTATTCCGAACGACAGCCATCGCATTTTCGTTCACCACACAGTAAACACCCAAATGGCGTGGCACACGCCAGTTGCTATGAAATCATTCACGTTTCACACACATGCCCATATTATATGTACAGTGCTGTTTGCACATTTTATTGCCCGCGCGGGCACATAGGACCGTGAGGTTCTCCATTGGACGGCATGTCCGATTTCAAAGGATAGGTTGTCCTTGTTTGGGCTTGATGCCCAATGGGCTTGATGCCCATAGACGTAACGTCTCTTGAGGATTGACTCCTCTGGCTTCTTTCAGCAATCGCTGTCAGGCCGTGGGACTGAGTCCCGAGGTTACAGGTCCGCACTGTCAAACGCATACGAGTTTGACTAACACTTGACCTACCTTTTGTGGAAATTTATACATTTTTTTGTTTAGGGGAGGGAAAAGGGAATTCACTCTTCTCTGGTGGTTTCAAAAGGTACTTTTTCAAGGTCACAATATGGCTCAGTTTCCTCAAATTTATCCTCTTTGGAACGATTAGTTCCGATCCCATTAGTTCTTCGTTGCTTGTGATTTATATTTAGTTTTTTTCTGAGATACTTGATCTAATACGTTTTTTTCCGTAAAACAAGAATCAACGCACCAACAAGCCTCAACCTGTAAAAAGTTTACATCATAAATAGCATGCTGGCTTAAATTGCGTCGGTTTCAGATCTGTTCTGCGTCCCACCCACTGCATATTTGAGCCCGTTTTATCATTTGAGGAAGGAACAAACTATACTTTTCAAAACCGCCAGAGAAGGGGCAATTCCACCTTTCCCTCACCTTCTCGTCCGCTAGGACACCCCCATTCTGTTAATGCCCAAGCGAAAAAAAACAAACAAAATACAAATTAATATAGTAAAAAAGATTGATACATATTGAACTAGGCGCAAAAAAGTTTGAATAATGTTCAAATGTTTTTATTATTTTTTGTTCAAAAAAATCAAACGGGTGAAAAAAACAGATTTTAATACAATCTTCTTTAGTAGCGAGAAACTCTGGAGGGGCTTTAACAATGATTGAGCAATAGAATCATGATTATCTATTCATGTAAAGCCCGTATGTTGTTTCTGCGAACAAAAATCGTGCCCAAAACTTCTGATAATGAAACATCAGACGATCAGTTTTAACACGCACAACAATCATCATCACCCCATGCTCTGGTGTTAAACTATGGTGTCAACCGAGTTGAGTTGAGGCTACTGATGTTTCATTATCAGATGTTTGAGCAGTACGTTTGCTTGCAGAAATAACATACGGGCTTTAATAAAAGTTTGAGCATGAAGCAAACAAAGTAGTAGCATCATGGATTTATGTATAAAGATAAGCATTCTTTACTTTTTTACTGTACATTTCATGTGATAGACCTGACTTAAGCTATAAAAACCATTTATTCACGTTTTTATTCTTTGTTTGTGATACAAAAATATTTTTTACTGTACATTTCATGTGATTCACCGGACTTAAATGCTTTAAAAACCATGTATGTATGTATTTCTATTTTTGATGCTTTGTTTGTGATAAACAGTAATATTACAAAGGCCATTCTTTGATCCGAGAAATTTCTGAAAATGCACTATTCCACAGACTTTCTTTTAAATCTTATTTATCGTTTTAGTATCCATATTTCGTAAAAAAATTCGTTAATTAGTATCTTGTTTATGAAATTTTCGAAAAAAGACGTAAAGTATGTGCTCAGCTGAAATTTTCAGAAACAACATTTTTCATTGCAAGTTCTGAAAGTTTTACAATGAAAGCTTGAGACTTTGTCCAGACGAATCTGAACGGGCCATTACAGTACAGGGTGTCCAGCATGTCATCCGTTCACGTTCTGCTTCAATTGACCGTTGTGGTGATGGTTGTCCTCTTGGGACTATCATTAGGTAAGAAAGTCTTGTCAGTCGGTCAGTTATGTAGTTACACTAAGTAAGTCAGCAAGTCAGTCGTGTCAGTCGTCACTCGTCAGTCAGTCAGTCAAGTATGTCATGTCTGTCATGTATTTTCTTTTCATGGCACTTAGCGGACAGTAAGTCGGCTATGTCAGTCAGTCAGTAAGTAAGTCATCTTGACGATTCGCTCGTCCGTGGAGAGTGGAATTCCCCCCTTTTGGGAAAGATTCCCCTCTCTTTGAAGGTTTGGCTCGTTCGTCAGTTTTCTGGTTCTAATGATTACATTTGACCTTGCATTAAAATACACTTCTGGCACGGGTGAGTGTCCCATTGACTGACTGACTTGACTGGTTGAACAACACTGGCGAACGAGCCAAACCACCAAACCAAAGGTAGGGGAATCTTTCCAAAGAGGGGGATTCTCAGAAATAAGGCCATTTTACCTACACCCTAGAGAACAAACTCTACTTTTTTATCTCCATAGAGGGGGAATTCCACTTTTCTCACCCCTTCTCGTCCGCTAGTGATGGACAACGACTGTTACTCATGTAATCAAGGTCAGTTACATTATTGTACCTTGTTTTTTGTTATTGCATGCTTGGACACTGATGGGATCGGGGTATAAATAACGTCTCATTTTCATTGGGCTTCCATATTCGATTTCAAACTATAGATACACGCGAACTAAAAAAGGTTTAAGAAAAAACGTTATGGGAAAGGTTGGCAGTTTTTTCTCTAATTTGTTGTGCTATAATAATCTAATGTTTTATGACATTACATTTCAGATTTGGGCATCTGCGTTCGAGCTTCGACAGAGCGGTGTGTATTTCTGTATTATATTTTACTATATTTCACTCGATTTCTGTATTATATTTTACTTATTTAAAATTTATAAAAACCATTTACAATCATTATTTGTATTTACTGCAACCACGGCATTCATATAAAAAGTAACTGCGATTGTTGTTGGTCCGGACAAGAACAATCGCAACAAGTCCGGACTGTACTTTAAGTTACTGTAAGTAACTTAAGTAAAGTAAGTTAACCCAACATCATAATGCTCATCGCCAACAAGGTGAAATAATCAATGAAAGTAGTTATATATGGAGAATATGTATAGTCAATTTTTTTGGTTACGCCTTTTTTGGGAACTTTTTTTTGTGTAAAACCTTCCCCTCACCCGGCGGTTGAAAGCAGCAATTCGGGGTTGGTGAAAAGGTTTTACACACAGAAAAGTTATTAAAAAGATGATTATGACTCTTTTTAGGAACTGTGTGTATAAAACCTTTTCATCAACCCAAACTGCTGCTTTCGACCGCCAATTTATGGGTGAGGAAAAGGTTTTACACAAAAAAATCCCGAAAAAAGGCGTAAACAAAAAATTCGACTATATGTTTAACTTGAGAAAAAAACTGGCTAACTTACAAACTTCAACTAAAGGTGAAACAAGTGATTCTTGCCTGACAACAGCATGCATGACTACGTTGAGGTTGTTTTTATTGATTCATGAGACTGTGTGTCATCTTTGCCACCGAGACAAGTTTGCCACTCTAAATCGAGACAAGTTTGCCACTTTTTTGGGGGGTTTTCAGTGGCAAACTTGTCTCGATTTAGAGTGGCAAACTTGTCTCGGTGGCAAAGATGACCGATTCCCATTCATGAGGAACCATGATGACATGAAACGAAACAACAATTATCACCAAAAAAATTATCGATGAAGCTAATAACTACGACATGAACCTGTTGCATTCCATTCGGTTGCTCCGCCAATGCTTCAATAGGCATTTTTCTTATGTAATGCCAATCCGAATCGGTAGGTTGCTGATAGTAAGCTCGTGGTACAACGTGAGCGTGAATGTCACATTGTTTTCATTTGTTTCAGCATTTATTAGTTGCAAATTGACTAATGGTGTTTCCATTTCAGTGACTTTTTCTGGTCCGAAAGCTTGGATGGGTAGTATTACCTTGCCCTTGTGTTGAAACTTTAGTTTATCCGATAGTTCTTCAGATACAAACGTAATTTCACTTCCCGGATCCAAAAATGTTCTCACTCTCATTGTTTCATTTGTTGCTGGGTTACTCACTGTTACCGCAGCCGTCCTCGTGTTTTACGATGTTTCGCCCTTGTTTGTGTCTCTGTTTGTTCAGCGGTCACTTGGTTCACAGTGGTCTGGTGTGCCCCTCTGTCTTGTGTTTGACCCTGATTGTTCTGCCTGATTGATTGAGACGTCTTATTGCTGTTATGTACTGGGTTAACTTTGGCTAATTGGTTGAATAATGTTTCGATCCCTTGTTGTTTTGAGTTGCTCTTGGCGTTCATACGGTTATCGTTAAAGTTCCCGAACTTTGTTATTATTTCTATCCTTATTCTATCTCGTTCTCAATGTAAATGTTTCATATTATAAATTATGAGAACCTTGAAACCAGCCGCCAACGTCAAGCTGCGATTGCAATCGGTGATTACCGGTCATCAATTGGTTTCCATAATAATCCTAACCGCATATGTGTGGCCTTAAGCAGGGCAGTCGAAGAATTCATTGTGGTCATAGATTCTGAGCTGTTGGAACATAACACCCAGTTCAGTCATCATGTAATGCGATCATGTAATGCAAACACAGCTCGTGATATTACAATGTTGTACGTATGTAATATTTAGCTGCATTATCGCGATGAATATAATGTGAATATAAACTTATGAGACCCCGGAGTTCAACTGCAGAAAGAGGTCATGAAGTGCAGGCCACCCCGCCAACACAACCGGTGGTCGAACCCCAAGCGACTCAACATCAACTCCAAGTCCAACCGCAACCCGAGCCATCCACTGGAACTAGTCCTACAGATGCCTCAAAAACTGCAGATGCAAGAATTCAAGCTGGCCCACCACTATCAACGTCAGCTCCAACAGCTTCTACAGCATTTGCGATCATGTAAGGCAAATAAAGCTCGCGATGATCGATGACCAGAACTCGGTCTGGATCTCCGGATGATTTCGCCGAAAAGTTAAAAGTTTGTGAAAGTTCTGATGTTTTCTATGAATGATGTTTATTTGATATTAGAATGTTGTATGTAATATTTAGATGTGTTATCGTGATGAATATAACGTGAATATAAAGTTATAAAAAACCATGGAGTTCAACTGCAGAACGAGGGCATGAGGTGGAGAGTGAGTGCTCGGTCTGTGAGCAGTCCACTACTGAAGACCAGCTGCTCGTGCTCTTGCTCACTGAAAGAAATGTGTACGCTCTTGGTTGCAGATTTTCAGTTGGTGGTGAAGATCTCCATGCCATCAAATAAGAACAGATCTCACACAAGATCTGCGAAAAAAATCACCAATCGAATACACTAAAAGGCATCAACCAAGACGCTCAAACATGCAGGAAATCCTTCAATATCCCCGATTCCAAAAATTGGGCACAGATGGAAGCCTCAAACATGAAATCTAAACCTAATTGGATCGAAATCAGGATTATATTATTATTTGGTTATTGTTATATTACTTAATTATAAAACACATATGATCCCATATTTGGTGTATGGGAATGTTTGAATAACTTTATTACACATGGTTTTTACCCATAGTAGTGAAGAAAGTGTCATGTTACTTTGATTGCGCATAGATTGTTCTTCTAACTCAATCTCTCACCTTTAATTATTTCACTTATCATACTAGGGTAAACCCGTTGCAGGGCAACGGAAGATCAAGTTAAATAAAAACCATTTCCTGCACTAAACCCGAGGATGAAGTGTATTTTTGTATACCATTAAAAGTGTTCGGTTGTGTTAACCCTATTAGTTGATTATTCAAACTTTTGTCTAGAGTTTAGTTTATTGGCAGAATACTGTAACAAAAACCCGTCAAAAAGTTAGAGCCACCCGTAAAGTTTTCAACTCAATACAACTTCTGTTATATATTTTCCCTGATTACGCGATATGGGGTAATCTATAACGCACAATATCAACCCGTTAAACCCGGCTTTTTAAAATCTTACTTTATAAACACTCAGTATATGTAATTACAGGGTAACAGTAGTTGAAAGAACCCGTGGAAAATGGTTGAAAATACAACCCGTGGAGTTTGGCTATTATTAATTTGTTTTCGATCCATGAAGTATCATACTTAAAAGCCCCATCTCGTAAAAAATGGTACTTTTATTATCTCATTACCCGACCCGATAATTTGTTAGATGAAAAAATTTTACCCGGCTTCCTGAACACAAAATTTATAGCTTTTGTTTTTAACAAAAGTATTTTATTTGAAAAAGACTTATTACGTTCAACAGTTTAGCTAGAAAAAAATTCATGACGAAAGGTGTTGATAATTCGATTACTCATGGAAAAAAGCTTTTGTATTCCCACATTAAAATAGAAACATTGAAAACCGTGGCACAACAATTACGGTAGTATCAGTTAAAGTCAATGATATTTCCAGTTCAGTGAATTAAGGGAACCTCCTTTGAGGGTGTTGATGACAATATCAACTCAACTTTTATGAGAGTGATGATGATTATAATTTTTTTGTTTCTGCATGAAAATGACATAAAAAGTTTATTTGCGTTTCACTTCTGATATTTATATGGAACCGCTTGCGGACATACATACGGACATTGGAGTTTTAATATATAAGACTAGGGTAAACCCGTTGCTACGCAACTGAAAGTTAAGTTACAGGGTGAACCCGCTGATTAATTAGCTTGCGAAGAAATTTTTTATGTCAACATTATAGTTGACAAATAACATTTCGAAACAATCGTATTGTATGAAAACGGTCGAATTGATATCCCGCGGAAATAAGTTTGAATACCCGTAAAATGCATTTTTCTTCATAAAAATTCTTGTTTTGAAAACGTCTGAAATAATTACAGCATACGACCCGTGGTAAGGAAAACTACGAATGATTAATTTACAGGATTACATTGGAATCTGTGAAAACAGCTTGGAACAACCTACGGAGTTTGAAATGTATCACCGATCATTTTTCATTGTAATTTATGTAAAAACTGACCCGTCCGAACTACCGATAACGAATTATACCGTTCTGTTGTAAAAACAAAAGAAATCTTTGAATCCCGACCCGACCCACGATTTACATGGGAATTTATGGTTTTACATGGATTTTTTTATTGCGTAAGCCTGTTGCCACACAGGAAAATAAGGTTACGCTGCTCATATTTTGTACTGTAATATTCAAAAACAAAACCCGATCATCCATAAATTTTTTGAAGCTAGATTTGTCATGTTCTTGAACAGTTTTGACTAAAATTTACATGATTAATTTTTGAGAAAATACCTAAAAACAACCCGTTAAGTTTGTACTTAATCACCGCTTAATTTTCATCCAAAACTCTATGACAAATTCTGAAATACGGTAATTTATGAGTGTTACTTAGATATTTAAATCAAATGCCATCAAGTTTAATGATTGTTTTATTGATAAAAGGCATTCACCATTCCCATGTTTAGCAAAGTATTTGTACGGCTCTCTTATTCCAACGTTTACATAAATGCCGTTTTCACTCGTGGCAAAAAATAATTAGTTGCTATTTTAGTTGAGTTCCCTCGATTTTTACAAAGTTCAGTGAATCTGAACACTCCATTGGGAGGGTGTGGATGACAGCTTTCTCCTCAACTTTAATATGAGAAGGTGATGACCATAAAAATTTGACTTTTGAAAAATAATGACGAAAAGAGTTTTTCAGAGTTTCATTTCTGATATTTATATCGATTCATCGTGTGGACATACAAACTTACATACATACATACAAACTCTATTCTTTTTATTTATAGGACTAGGGTAAACCCGTTGCTACGCAACTGAGAGTTAAGTTTACAAAGATGTTATTCGTACAAACCCGTCGATATTCAAAATTAGCTTGTACCATATACCACTTTTAGTCTTTTTAACAACTAATTTTATCACCCGTTTAAAATTACACGGGTTTAATCCACCCGAACCTGACCCGTTGACTGTTGAAAATTGTTCCGAGATAAATTTATTTTAACATAGTTACAGTGAGAAAAACCGTGGAAAAAAAGTTTGTCACCCGTGATCGTGAAGATCCCAACTCATCTTACTTTTCTTCATAAAGTATACCCGACCAGTTGAAAACTCATAAGGTAATGTTATACATACATAGGAGTATCCGACCCAATATGTTATTATAAACGTTGAACTCACCCGACCCGTTAAATCCTGATTTAATTTTCTAAAAAATAATTATGGTAAAGTTAGTTTAAGTTTAGCATTACACTGAAAAGAACCCGTGGAAAAACGATTGATTGACTCACTTATTTTTTTCTATTAGGTATTGTAGTTTTTTACCCGTCCCGTTGGAAACCTACAGAATGTTTTCAACTCTAGCCCCGACCTGAGAAACGCGTAGATGAAGTGAAGATCGCTGAAACTACTTGTACTGTTTTTTTTATTTGATCAAAGATATCTCAGTTGAGGTGGATCACGTTTAGTAGTTGACCGATTTTTTCTGCGATGGATATGGGAGTGTTGATGATTTTCGAGGTGGATTAAAAGAATCACAAAGCTTTTTACCAAGATTAAAATGGAAACATTTGCATCCGTGACCTTAATTAGCGGTAATTTCAGTTAAGACCTTTGATATTTTCAGTGAATAGAGGGAATATATTTGAGGGTGTTGATGACAATATCTCCTCAACTTTTATGAGAGAAGGTGATGATGATTATAAATTTCTTGATTCTGCATGAAAATGACATAAAGAGTTTTTCAGCGTTTCACTTTTGATATTTATATCGATTTATCGGGCGGACATACCCACCCACCCACCGACAAGTTTGTTTTAATATACTAGGGTAAACCCGTTGCTACGCAACTGTTTGTTAAGTTTACAAAGCTAACTATTTTACAGTTTACTATTTTACTATAATTATCATAACCCGTTGTTTAAATGTTTAACTTACTTGATTTACTCAAATCAGAGTTAATTAATAACTTTTTCGTTTTGATATTCGTTCAAATTAGATATTTAGAGTGATAAAACCCAGGGGAAATTTTGGAAGCCACCCGTAAAATTTGGGTTTTATTACCAATATATTTTCGTCTTATTTGTACAACTTATTAGCGCCTATGAAATTTGCAGCGTTTTTTTCTTCATAAAGTATCTGTTTTTACCCGTCATTTTGAAAACGCCTAAAATAATTACAGCACACGACTCGACATGATTATTTGAATAAGATAAGCTGAAATAACTTGATAAGTTCAGTTGCAGAAAAGCAGTAATACAGTATGAGCCCGTTGCAAAAAAGTTAGAGTCAACCGTGAATAGCTTATTTTTCTTCATAAGATATCATGTTTAACCGTCCCGTGGTAAGGAAAACTACGAATGATTCAATTACAGGATTATTTGGGGAATCTAAAAACAGCTTGGAACAACCTAAGGAGTTTGAAAATAATAACCGCTCATTTTTCATGTAAAAACTGATCCGTCCGTATTACCGATAATGGGTTATACATTTCAGTTGTTAAAACAAAAATATCTTTGAATCCTGATCTGACCCACGATTTACAGGATATTTTGTGGTTTTGCATGGATATTTTAGTTTGGTAAACCCGTTGCCAAACTGAAAATAAGGTTACGCTGCTCATCTTTTGTACTGTAACATTCAAGAACAGAACCCGATCATCCATAAATTTTTTGAAGATAAATTTATCATGTTCTTGAATAGTTTTTTAAACAAAATTTACACGATTAAAGACAAAAAAACAACTCGTTAAGTTTGTACCTGATCACCGCTTAATTTTCATTCAAAACTCTTCTAATTTTCAATTAAGTTTTTCAGTTAATTCAATTACAGGATTATTTGGGGAATCTTTAAAAACAGCTTGAAACAACCTATGGAGTTTGAAATTAATAACCGCTCATTTTTCATGTAAAAAAACTGATCCGTCCGTATTACCGATAATGGGTTTTACTTTTCAGTTGTTAAAACAAAAATATCTTTGAATGCTGATCTGACCCAAAATATACAGGGTATTTTGCGGTTTTGCATGGATATTTTAGTTGGGTAAACCCGTTGCCACACATTTGAAAATAAGGTTGCGCTGTTCATCTTTTGCACTGTAACATTCAAGAACAGAACCCGATCATCCATAAATTTTTTGAAGCTAAATTTATCATGTTCTTGAATAGTTTTTTTAAACAAAATTTACACGATTAAAGACATAAAAAACAACTCGTTAAGTTTTTACCTGATCACCGCTTAATTTTCATTCAAAACTCTTCTAATTTTCAAATAAATTTTTCAGTTAAATGCCATCAAGTTTGGTTGTTTTTCGATAAAAAGACGTTGATCATTCGCATGTTTAACAAAGTAATTGTACGACTCTCTTATTCTAACATTTACTTAAATGCCGTTTTCATTCGTGGCAAAAATATTAGTTGCAATTTTAGTTGAGTTCTCTCGATATTTTAGAAGTTCAGGGAATCTGAACATTCGACTGGGAGGGTGTGGATGACAACTTTCTCCTCAACTTTAATATGAGTAGGTGATGACCATAAAAATTTGATTTCTGAATATTAATGACGAAAGGAGTTTTTCAGAGTTTCATTTCTGATATTTATATCGATTCATCGCGTGGACATACAAACCCACAAACCCACAAACCCACAAACTCTATTCTTTTTATTTATAGGATATAAGACTAGGGTAAACCCGTTGCTACGCAACTGAGTGTTAAGTTTACAGAAAATATTATCGATTTAAACCCGTCAACATACAAAATTAGCTTTGTTATATGTACCACGAACCCGTTGCTACGCAACCCAAGTTATCATTGATTCACAGTTCTAAGTTAGAACTTCTAACATTATTTCCAGAAGATCAATTAATAGCCTCACGTTGAAAACCCGTTACCCGCAACCCAAGTTATCATTAATTCATGCAAATATGTAGTTCTAAGTAAAAATTCTAACAATATTTCTAGAAAAAACAACACATAGCCGTTGAAAACTCGCTACCCGACCTGAGATTTCAATACATTACACTTACCCGACACATTAAGTTCGGAGTTTATTGTTTAGGGTAAACCCGTTGCAGGGCAACGGAGGATCAAGTTTAGTGATGACCATTTGTAGGAAATCATAAAAACATTTAACTCAGTTTGATCCACCCGAACCCGACCCGTTGACTGTTAAAAATTGTTCCGAGATAAATTTATTTTAACATAGTTACAGTGAGAAAAACCCGTTGAAAAAAGTTTGTCGCCAGTGAAAATCCTAACTCATCTTACTTTTCTTCATAAAGTATACCCGACCAGTTGAAAACTCATAAGGTAATGTTATACATACATAGGAGTATCCGACCCAATATGTTATTATAAACGTTGAATTCACCCGACCCGTTAATTCCTGATTTAATTTTCTGAAAAATAATTAAGGTAAAGTTAGTTTAGGTTTAGCATTACACTTAAAAGAACCCGTGGAAAAACGATTGATTGACTCACTTATTTTTTTCTATTAGTTATTGTAATTTTTTACCCGTCCCGTTGGAAACCTACAGGACCCATTCCCGTTGGAAACCTACAGGATATTTTTAACTCTTGACCCGACCCGAGAAGCACATAGATGATCGCTGAAACTACTTGTACTGTTTTTTGTTTGATCAAAGATATCTCAGTTGAGGTTGATCACGTTTAGTAGTTGACTGATATTTTCTGCGATGGAAGGTGTTGATGATTCCCGACGTGGATGAAAAGAATCACAAAGCTTTTTTCCAAGATTAAAATGGAAACATTTTCATCCGTGACCTTAATTAGCGGTAATTTTAGTTAAGACCTTTGATATTTTCAGTGAATAGAGGGAATCTTCTTTGAGGGTGTTGATGACAATACCTTCTCAACTTTTATGAGAGAAGGTGATGATGATTATAAATTTCTTGATTCTGCTTGAAAATGACATAAAGAGTTTTTCAGCGTTTCACTTTTGATATTTATATCGATTTATCGGGCGGACATACCTACCCACCGACAAGTTTGTTTTAATATATAAGATAAGACTAATTCTCTCCTAGTCTATTTGTAATTTTAACAATTCATTTCCACTTCAAATCATTTTTCCAGTAAAAGAAAATACCAAAAAAAACACCCAAAAAAACTCATAAAATTTTCACTCAAAAAATAAAATTTTATATTAACATCTGTGTTCACTATGTTGTATTTAATATTTTTCGTTTTAGAACATGTTATCTGGTCAAGCCTCAACCAAGCCTACCACGGACAGCCAAGACGTCATTGACAACGATATGCAGCAGCCTACGCACTCCGTTAGCCCGGACAGCGATCAAATCATGGCCGAATTAGCCACTTCCATACAACAAACAACAATACATCGCCGAATATCTGATGTTACGATTGTAAAGTGATCGATTGTATATAACGTCTGCTTCATGAAACACTATAGATCGCGCTGACCTGCCCGGAAATACCATTCGCGATTACCGGGTGGATCGAGGAACTATTTAATGCGATGTTGAGTATTAAATTAATCAATTTATTCGCCGAAAATATGGACTTGACTTGTTATTTCACATTAAAAGCACGTTAGATTGTAACTGTAAAAATGTTGTTTATACCGCCATTTAGAAATGATTATACTTTATAATAAAAAACACATCCGGTACGTTGATGCGTTGATTTTGGAAATGAAATTGCAATCAATCCCGCAACTGAACATAAATATTACCACTAAATGTAACCTTTGTGTGATCCGTTTCTCCTCTTTAAATTCCTCCTTTAGCCTCCCACTGTTAACACGTTTTAACAAGCTCTTTTTGGCTGACTACGGACTAACTACAATCGGGCAAGAAAGGGGATGAGTAAGTGAGTAGAATGGCCTCATGAGTGAGTGAGTGATTGAGTATGTGAAAGAGTGAGTATGTGAGTGAGTGAGTGGTTGAGTATGTGAGTGAGTGAGTGGTTTAGTATGTGAGTGAGTGAGTGGTTTAGTATGTGAGTGGTTGAGTATGTGAGTGAGTGAGTGGTTTAGTATGTGAGTGGTTGAGTATGTGAGAAAGTGAGTGGTTTAGTGTGTGAATGGTTGAGTATGTGAGGTAGTGAGTGGTTGAAATGTGAGTGAGTGAGTGAGTGGTTGCGTATGTCAGGGAGTGAATGAATGAGTATGTGAGTGAGTGATTGAGTATGTATGTGAGTGAGTGAGTGGTTGAGTATGTCAGGGAGTGAGTGATTGAGTATGTGAGGGAGTGATTGAGTATGTGAGTGAGTGAGTGAGTATGCGGGTGAGTGAGTGGTTGAGTATTTGAGTGAGTGAGTGGTTTAGTATGTGAGTGAGTGATGACTGAGAGAGTGCGTATGTGAGTGAGTGAATCCGCTAGTGATACTTTTGTATTCTACATCATTCGCAGATGAATAGGAGACCAATTTTTAATGCACGCCATTTTTTGTGCATTTGAACCATTCACCCACAAAGTTTATGAGCTCACCGAATTGGGGCTGATATCATTTATGTACACACGATATGTTTGATATTTAACAGTTTGGATCAGTTTGGATCCCAAAAAAAAACAACGAAAACGCCCACGAATTATAAAATGTACCCATACTGTAAAATATAAAACATCACCAAACAAAAGAAACCCAGTCCGTTTTCAGTTCTCCCTTTCGGTTTCTATATGCCGATAGGTTTTCATGCGTTCACTGGTATCGAAAATGGAAATACTCAAACCGGATTCAGATCCATTGCTATATCAAGAAATCGTTTTTCGTGCTTATTGGTTTCATGTGTTGAAATAGATTCCCCTCCTCTTCATTGGTTGATCTCCAATTCGCAGACGTAATAGTGAGGAGTTTGACATTGAATCTGATGCTGACGTACCTCTTCATGACGTTCATTTTCATCAAAATTTTTCAACACTTTCTCCGTCATGTCAACTGCGTTCTGACCCGGAATTACAGAACCATATCATTATACATACATGCAGTCAAACTTCTATTAGAAAACGGCACACTATCTTTGGAGTTATAATCATACATTTAATCTATTGAGTTTAATAAACGAACGGTGGTATCCAAATGAGAAAGCCCAACAATCCTCATTAAAACTGAAGACTTTACCCACATATGGCCACCAAGTTGACTGTAAATTTTGTTTATACTAAAAATAAGTCGGACTGTACGTACAGAGTTTGTCGTTGAATAGAATTTTTCATACGAACCGTATCCTGCTTCCATTCTGGAACTGATGGCAACCAGTCGTGGACTGTTTTATAGTTATCATAAGTCACTTTCATCAGCTGGCCACGATAGGGCTCTCCTTTAACGTTTAAGTGAGTGAGTGAGTGAGTGGTTGCGTATGTCAGGGAGTGAGTGAATGAGTATGTGAGTGAGTGATTGAGTATGTGAGTGAGTGAGTGGTTGAGTAAGTCAGGGAGTGAGTGATTGAGTAAGTGAGGGAGTGATTGAGTATGTGAGTGAGTGAGTGAGTGAGTGAGTATGCGGGTGAGTGAGTGGTTGAGTATTTGAGTGAGTGAGTGGTTTAGTATGTGAGTGAGTGAGTGAGTGAGTATGCGGGTGAGTGAGTGGTTGAGTATTTGAGTGAGTGATGACTGAGTGAGTGTATATGTGAGTGAGTGATTTTTTTTGTACGTTTGTAAGACTTTTTCAAGCATGCACAGATGTTTGCAATGAGTTCAGTGCACACCAGGGCTGGGGGACTTAATTAAAAGTACCAGGGCTAAAAGTCCCGGGAATTAAGTACCTCATTAAGTGGCACTTGAAAAAACGGGACATTTTTTAAGTGCCACTTATTGTTTGTAAAACTTTTCTTTTAGTACCAGAATTTATTTTGTAACTATGTAAAATACTATGGATTTCTTAGTGATAAATTGACAGAATCCAAAATTCTTTACTTTTAGCCAATTTTAGACGACCTACGACCTTAGCCGTAGAGAAATTAATAAGCACGAAAATAATTTCTTGGTACTAAATTCAAATTCTGGAATTCAGTGCCACTTAATTTTCAGGCGACAAATTCAAAAGTGGCACTTTTAAAATGAAAAAAAAATTAAGTGGCACCTAAAAAAGTACTTTTAAATTAAGTCCCCCAGCCCTGGTGCACACTCATGATCTATATCATATCATATCATATGTATCATATCATATCATATCATATCATATCATATCATATCATATCATATCATATCATATGTATCATATCATATCATATCATATCATATCATATCATATCATATCATATCATATCATATAGCGTGGACAATTGGTTATTAGAATGGCCACAGAAGGTAATCAGTGTTTCCCCTATAAAACTGAATCTTGGATTTTGGTGTCAATTTTAGATTGTAACGTTTTTGTGAAAAACAAGAAAAAAGAGAAAAAACATTTTTTCTGTAAATCCAAAATTCAAATTTTTAATTTTGGATTTTGGATTCACGAAAAATTATTTTTCTTATTTTTTTCAAAAACGTCGAATTACATCAAAATCCAAAACTGACCCCAAAATCCAAGATACAGTTTTATAGAGGAAACACTGATCACCTTTTTGTGACCATTCTAATAACCAAATGTCCACCCTATATCATATCATATGTATCATATTATATCATATCATATCATATAAAATCTACATAAAATCACACACGAAAAATCTCCACATTTACTACAAGTTAATGGTTAATGTGTTTTTCATTTTGATTTTATAGCCCGTGAACAACTCGGCAACTGTGAGTGAGTGAGTGAATGAGTGAGTAAGTGAGGGAGTAAGTGAGTGAATGATTCCGTGAGTGAGTGAGTGAGTGAGCGAGTGAGTGAGTGAGTAAGTGAGTGAGTGTGTGAGTGAGTGAGTGAGTGAGTGAGTGAGTGAGTGAGTGAGTGAGTGAGTGAGTGAGTGAGTGAGTGAGTGAGTGAGTGAGTGAGTGAGTGAGTGAGTGAGTGAGTGAGTGACTGAGTGAGTGAGTGATTTTTTTCTTAACGATTCGCTCGTCCGTGGAGAGTGGAATTCCCCCCTTTTGGGAAAGATTCCCCTCCCTTTGAGGGTTTGGCTCGTTCGTCAGTTTTCTGGTTCTAATGATTACATTTGACCTTGTACTAAAATACACTTCTGGCACGGGTGAGTGTCCCATTGACTGACTGACTTGACTGGTTGAACAACACTGGCGAACGAGCCAAACCACCGATGACCAAAGGAAGGGGAGTCTTCCCAAAGAGGGGGAATTCTCAGAAATTGGGCCATATTACCTATTCCCTAGAGAACAAAATCTACTTTTTTATCTCCACAGAGGGGGGAATTCCACTTTTCTCACCCCTTCTCGTCCGCTATTGATGGACAATGACTGATACTCATGTAATCAAGGTCAGTTACTACAATATTGTACCTTGTTTTTTGTTATTGCATGCTTGAACACTGATGGGATTGGGGTATAAATAACGTCTCATTTTCAATGGACTTCCATATTGGATTTCATACTATAGATACATGCGAACTAAAAAAGGTTTAAGAAAAAAACGGTATAAGAAAGGTTGGCAGATTTTTTGTTTAATTTGTTGAGCTATACTAGTCTAATGTTACATTTCAGACTCGGGCATCTGCATTCGAGCTGGCTTCGACAACAAAACGGTGTGTATTATAATTTACTTTTATGCCATTATTTTTGCTCACACGATCATGGTACTTGATTCATCGTATATGGGCGTAACGGGCTCATAAACATAATTTTTGATGACAAGAAACGCTGACAAAACTGTAAACCAGCATATTTCAGCCCACTGGCGGACGAGCTAATCCTCCGAAGGAAGGGGAATTTCTTCAAAGAGGGGGGAATTAGTTGAAATTAGGCCATTTTACCTACACCTTAAGGAACAAACTTCACTTTTTGAAATCGCCAAAGAGGGGGGTATTCCACTTTTCCACCCCTTCTCGTCCGCTAGTGTTTCAGCCTACAGCCTGTAGCGCCAACTGGACGTCCCGCCTACGATTTTGTCGACTTCACGAACTCCTTATCAGATCAGATGGACAGCCGATCGAGTGCCAATTCGATGACAGCCGACCGTTCGCCGATCAGCCGAAGAATGGAAGGAGGTAGAATGCTTGAACAGAGCCGTACATGTGATGGTATTCGAATTCAGACGGCTGAACCTCAGGTCATCAGGGAATGGTTGCTACAAATGGACGACTACCATATTTAACACATTTATTTTATGATTAGTAGTACCAGTACCCACCGTCCACGGCAACAGATGCGTTTTGCTTCCTGACAAACTGAAAATTGACTGAATGTTGTAAGTAATTGTTGTTGTTCTATACGTGCATTTGTCTGAAGGAGTATCAACGGCGCATCAACAATCGGGTTCTGGACAACGAAGACCAATTGATAACGAGGACCTGTTCACGACATTTGAATCAAATATATACAATTTCCCGAAATATTCACGCGAAGTCTGCCACCAGCCTGTCACGATCACGTAGTTTAAGGATGTTAATAAGTTAATTCCTGACGTAACATGTTATGCAAGTAACAACGGAACCATGTTATGCAAGTAAAACTCGTGATGATATGGTAGTTATACATAAGTAGTGTTATTATTATAGTTAGTACATTATTATTATTATAAGTTGTTCCTCCACAATTATCCGGCAAACGACCGACGCATGATCGCCCGTGTGAGACGACCATTCGGTTGAACGCTCCATGCACCGGTGAGATGGGAAAGATTGGCAGTTTTTTTTTTAATTTGTTGAGATATAATAATCTATTGTTGTTACATTTCAGATTCGGGCATCTGCATTCAAACTGGCTTCGACAACAAAACGGTGTGTATTATAATTCACTTTTATGGAAACCATTTATCATCCATCACTACTTAGTATTGAAATATACTGCAACCACGGCATTTATATAAAAAGTAATTGTTAGTCAGACTCAGCAAGTCCGGACTGTACTGAAGTTAACCCAACATAATGGCATTTTACATGTTGCTCATCTTCATCGCCAACAAGCTGAAACAGGTGATTAATGCCTGACAACAGCATGTATGATTACGTTGAGGTTGTTTTTATTGATTCTTGAGGAACCATGATGACATGAAACGAAACAACAATCATCACCAAAAAAAGTTCATGGAAGAAGCGAATAACTACACAAGTTCAAAACTAGAGTATGGCTAATGGGTGGAGAAAAATGATTGCGTCGCTCAACATTCGATTTATAAATAAATAAAATGAATATATAAATAAATGGATATTTATTTTCCAGGTTGAATGCGGTTTGTTATTTCACTTACTGCCATCATCATGATTATCAAGTACCATTAATATAATTAAAAACATTATTACGTACGTACATATGCCGGCTACCCTAATCCTAACCCACTTCTTGATGTCCAACCTAATCCAACATCAACTCAATGTTTTTTCGGGCATCTAAAATCGACATCAATTTTCAGCGATTTGCAACAGGGTGGAATGGAAGGAGGGAGAATGCTTGAACAGAGCCGTAAATTTGATGGTATCCGAAATCAAACGATCATGCGTGGTGACAACACTTTCGTGGTGGTCGCTGTCGCTAATACTTAATATTATGTTATATCATATCATATCATATCATATGTATCATATCATATCATATCATATCATATGATATCATATCATATCATATCATATCATATCATATGTATCATATTATATCATATCATATCATATAAAATCTACATAAAATCACACACGAAAAATCTCCACATTTACTACAAGTTAATGGTTAATGTGTTTTTCATTTTGATTTTATAGCCCGTGAACAACTCGGCAACTGTGAGTGAGTGAGTGAATGAGTGAGTAAGTGAGGGAGTAAGTGAGTGAATGATTCCGTGAGTGAGTGAGTGAGTGAGCGAGTGAGTGAGTGAGTAAGTGAGTGAGTGTGTGAGTGAGTGAGTGAGTGAGTGAGTGAGTGAGTGAGTGAGTGAGTGAGTGAGTGAGTGAGTGAGTGAGTGAGTGAGTGAGTGACTGAGTGAGTGAGTGATTTTTTTCTTAACGATTCGCTCGTCCGTGGAGAGTGGAATTCCCCCCTTTTGGGAAAGATTCCCCTCCCTTTGAGGGTTTGGCTCGTTCGTCAGTTTTCTGGTTCTAATGATTACATTTGACCTTGTACTAAAATACACTTCTGGCACGGGTGAGTGTCCCATTGACTGACTGACTTGACTGGTTGAACAACACTGGCGAACGAGCCAAACCACCGATGACCAAAGGAAGGGGAGTCTTCCCAAAGAGGGGGAATTCTCAGAAATTGGGCCATATTACCTATTCCCTAGAGAACAAAATCTACTTTTTTATCTCCACAGAGGGGGGAATTCCACTTTTCTCACCCCTTCTCGTCCGCTATTGATGGACAATGACTGATACTCATGTAATCAAGGTCAGTTACTACAATATTGTACCTTGTTTTTTGTTATTGCATGCTTGGACACTGATGGGATTGGGGTATAAATAACGTCTCATTTTCAATGGACTTCCATATTGGATTTCATACTATAGATACATGCGAACTAAAAAAGGTTTAAGAAAAAAACGGTATAAGAAAGGTTGGCAGATTTTTTGTTTAATTTGTTGAGCTATACTAGTCTAATGTTACATTTCAGACTCGGGCATCTGCATTCGAGCTGGCTTCGACAACAAAACGGTGTGTATTATAATTTACTTTTATGCCATTATTTTTGCTCACACGATCATGGTACTTGATTCATCGTATATGGGCGTAACGGGCTCATAAACATAATTTTTGATGACAAGAAACGCTGACAAAACTGTAAACCAGCATATTTCAGCCCACTGGCGGACGAGCTAATCCTCCGAAGGAAGGGGAATTTCTTCAAAGAGGGGGGAATTAGTTGAAATTAGGCCATTTTACCTACACCTTAAGGAACAAACTTCACTTTTTGAAATCGCCAAAGAGGGGGGTATTCCACTTTTCCACCCCTTCTCGTCCGCTAGTGTTTCAGCCTACAGCCTGTAGCGCCAACTGGACGTCCCGCCTACGATTTTGTCGACTTCACGAACTCCTTATCAGATCAGATGGACAGCCGATCGAGTGCCAATTCGATGACAGCCGACCGTTCGCCGATCAGCCGAAGAATGGAAGGAGGTAGAATGCTTGAACAGAGCCGTACATCTGATGGTATTCGAATTCAGACGGCTGAACCTCAGGTCATCAGGGAATGGTTGCTACAAATGGACGACTACCATATTTAACACATTTATTTTATGATTAGTAGTACCAGTACCCACCGTCCACGGCAACAGATGCGTTTTGCTTCCTGACAAACTGAAAATTGACTGAATGTTGTAAGTAATTGTTGTTGTTCTATACGTGCATTTGTCTGAAGGAGTATCAACGGCGCATCAACAATCGGGTTCTGGACAACGAAGACCAATTGATAACGAGGACCTGTTCACGACATTTGAATCAAATATATACAATTTCCCGAAATATTCACGCGAAGTCTGCCACCAGCCTGTCACGATCACGTAGTTTAAGGATGTTAATAAGTTAATTCCTGACGTAACATGTTATGCAAGTAACAACGGAACCATGTTATGCAAGTAAAACTCGTGATGATATGGTAGTTATACATAAGTAGTGTTATTATTATAGTTAGTACATTATTATTATTAGAAGTTGTTCCTCCACAATTATCCGGCAAACGACCGACGCATGATCGCCCGTGTGAGACGACCATTCGGTTGAACGCTCCATGCACCGGTGAGATGGGAAAGATTGGCAGTTTTTTTTTTAATTTGTTGAGATATAATAATCTATTGTTGTTACATTTCAGATTCGGGCATCTGCATTCAAACTGGCTTCGACAACAAAACGGTGTGTATTATAATTCACTTTTATGGAAACCATTTATCATCCATCACTACTTAGTATTGAAATATACTGCAACCACGGCATTTATATAAAAAGTAATTGTTAGTCAGACTCAGCAAGTCCGGACTGTACTGAAGTTAACCCAACATAATGGCATTTTACATGTTGCTCATCTTCATCGCCAACAAGCTGAAACAGGTGATTAATGCCTGACAACAGCATGTATGATTACGTTGAGGTTGTTTTTATTGATTCTTGAGGAACCATGATGACATGAAACGAAACAACAATCATCACCAAAAAAAGTTCATGGAAGAAGCGAATAACTACACAAGTTCAAAACTAGAGTATGGCTAATGGGTGGAGAAGAATGATTGCGTCGCTCAACATTCGATTTATAAATAAATAAAATGAATATATAAATAAATGGATATTTATTTTCCAGGTTGAATGCGGTTTGTTATTTCACTTACTGCCATCATCATGATTATCAAGTACCATTAATATAATTAAAAACATTATTACGTACGTACATATGCCGGCTACCCTAATCCTAACCCACTTCTTGATGTCCAACCTAATCCAACATCAACTCAATGTTTTTTCGGGCATCTAAAATCGACATCAATTTTCAGCGATTTGCAACAGGGTGGAATGGAAGGAGGGAGAATGCTTGAACAGAGCCGTAAATTTGATGGTATCCGAAATCAAACGATCATGCGTGGTGACAACACTTTCGTGGTGGTCGCTGTCGCTAATACTTAATATTATGTTATGATTGATTAACTTAATCAGTTACTATATTCAAGTCTATATTCTGCTATGCATGCTTCGAGCGGCAAAAAGCTATTCATACTCCGTTGATCTGCGTTTACCATGTGTGTATCGTCAGTACGAACCAGTATCCACCGTCCACATTCCACCGTCCATGGAAGCAGATATATCTGCTTCATGACAAATTGAAGGTCAACGATAGTAAGTGTTGTTGTTCCACAAGTGTTTTTGTCCGAAGGCGTGTCGGGCGCATCAACAACAAAAGACACTGCGATCGATCGGGTTCTGGACAACGAAGATCAATTGAAAACGAGGACCTGTTCACCACATTCGAATCAAATATATATAATTTCCTGAAATATTCATGCGAAGTCTGCCACCAGCGTAAAACAGCCGACCAACCTGCCACGATCACACGTTGTCAATGAAATTAGCACTGATAACACATGTTAGTTAGTTAATGATAGTTAATAAGGGTGTTTATTAAAAAGTTCATTCCCCACAAATTATTAACAACGTAATCATGTTATGCAAGTAAAGCTCGTGCTGATTGTTATGGTAATTGTAACTAGTGTTAACTAGAAGGATAATTGTTTTATAACACTCGATCTTCAAGTTGAACGCTTCTTGCCCAGCATCGATAAAAACTGGATCTCCGGATGATTCCGATGATTATTTGATATTACAATGTTGTATGTAATATTTAGCTGCATTATCGCGATGAATATCATATAATGTGGATATAAACTAATGAGACCCCGGAGTTCAACTGCAGAAAGAGGTCATGAAGTGCAGGCCGCCCCGCCAACACAACCGGTGGTCGAACCCCAAGCCCAAGCCAAATACAGCTCGTGATAGTCGAGGACTAGAACTCAGACTGGATCTCCGGATGATTTCGTCAAAAAGTTTGTGAAAGTTCTGATGTTTTCTATGAATGATGTTTATTTGATATTACAATGTTGTATGTAATATTTAGATGTATTATCGTGATGAATATAATGAAAATACATAGTTATACAAAACCATGGAGTTCAACTGCAGAACGAGGGCATGAGGTGGAGAGTGAGTGCTCGGTCTGTGAGCAGTCTACTACTGAAGACCAGCTGCTCGTGCTCTTGCTCACTGAAAGAAATGTGTACGCTCTTGGTTGCAGATTTTCAGTTGGTGGTGAAGATCTCCATGCCATCAAATAAGAACAGATCTCACACAAGATCTGCGAAAAATATCGAATACACTAAAAGGCATCAACCAAGACGCTCAAACATGCAGGAAATCCATATCCCCGATTCGAAAAATTGGGCACAAATGGAAGCCTCAAACATGAAATCTACACCTACTTGGATCGAAATCAGGATTATATTATTATTTGGTTATTGTTGTATTACTATTATATTACTAATATATATTACTTAATTATAATTCACATATGATCCCATATTTGGTGTATGGGAATTTTTTCATTACGCATAGATTGTTCTTCTAACTCAATCTCTCACCTTTAATTATTTCACTTATCATATAAGACTAATTCTCTCCTGGTCTATTTGTACTTTTAACAATTCATTTCTACTTCAAATCATTTTTCCAGTAAAAGAAAATAGAAAAAACCCAAAAAATCCATAAAACTCACTCAAAAATAATTTTAATTACCAATTTTATATTATTCTAACATCTGTGTTTTAGAACATGTTATCTGGTCAAGCCTCCCACGGACAGCCAAGACGTCATTGACAACGATATGCAGCAGCCTACGCCCTCCGTTAGCCCGGACAGCGATCAAATCATGGCCGAATTAGCCGCTTCCATACAACAAACAACAATACATCGCCGAATATCTGATGATACAATTGTACATCGATCGATGGTATATAACAACGTCTGCTTCATGAAACACTAAACATCGCGCTGACCTGCCCGGAAATACCATTCGCGACTACCGGGTGGATCGAGGAACTATTTAACCTTAATGCGATGTTGAGTATTAAATTAATCAATTTATTTCCCGAAAATATGGACTTGACTTGTTATTTCACATTATCAGTAAAAGCACGTTGATTGTAACTGCAATAATGTTGTTTATATCATCATTTAGAAATGATTATACTGTTAATAAAAAACTATTCCGGTATGTTGATGCGTTGATTGCAACCAGTCCCGCAACTGAACATAAATATTACCACTAAATGTAACCTTTGTGTGATCCGTTTCTCCTCCTTAAATTCCTCCCTTAGCCTCCCACTTTTAACACGTTTTAACAAGCTCTTTTTGGCTGACTACGGACTAACTACAATCGGGCAAGAAAGGGGAGGAGTAAGTGAGTAGAATGGCCTCATGAGTGAGTGAGTATGTGAGTGATTGAGTATGTGAAAGAGTGAGTATGTGAGTGAGTGAGTGGTTGAGTGCGTGAGTGAGTGAGTGGTTTAGTATGTGAGTGGTTGAGTATGTGATTGAGTGAGTGGTTTAGTATGTGAGTGATTGAGTATGTGAGAGAGTGAGTGGTTTAGTGTGTGAGTGGTTGAGTATGTGAGGTAGTGAGTGGTTGATTATGTGAGTGGTTGAATATGTGAGTGAGTGAGTGGTTGAGTATGTCAGGGAGTGAGTGAATGAGTATGTGAGTGAGTGGTTGCGTATTTGAGTGAGTGATGACTGAGAGAGTGCGTATGTGAGTGAGTGAATCCGCTAGTGATACTTTTGTATTCTACATCATTCGCAGATGAATAGGAGACCAATTTTTAATGCACTCCATTTTTTGTGCATTTGAACCATTCACCCACAAAGTTTATGATTTCACCGATATCATTTGGTATCAACTGTTTTAATGACTGATAACTGATATAATATATAACTGATTTAATACTTATAACTGATTTAATATCAACTGATTGATTGGTATCAACTTATTATCAACTGATATCATTTATGTACACATGATGTACGCATCTATGTTTGATATTTAGCAGTTTGGATCAGGCTGCATTCAAATTCAGTCTCTCAAAAAAACAACGAAAACGCCCAAGAATTATAAAATGTACCCACACTGTAAAATATAAAACATCACCAAACAAAAGAAACCCAGTCCGTTTTCAGTTCTCTTTTCAGTTTCTATATGCCGATAGGTTTTCATGCGTTCACTGATATCGAAAATGGAAATACTCAAACCGGATTCAGATCCATTGCTATATCAAGAAATCGTTTTTCGTGCTTCTTGGTTTCATGTGTTGAAATAGATTCCCCTCCTCTTCATTTGTTGATCTCCAATTCGCACACGTAATAGTGAGGAGTTTGACATTGAATCTGATGCTGACGTACCTCGTCATGACGTTCATTTTCATCCACTTTTTTCAACATTTTCTCCGTCATGGCAACTGCGTTCTGACCCGGAACTACAGAATCATATCAATATACATACATACAGTCAAACTTCTATTAGAAAACGGCACACTATCTTTGAAGTTATAATCATACATTTATTCTATCGAGTTTGATAAACGAACGGTGGTTTCCAAATGAGAAGGCCCAACAATCCTCATTAAAGGTGAAGTTTTTACCCACAAATGGCCACCAAGTTGACTGTAAATTTTGTTTATACTAAAAATAAGTTGGACTGTACGTCCATCGACTGTTCATACGAACCGTATCATGCTTCCATTCTGGAACTGAGGACAACCAGTCGTGAACTGTTTTATAGTTATCATAAGTCACTTTCATCAGCTGGCCACGATAGGGCTCTCCTTTAACGTTTAAGTGAGTGAGTGAGTGAGAGAGTGAGTGAGTGAGTGAGTGAGTGAGTGAGTGAGTGAGTGAGTGAGTGAGTGAGTGAGTGAGTGAGTGAGTGAGTGAGTGAGTGAGTGAGTGAGAGAGTGCGTGAGTGAGTGAGTGAGTGAGTGAGTGAGTGAGTGAGTGAGTGAGTGAGTGAGTGTTGAGTGAGTGAGTGAGTGGGTGAGTGAATGAGTGAATGAGTGAGTGAGTGAGTGAGTGAATAATAATATATACTCACCATACTGATTTTCGTATTCTATTTTCGTGCAGTCGTCCTTAGAGCATTATCACAGTTTGATTAGTTATTCAATAAAGTAATATTTCAGTTATTCAGTCAATCAATCTGTCAGCATGTTAGTCATTCAGTTAGAATCGGTTAGAATCAGTTAGATTCAGTAATAATATCATCACATTATTCAAAGTAATTTGTAATTCGCAATTTGTAAGACCGATTATGAACGAGTCAACCCAATGAAAACTGAAACTGAAAAACATCACTCTACCTGAGCTTCCTTGAAGGTTTTTTTATTTTCTCCAAAATAGTAATAATAGTTGCCATATTGCGTGTGTTTGTGTGATATCTTTGGGTTCTGGTAGAAATTGCAGTCAATGAAAACTAACCATTCGAAATAAAATAATTGATTGACTGATTGACGGGCTGATTGACTGATTGACTACTGACTGATTGAGTGACCGCTTGACTTAATTGACTGACAGACTTACTGTCCGCTAAGTGACATGAAAAGAAAAGACATGACAGACATGACATACTTGACTGACTGAGTGACGACTGAAACGACTGACTTACATACTGACTTGCTTAGTGTAACTACATAACTGACCGACTGACAAGACATTCTTACCTAACGATTGTCCTAAGAGGACAACCATCATCACAATGGTCATTTGAAGCAGAACGTGAACGGATGACATGCTGGACACCCTGTACTGTAATGGCCCGTTCAGATTCGTCTGGACAAAGTCTCAAGCTTTCCTTGTAAAACTTTCAGAACTTGCAATGAAAAATGTCGTTTCTGAAAATTCCAGCTGAGCACATACTTTACGTCTTTTTCCGAAAATTTCATAAACATGATACTAATTAACGAGTTCTTTCAACGAAATATGGATACTAAAACGATAAATAAGATTTAAAAGAAAGTCGTTAGGCGTATTCTGTGGAATAGTGCATTTTCAGAACTTTCTCGGATCAAAGATTGGCCTTTGTAATATTACTGTATATCACAAACAAAGCATCAAAAATAGAAATACATACATACATGGTTTTTAAAGCATTTAAGTCCGGTGAATCACATGAAATGTACAATAAAATAATATAATATGCTGGTGCGTTGATTCTTGTTTTACGAGAAAAAAATATCAAATCATATATATCTGATATATATGTCAGAAAAACGAAACATAAACCACGAGCAACGGAGAACAACTAATGGGGTGGGAATCGTTCAAAAATGATAAAATTGAGGAAACTGACCCATGTAAACTTGCCCTCTTTGAAATCACCAAAAAAGAACGAATTCCATATTTCTTTTCCATCTAATAAAAATTTTCCCCTAAAGATAGGCCATTAAAAATGTTTCAATTTTTCTGAAAAGGTAGGTCAAGTGTTAGTCAAACTCGTATGCGTTTGACAGTGCGGACCTGTAACCTCGGGACTCAGTCCCACGGCCTGACAGTTTTCTTACTGACAGAAGCCAATCAATCAACGATTGATCCTCAATAGACGTTCCGTCTATAATTGGGCATCAAGCCCAAACAAGGACAAACTGACCTTTGAAATTGGACATTTCGTCCAAAGGAGGACCTCACGGTCCTATGTGCCCGCGCGGGCAATATATCGTGCAAACAGCACCGTATATATTATATGGGCATGTGTGTGAAACGTGAATGATTTCGTAGCAACTGGCGTGTGCCACGCCATTTGGGTGTTTACTGTGTGGTGCACGGAAATGCGATGGCTGTCGTTCGGAATAGCTGTTGATCACTGGCGAACAAAACCTCCAAAGGGAAGGGAGGGTAATCATCCCAAAGAGGGGAGAATTCGCAGAAATTAAGACATTTCACTTACACATTAAGAAAAAAACTCAACTTTTTGAAATCTCAAAGATGGGGAATTCCACTTTTTCCTCCCTATCTCGTCCGCTAGTGCTGTAGATTGAAAGGCATATATGTACATGGTATGTATGGTTTTGGCCTGTGCAGGGCAGGGACTGGCGCTTATGAGATGTTATTATAGTGATATTAGGTTGCGTTCACCGGCGGACGAGTCAAACCTCCAAAGAGAGGGGCAGGGGAATCTCTCAAAAGATGAGGGAATTGGCAGAAATTTGGTCATTTTACCTACACCTTTATGAATAAACTCTTCATTTTGAAACTGCCAAAGAGGCGGGAATTCCACCTTCCCTCCCCTTCTTGTCCGCTAGTGTTGGCGTTATGTATTTTGATTTTATCGAGATAACCTCAACATTGAATCAAATGAATGACTGTTAGACTTGTTATGAAATCACATAACTTTACTCGATGCTTTCAAGCACTGGCGGACGACCTAATCCTCCAAAGGGAGGGGAATTTCGTCAAAGAGAGGGGAACTGGCAGTTTTCAAGTACTTTTACCTACATCTTAGGGAACAAATTCTTCTTTTTGCAAACGCCAAAGAGGGGGAATTACACTTTTCCTACCCCTTCTCGTCCGCTAGTGCTTTCAAGACGATTTCGTGTGCAGACGTAACTCGTAATGTGTAGTTAGATTGACTTCAAAATTGCGAATTCCTCTCCTCTCCCTGAGGAAATTTCCCTCCCTTTGAGGAGGTTTTGCTCGTCCGCTAACGGATCGTATGCAAATGAACACTCGGAGTGCCTATAATATCATCAGCCCAGCATATCCACTGGCTGGCGGACGAGTCATTCCTCTAAGCGAGGGGAATTTCCTTGAAGTACGGGGATTAGCAGTTTTGAGCCCGTTTAACCTACACCTCAAGGAATAAATAAATATTTTTAGGGACTGTCAAAAAGGGGGAATTCCGCTTTTCTGTCCTTTCCTCGTACCCTAGTGATGCAAACAATTAGATAAGGCAGAGTACCATAATAACGGAACGGTTAATGAATCGGATTGTTCTATATATTCATGTTCATTTCAGGCAGTCGTTTACGCAGATACCACTTGGCTGGCGTTTACGTATTATAAACTGTGCGGTGTAAAAAAACAGAAATAAAAAATTTCCGGCAATAACTTTGAGAAATCGGATTAGAACTCAGATTGAATGTTTTAAATTCTCTTTCAAGATTAAAAACCCTTGACAGACTTCAGAGATTGCGATTTTTCATATACAACGAACCATCAATGGTTTTTGAGCATACAAAAAGATATAAAAAGTGTTTACAGAAATTTACAATTCATTAACGTACATATGATTACATATAAATACTAATCAATTTTGCACCCAGAAAATTTTTTAAGGCCGATAAAAATACTTCGTTCGCCATGTATCACCATCATCAAATTCAGTCTCTCAAAAAAACAACGAAAACGCCCAAGAATTATAAAATGTACCCACACTGTAAAATATAAAACATCACCAAACAAAAGAAACCCAGTCCGTTTTCAGTTCTCTTTTCAGTTTCTATATGCCGATAGGTTTTCATGCGTTCACTGATATCGAAAATGGAAATACTCAAACCGGATTCAGATCCATTGCTATATCAAGAAATCGTTTTTCGTGCTTCTTGGTTTCATGTGTTGAAATAGATTCCCCTCCTCTTCATTTGTTGATCTCCAATTCGCACACGTAATAGTGAGGAGTTTGACATTGAATCTGATGCTGACGTACCTCGTCATGACGTTCATTTTCATCCACTTTTTTCAACATTTTCTCCGTCATGGCAACTGCGTTCTGACCCGGAACTACAGAATCATATCAATATACATACATACAGTCAAACTTCTATTAGAAAACGGCACACTATCTTTGAAGTTATAATCATACATTTATTCTATCGAGTTTGATAAACGAACGGTGGTTTCCAAATGAGAAGGCCCAACAATCCTCATTAAAGGTGAAGTTTTTACCCACAAATGGCCACCAAGTTGACTGTAAATTTTGTTTATACTAAAAATAAGTTGGACTGTACGTCCATCGACTGTTCATACGAACCGTATCATGCTTCCATTCTGGAACTGAGGACAACCAGTCGTGAACTGTTTTATAGTTATCATAAGTCACTTTCATCAGCTGGCCACGATAGGGCTCTCCTTTAACGTTTAAGTGAGTGAGTGAGTGAGAGAGTGAGTGAGTGAGTGAGTGAGTGAGTGAGTGAGTGAGTGAGTGAGTGAGTGAGTGAGTGAGTGAGTGAGTGAGTGAGTGAGTGAGTGAGTGAGAGAGTGCGTGAGTGAGTGAGTGAGTGAGTGAGTGAGTGAGTGAGTGAGTGAGTGAGTGAGTGTTGAGTGAGTGAGTGAGTGGGTGAGTGAATGAGTGAATGAGTGAGTGAGTGAGTGAGTGAATAATAATATATACTCACCATACTGATTTTCGTATTCTATTTTCGTGCAGTCGTCCTTAGAGCATTATCACAGTTTGATTAGTTATTCAATAAAGTAATATTTCAGTTATTCAGTCAATCAATCTGTCAGCATGTTAGTCATTCAGTTAGAATCGGTTAGAATCAGTTAGATTCAGTAATAATATCATCACATTATTCAAAGTAATTTGTAATTCGCAATTTGTAAGACCGATTATGAACGAGTCAACCCAATGAAAACTGAAACTGAAAAACATCACTCTACCTGAGCTTCCTTGAAGGTTTTTTTATTTTCTCCAAAATAGTAATAAAAGTTGCCATATTGCGTGTGTTTGTGTGATATCTTTGGGTTCTGGTAGAAATTGCAGTCAATGAAAACTAACCATTCGAAATAAAATAATTGATTGACTGATTGACGGGCTGATTGACTGATTGACTACTGACTGATTGAGTGACCGCTTGACTTAATTGACTGACAGACTTACTGTCCGCTAAGTGACATGAAAAGAAAAGACATGACAGACATGACATACTTGACTGACTGAGTGACGACTGAAACGACTGACTTACATACTGACTTGCTTAGTGTAACTACATAACTGACCGACTGACAAGACATTCTTACCTAACGATTGTCCTAAGAGGACAACCATCATCACAATGGTCATTTGAAGCAGAACGTGAACGGATGACATGCTGGACACCCTGTACTGTAATGGCCCGTTCAGATTCGTCTGGACAAAGTCTCAAGCTTTCCTTGTAAAACTTTCAGAACTTGCAATGAAAAATGTCGTTTCTGAAAATTCCAGCTGAGCACATACTTTACGTCTTTTTCCGAAAATTTCATAAACATGATACTAATTAACGAGTTCTTTCAACGAAATATGGATACTAAAACGATAAATAAGATTTAAAAGAAAGTCGTTAGGCGTATTCTGTGGAATAGTGCATTTTCAGAACTTTCTCGGATCAAAGATTGGCCTTTGTAATATTACTGTATATCACAAACAAAGCATCAAAAATAGAAATACATACATACATGGTTTTTAAAGCATTTAAGTCCGGTGAATCACATGAAATGTACAATAAAATAATATAATATGCTGGTGCGTTGATTCTTGTTTTACGAGAAAAAAATATCAAATCATATATATCTGATATATATGTCAGAAAAACGAAACATAAACCACGAGCAACGGAGAACAACTAATGGGGTGGGAATCGTTCAAAAATGATAAAATTGAGGAAACTGACCCATGTAAACTTGCCCTCTTTGAAATCACCAAAAAAGAACGAATTCCATATTTCTTTTCCATCTAATAAAAATTTTCCCCTAAAGATAGGCCATTAAAAATGTTTCAATTTTTCTGAAAAGGTAGGTCAAGTGTTAGTCAAACTCGTATGCGTTTGACAGTGCGGACCTGTAACCTCGGGACTCAGTCCCACGGCCTGACAGTTTTCTTACTGACAGAAGCCAATCAATCAACGATTGATCCTCAATAGACGTTCCGTCTATAATTGGGCATCAAGCCCAAACAAGGACAAACTGACCTTTGAAATTGGACATTTCGTCCAAAGGAGGACCTCACGGTCCTATGTGCCCGCGCGGGCAATATATCGTGCAAACAGCACCGTATATATTATATGGGCATGTGTGTGAAACGTGAATGATTTCGTAGCAACTGGCGTGTGCCACGCCATTTGGGTGTTTACTGTGTGGTGCACGGAAATGCGATGGCTGACGTTCGGAATAGCTGTTGATCACTGGCGAACAAAACCTCCAAAGGGAAGGGAGGGTAATCATCCCAAAGAGGGGAGAATTCGCAGAAATTAAGACATTTCACTTACACATTAAGAAAAAAACTCAACTTTTTGAAATCTCAAAGATGGGGAATTCCACTTTTTCCTCCCTATCTCGTCCGCTAGTGCTGTAGATTGAAAGGCATATACATGGTATGTATGGTTTTGGCCTGTGCAGGGCAGGGACTGGCGCTTATGAGATGTTATTATAGTGATATTAGGTTGCGTTCACCGGCGGACGAGTCAAACCTCCAAAGAGAGGGGCAGGGGAATCTCTCAAAAGATGAGGGAATTGGCAGAAATTTGGTCATTTTACCTACACCTTTATGAATAAACTCTTCATTTTGAAACTGCCAAAGAGGCGGGAATTCCACCTTCCCTCCCCTTCTTGTCCGCTAGTGTTGGCGTTATGTATTTTGATTTTATCGAGATAACCTCAACATTGAATCAAATGAATGACTGTTAGACTTGTTATGAAATCACATAACTTTACTCGATGCTTTCAAGCACTGGCGGACGACCTAATCCTCCAAAGGGAGGGGAATTTCGTCAAAGAGAGGGGAACTGGCAGTTTTCAAGTACTTTTACCTACATCTTAGGGAACAAATTCTTCTTTTTGCAAACGCCAAAGAGGGGGAATTACACTTTTCCTACCCCTTCTCGTCCGCTAGTGCTTTCAAGACGATTTCGTGTGCAGACGTAACTCGTAATGTGTAGTTAGATTGACTTCAAAATTGCGAATTCCTCTCCTCTCCCTGAGGAAATTTCCCTCCCTTTGAGGAGGTTTTGCTCGTCCGCTAACGGATCGTATGCAAATGAACACTCGGAGTGCCTATAATATCATCAGCCCAGCATATCCACTGGCTGGCGGACGAGTCATTCCTCTAAGCGAGGGGAATTTCCTTGAAGTACGGGGATTAGCAGTTTTGAGCCCGTTTAACCTACACCTCAAGGAATAAATAAATATTTTTAGGGACTGTCAAAAAGGGGGAATTCCGCTTTTCTGTCCTTTCCTCGTACCCTAGTGATGCAAACAATTAGATAAGGCAGAGTACCATAATAACGGAACGGTTAATGAATCGGATTGTTCTATATATTCATGTTCATTTCAGGCAGTCGTTTACGCAGATACCACTTGGCTGGCGTTTACGTATTATAAACTGTGCGGTGTAAAAAAACAGAAATAAAAAATTTCCGGCAATAACTTTGAGAAACCGGATTAGAACTCAGATTGAATGTTTTAAATTCTCTTTCAAGATTAAAAACCCTTGACAGACTTCAGAGATTGCGATTTTTCATATACAACGAACCATCAATGGTTTTTGAGCATACAAAAAGATATAAAAAGTGTTTACAGAAATTTACAATTCATTAACGTACATATGATTACATATAAATACTAATCAATTTTGCACCCAGAAAATTTTTTAAGGCCGATAAAAATACTTCGTTCGCCATGTATCACCATCATCAAATTCAGTCTCTCAAAAAAACAACGAAAACGCCCAAGAATTATAAAATGTACCCACACTGTAAAATATAAAACATCACCAAACAAAAGAAACCCAGTCCGTTTTCAGTTCTCTTTTCAGTTTCTATATGCCGATAGGTTTTCATGCGTTCACTGATATCGAAAATGGAAATACTCAAACCGGATTCAGATCCATTGCTATATCAAGAAATCGTTTTTCGTGCTTCTTGGTTTCATGTGTTGAAATAGATTCCCCTCCTCTTCATTTGTTGATCTCCAATTCGCACACGTAATAGTGAGGAGTTTGACATTGAATCTGATGCTGACGTACCTCGTCATGACGTTCATTTTCATCCACTTTTTTCAACATTTTCTCCGTCATGGCAACTGCGTTCTGACCCGGAACTACAGAATCATATCAATATACATACATACAGTCAAACTTCTATTAGAAAACGGCACACTATCTTTGAAGTTATAATCATACATTTATTCTATCGAGTTTGATAAACGAACGGTGGTTTCCAAATGAGAAGGCCCAACAATCCTCATTAAAGGTGAAGTTTTTACCCACAAATGGCCACCAAGTTGACTGTAAATTTTGTTTATACTAAAAATAAGTTGGACTGTACGTCCATCGACTGTTCATACGAACCGTATCATGCTTCCATTCTGGAACTGAGGACAACCAGTCGTGAACTGTTTTATAGTTATCATAAGTCACTTTCATCAGCTGGCCACGATAGGGCTCTCCTTTAACGTTTAAGTGAGTGAGTGAGTGAGAGAGTGAGTGAGTGAGTGAGTGAGTGAGTGAGTGAGTGAGTGAGTGAGTGAGTGAGTGAGTGAGTGAGTGAGTGAGTGAGTGAGTGAGTGAGTGAGAGAGTGCGTGAGTGAGTGAGTGAGTGAGTGAGTGAGTGAGTGAGTGAGTGAGTGAGTGAGTGAGTGTTGAGTGAGTGAGTGAGTGGGTGAGTGAATGAGTGAATGAGTGAGTGAGTGAGTGAGTGAATAATAATATATACTCACCATACTGATTTTCGTATTCTATTTTCGTGCAGTCGTCCTTAGAGCATTATCACAGTTTGATTAGTTATTCAATAAAGTAATATTTCAGTTATTCAGTCAATCAATCTGTCAGCATGTTAGTCATTCAGTTAGAATCGGTTAGAATCAGTTAGATTCAGTAATAATATCATCACATTATTCAAAGTAATTTGTAATTCGCAATTTGTAAGACCGATTATGAACGAGTCAACCCAATGAAAACTGAAACTGAAAAACATCACTCTACCTGAGCTTCCTTGAAGGTTTTTTTATTTTCTCCAAAATAGTAATAATAGTTGCCATATTGCGTGTGTTTGTGTGATATCTTTGGGTTCTGGTAGAAATTGCAGTCAATGAAAACTAACCATTCGAAATAAAATAATTGATTGACTGATTGACGGGCTGATTGACTGATTGACTACTGACTAGGGGTCGGCACGGGACAAGGTTTGGGCGGGACGGGACGGGACGGGACAAAAATATTTATTGGTAAACGGGACGGGACGGGACACGGGACAAGATTTTTTAGCCGGGACGGGACGGGACGGGACAAGAAATTTCCCGGGACAAAGCGGGACAAAACGGGACAAAACAGTTTGTCCCGGGACAAAATCGCTCGTCCCGGGATCTTGTCCCGGAACAAAAAGAGTGAAATTCAAGTGAAAAAGACAACCTTCAAACTTGTCTTATGACCAATTAAACAGAAAATACTTCTTAAGTCGCTGAAAAGATATTTTTCGATATTGATATTCGTATTGTTACCATTTTTCTTGTTATAACCCTGCTTTTTATGCAATACAGACTTCAAAATCTTTTTTTTCTTCACTGATAGACGCTTACTTTATTCGCATCATGTATCGAATTTCTGAGAGAATAGCCAATGGTTTGCAAAGAATTTTGAAGTCTGAACCAGATATTTTACGTATTTCATATGATAATATGTTGATGATTTTCTTATAAGAAATAACACGAAATGAACATATACAGGGTTGGCCAAAAAACGACCACACTTTGATCTGATATAAAAGTGGCTGTGTAGACTACCGGGTGTCCCATTTAAAATTCCGCATTTTTATTTTGAATAAAAATTGCAATAATCATTCGATTCCAAACATTTTTGCGTCAAGTTATAGACAATTTCTGGCTATTTCGTTTCGTTTTTTATTTTATTTTCAAATCGAAACAAAAAATCAATTTTTATGACAAAATTCCCAACATATCTATTTTTCACGTTTGTGCACTGAAGTCGGTGGTAATTTAGATGATAGTGTGACTGTTATAAACGCGATTTTGATAATTTTAATCATCATCTCAGTCAAATAATGTGTTATAACCTTTCATAATAACACAACTGTGAAATTTTTATTAATCATCTAATTCACAGGCTGCTTACAAACAGTAACCACAACGCTGTTAAACTCCGCCTCCGCAAGCATCCGCTAGCGCAGGGAGCGTGGTTTTTTTCTTTTGGAAAGTTTACACAGTACCTGGTGTGGTGGTTTGCGCAGCAGAATATCGTAACCCACCGAGTTTCACCGTAATTTTGTAAATTTTCCCGTTTGGGTCAAATAATCTTACACAAGTAGAAAAAAACATGCTCCATGCACTAGCGCATGCTTGCGGAATCGGAGTTTAACTGCGTTGTGGGTACAGTTTGTGAGCAGCCTGGGATAGATGATAGGGAACAATTTCACAGTTTTCCGTATTATGAAATGTTTTTGACACATTATTTGACTGAGATGATGATTCTAATTAGTCAAAAACAGTCACACTATCATCTTAACTGCCCCCGACTACAGTGCAAAAACGTGAAAAATGGATATGTTGGGAATTGTGTCATAAAAATAAATTTTCAGACTCGATCGGAAAAAATGAAAAAAATAAACAAAATAGCCAGAATTTGTGTATAACTTGACGCAAAGAGTTTCGAAATCGAATAAAAATTGAAATTTTTATTCAAAATAAAAATGCGGAATTTTAAATGGGACACCCGGTAGAATATTAACAATTGTCGTTTTCACCAGATGTTAACAACATATAAACTTAGTTCTATCGAAAATTTCGTTAGGATCGGTTCCGGTTTGAGAGAACTGTGCTCTTTCGACTGAAAAAGTTGCTCGCTCGTTTTTACAACAGCCATACACACCCATATACGATGATTTGTCCCTACGATGAGATTTGTCACTGAAACATGGACTTCTGTTGTTTTGGGCAAATTTTCATTACAGATAACCTTTTCACTTCACTCGACTGTCAAACTATATGCTTTAATATTTAGTATGTTTCTAATCATCATAACAAAGGATAAATAAGATGTGTGTCGGATCGGGTTTTGGGTTCCGTTTCCGTTCCGACTCCGAGTGTGAACTCGACAGCAATCAAAAATCAGCACTCTCATTGGACAGGTTAAGATTATTTTATCACGGACATATACTGTTTTTATCGATAATAGCACTTAATTTGTTGTGTTGTGTCGGATTATTTTATAAAAATTCCCGGGACAAGCATAATTCTTGTCCCGGGACAGAAATGCTTGTCCCGGAGTAAAATCCGGGAAATTTCGGGACGGGACAAAAAAAATTTTGAGCGGGACGGGACGGGACACGGGACAAGATTTTTTAGCCGGGACGGGACGGGACGGGAAAAACACCTGTCCCGTCCCGTCCCGTCCCGGATTTTGTCCCGGCATGCCGACCCCTACTACTGACTGATTGAGTGACCGCTTGACTTAATTGACTGACAGACTTACTGTCCGCTAAGTGACATGAAAAGAAAAGACATGACAGACATGACATACTTGACTGACTGAGTGACGACTGAAACGACTGACTTACATACTGACTTGCTTAGTGTAACTACATAACTGACCGACTGACAAGACATTCTTACCTAACGATTGTCCTAAGAGGACAACCATCATCACAATGGTCATTTGAAGCAGAACGTGAACGGATGACATGCTGGACACCCTGTACTGTAATGGCCCGTTCAGATTCGTCTGGACAAAGTCTCAAGCTTTCCTTGTAAAACTTTCAGAACTTGCAATGAAAAATGTCGTTTCTGAAAATTCCAGCTGAGCACATACTTTACGTCTTTTTCCGAAAATTTCATAAACATGATACTAATTAACGAGTTCTTTCAACGAAATATGGATACTAAAACGATAAATAAGATTTAAAAGAAAGTCGTTAGGCGTATTCTGTGGAATAGTGCATTTTCAGAACTTTCTCGGATCAAAGATTGGCCTTTGTAATATTAATGTATATCACAAACAAAGCATCAAAAATAGAAATACATACATACATGGTTTTTAAAGCATTTAAGTCCGGTGAATCACATGAAATGTACAATAAAATAATATAATATGCTGGTGCGTTGATTCTTGTTTTACGAGAAAAAAATATCAAATCATATATATCTGATATATATGTCAGAAAAACGAAACATAAACCACGAGCAACGGAGAACAACTAATGGGGTGGGAATCGTTCAAAAATGATAAAATTGAGGAAACTGACCCATGTAAACTTGCCCTCTTTGAAATCACCAAAAAAGAACGAATTCCATATTTCTTTTCCATCTAATAAAAATTTTCCCCTAAAGATAGGCCATTAAAAATGTTTCAATTTTTCTGAAAAGGTAGGTCAAGTGTTAGTCAAACTCGTATGCGTTTGACAGTGCGGACCTGTAACCTCGGGACTCAGTCCCACGGCCTGACAGTTTTCTTACTGACAGAAGCCAATCAATCAACGATTGATCCTCAATAGACGTTCCGTCTATAATTGGGCATCAAGCCCAAACAAGGACAAACTGACCTTTGAAATTGGACATTTCGTCCAAAGGAGGACCTCACGGTCCTATGTGCCCGCGCGGGCAATATATCGTGCAAACAGCACCGTATATATTATATGGGCATGTGTGTGAAACGTGAATGATTTCGTAGCAACTGGCGTGTGCCACGCCATTTGGGTGTTTACTGTGTGGTGCTCGGAAATTCTCACAACAGGTCATCGGGGGTTAACGAACAGTGAAGCTGCGCAAGGGAAGTCGATAGTTTGAAAACGTAGCACCGTGGGAATTCGGCAACACAATGTTCAATTGCCGAAAACGTGCAACATGGAAGAAAATACCTGAAAATAGAAAGAATAGAATAGAAGACTCTTTCATTCAATCAATCAGCCACTTGCTCATTCAATCAATCAGGCACTCTCTCATTCAATCAACCGATACTCACTCTCAATCAATCAGGAACTCACTCACTCCCTTAAAAAACTGGGCGTCGCGGTGCTCGGAAATTACCAGAGAAGAGTAAATACCCTTTTCCATTTCCTCTAAAAAATGTATTAATTTTTCCAAAAAGGTAGGTCAAGTGTTAGTCAAACTCGTATGCGTTTGACAGTGCGGACCTGTAACCTCGGGACTCAGTCCCACGGCCTGACAGCGATTGCTGAAAGAAGCCAGAGGAGTCAATCCTCAAGAGACGTTACGTCTATGGCCATTGGGCATCAAGCCCAAACATGGACAAACTATCCTTTGAAATCGGACATTTCGTCCAAAGGAGGACCTCACGGTCGTATGTGCCCGCGCGGGCATTATAACACTTAAACAGCACCGTATATATAATATGGGCATGTGTGTGAAACGTGAACGATTTCGTAACAACTGGCTTGTGCCACGCCATTTGGGTGTTTACTGTGTGGTGCACGGAAATGCGATGGCTGTCGTTCGGAATAGCTGTAGATCACTGGCGAACGAGCCAAACCTTCAAAAGGAAGGGAGGGGAATCATCCCAAAGAGGGGAGATTTCACAGAAATTAAGTCAGTTCACTTACACATTAAGGAAAAAACTCAACTTTTTGAAGTCTCCAAAGAGGGGGAATTCCACTTTTTCTTCCCCTTCTCATCCGCTAGTGCTGTAGATTGAAAGGCATATCTGTATGGTTTTGGCCTGTGCAGGGACAACTGGCGGACGAGCCAGATCTCCAATGGAAGGGGAATTTCGTCAAAGAGGGGGGAATTAGCAGTTCTCAGGGCATTTTACTTAGACCTTAAGGAACAAACTCTACTTTTTGAAATGGCCAAAGAGGGGGGAATTCCACTTTTTCATCTCCTTCTCATCCGCTAGTGCTGATTGAGAGGCATATCTGTATGGTGTTGGCCTGTAGGGACTGGCGCTTATGAGATGTTTAGTGATATTAGGTTGCGTTCACCGGCGGACGAGCCTAACCTCCAAAGAGAGGTGAATCTCTCAAAAGATGAGGGAATGGGCAGAAATTTGGTCATTTTTCCTACACCTTTATGAACAAACTCTTCATTTTGAAACTGCCAAAGAGGCGGGAATTCCACCTTCCCTCCCCTTCTTGTCCGCTAGTGGATGCGTATGCGTTATGTTTTTGATTTTATCGATATAACCTCAACATTGAATCAATTGAATGACTGTTTGTTAGACTTGTTATGAACATGTTTACTCGATGCTTTAAAGACTGTTTCGTGTGCAGACGTAACTCGTAAGGTGTAGTTAAAATTGACTTCAAAATTGCCAATTCCTCTCATCCCCTTGAGGAAATTTCCCTCCCTTTGAGGAGGTTCTGCTCGTCCGCTAACGGATCGTATGCAAATGAACAATCGAAGTGCATATAATATCATCAGCCCAGCATATCCACTGGCTGGCGGACGAGTCATTCCTCTAAGCGGGGGAATTTCCTTGAAGTACGGGGATTAGCAGTTTTGAGCCCGTTTAACCTACACCTCAAGGGGGAAATTATATTTTTAGGAACTGTCAAAAAGGGGAAATTCCACTTTTCTGTTCTTCCCCCGTTCCTTGTGAGCGTATCAAACCGGTTGGTTGGTAGAACTGGAATTCTCCCACTTTGGTGGTTTCAAAGATAATTGGAATGAAATCAGTCTGAAAAATCCACACGAACCAAATCCTAATAAATAGAGAATGTTATACATACCAACATCAACCCGATTGTATTGCTGTTTCACGATCACGAGTTCACGTTGATTCACTGGCGGACGAGCCAAACCTCCAAAGGGAGGGGAATTTCGCCAAAGAGGGGTGCCAGTGTTCAGGCCATTTTACCTTCACCTTAGGGAATAAACTCTACTTTTTCTAAAGAGGGGGAATTCCACTTTTCCCACCCCTTCTCGTCCGCTAGTGCGTTGATTCACGAAGTATGTTATAGCCTATCCAGGATTACTTGTTACTCAGTGGAGTTTTTGGCGCACAATTTCAAATCAACACTTATATTGGCGCGTGTTCAAATAATCAATTTCAACCTATAAAATAATCAACCTATAATAACGGGCCCATCTAAGGCTTTTGAGTACCATTGTTTGCCTGGGCAATCTGATCGACACATTTCACACAGAGGGTCGCTGCTCAAATTACATGTTTTTGTTAGACACACCGGAGGACGAGCCAAACATCCAAGAGGAATCTTTCCAAAAAGGGGGGAATCGGCAGACATGAGGCCATTTTACTCAACTTTTTGAAACCGCAAAGAGGGGGGAATTCCACTTTTCCCACCCCTTCTTGTCCACTAGTGAGTCGGAAATTACATGTTTGTGTAAGTGTATAGAGGATCACTGGCTGACGAGCTAATTCTCCAAAGAGAGGGGAATTTTTTCAAAAAGGGGGGAATTGGCAGATTCACATTGGTGAACAAATTCTACTTTTAGTAACCGCCAAAGAGAGGGTAATTCCACTTCCCCCCTCCTCTCGTCCGCTAGTGTAGAGGATAATGCGTGCCATTTTTAGGTTTTGTAAAACTATTCCATGCTTCAGTTCTTGCAGACATCAATTGGGATGATTCACTGATCATGTCCGCCGATTTATAGCTCATCTCAAGTTTCCTACTACTTTCCTGTAATTCCTTAGATATTTTCCCTTCGACATTAATAAAAATTTTGTTTATGCGCAAATTAAAAAAAAGCTGTTCCAAAAAATTTCGAACAATCGCGAAAAGCTTTTGCGAGTAACAAGAAATCCTGTATAGGCTGTAACCACTAGCGGACGAGAAGAGGTGGGAAAATGGAATCTCCTTTCGTAGAGTTTGTTCCCCAAGATGAAGGCAAATGGTCTGAAAACCGCGAATTCTGGTCCCATTGGAGGGTTAGCTCGTCCGTCAGTGACTGTAACCAAACAATCTAACCGGTTAGTATTCTTTTGCTTCATTTTTTTATAATTATATATTTTTTCATTTCAGAGCTTGCCAAAGCCGGTTTGTGCTGCCACAATAAACTACATACATACATACATACAAATATCAAAGACTCCTAATGATGGAGTATTCGAGTTTACCTCATCCCCATTCGCCATTATTCAAGAAAAACGTAATATGTAACTACAATAATCAAGAGACCAGGACGATTTGCACATTAAATCATGATACGTGTTAAAGAGTGTGTTGGAGCAGCATATGTGACAGGCTGGCTCATTATATGTGTGGTTTATTGTTACTGCGTGTGGCCTTGCATTGTCCCTGCGCACATTTAAAACTTTATTGAAAATTTTAGCAGTAGTGTTAAAACAACTTTGCGGTGATGAATTATTAAATTTTCTTGTTTAATATTAGACTATAAAGAACTGTTATAGTGAAACGAATTCGGATAACTGAATGGGTTGTGTTTTGATATTAATGACTAAAAAAACAACTATAAAACTAGCCTTAACGTTTCACATGTGCGCAGGGACAACGCAAGGCCACACGAAGTTTTAATTGAAATTATATGGATCAACTAGAGGTCATATTGCTTTATACGCAACAAAAGAAATGGATAGTTTTAAGTATTGATAGAATACCATACGGCCCACCATATTTCTCCAAAAAAAACCTTTTAGAACCCAAAGTTTGACTGGTGACCGGATGCTGTTGCACCAATACCTTATCTCCTACGTGAAGGTTTGTTCTTCTGACTTTTTCTCGTCTTGATTCTTTCACAAAAACTTGTGACTGTGTCCGGTGTTGAGCCGCGGTTTCCCATTGCGTGACGAGTCTACCGATGGTCCTGTGTCGGGCCGGGCCTTGGTTCATGCATGCGACCAAAATACAAGTGGTCAAGTGGAATACTAAAAAGACACCTGAATACCTTTGTGCCAGATGATTGTTATGCACTCTGAAGGACCATCGGGCCGGGGTCGGTCGTATCTATTGAACTGGCAACTTGATACCGGTCGTCGGTTGACTGATTCGGCCGATTGGAATGCGCTCGTCTTCAAGGACGCGACAACGAGTGTGCCGTCAAACGTTCTTGTGTCCTACGTCGCATATTCCGCACTTCAACCCAGCACGAAAAGCGCATTTCCAAACTGCCTGCTTCAAGTCACCTCGAGCCATTATTTAGCTTGACTTGGATGCTAATGAGGACAAGGTGTTGAAATCATTTGTGATGCATGCCGACGGTGCATGCCGATGCTTGCGGAACTCCGACTCCGAGCTATTCAGCAAGCGCACCCGCATCTCGCTCGTTCCGAGAAATGGACCTATTCGAAGGTAAATTTTTGCTGTTCCAACCACAGGTAGCTTTTATGTCCAGTTATTGACAATAAATTTTGATGGTTGGTTGACTGAACTTGTACCTTTACACATTCAGCCAGATTGGTCGTAATCAAAGAACAAGATGCGCCGCTATCCAACAGGGCTTTCAGTGGAATCCCGGTGACCGTTGCCGGTATGTAACCGTTAAATTTTGGATTTGCGAAACCTTTCCTCCCTTCATTCAAGCTCAGCTAACTTCGCACTTTTCACAGTCACAGTTTTCCTGAATCACAGTTTCCGGGTATAATCCATTGTCATTGAAGCACACCTTCGTGTGTGCACCCAGTCGTGCGTGCACGTCCACAGTCCGGGGGGGGGGGTAGACTGTGGACGTGTCGGACTGTGGACGTATGGTATTGTAGACGTACTGACTGTGGACGTGCACAGTCCGATGTCTGCACGCGCACAGTCCGTACGTGCACAATACCATGCGTGCACAGTCCGATGTCTGCACGTCCACAAGCACGCACGGTCACAGTCTATCCCCGGACTGTGGACGTGCACGCACGACTGGGAAAGCTGTGCGTTGAGGTCAATATTATCATTTTTGTTTTCAATGTGTTTTTCTAACCTCAGCGATGGTTTTGTTTTTGGTCGGCTCCTCGTCGGACAACGTGGAATAGTCGTTGTCCTCCTCATTGAACTCGTTCTTCAGCTCCTGCAATAAAACTTTTTATTTTAGTGCATGAACAATACCAGTATAAGATTAGTATCCATGAGACTATTATAATGATCATGACAATCACACTGGCTAATATCATCGGACTGATACTGTTATGTAAAAAAAAAAAAAAAAAAATAGCAGCTGTTGTAATGAAAAAGGTTACATAGTTACTATAACCATCAATCATATGTTCTGCACTCAAGCCAACCCCTTCTATGGTCGCCCGCAAAAAATTTGATTAAATATACTGTTTATGTGATGACTATTAATTTCATGTATCATATGAGCCAGTAGTACCTGACTGTTGAACCAGTGAGCATGCATGTGAATTCTACTAGATAGAACTTTATTTTCCGCTCTTAAGAACGTTGGATTCGCAAACATAAAAGGCTGTTTTGCCCCGTCCAATGAAAATTTATGTGCAACATTTCTGTCTGGCTTACATTTATTGCCTTGCGCACTTGTTCGCAGCCAATAACTGAAGAAAATTTAGACAGTTCCATTGTGTCTGGCATTTTAAACCACAGTTCTTGGCCTGAAGACCTTGCACACAGGCAGGTAATAAACTGTAGCCTGTGTCATTTATTCGAAAATTTAAGATCGTTTCGAAGCTGTAACGTTACGTTACGACACATTGATGCTTTCATGAAGGATGGTTTCACTTGACTTGGTGCTTGACTCTCTCTGGCTTATGAGAGCCACATCTCATCCGTAATGGTATTGGTGCGGCGCGCGGGCGCACGGATGTTCCCAACTTCTCCGCAAGATTCAAGCAACGGTCACCTACCCTTGCTTTTTGCTTTTTGTTTTTTTTCTACCTCATAAATTTATTCGTGTATGTTCAAATGTACTGACTGTGTGACTTTTAAACTCACCTTGCTTGGTAACTTACTGTATACATACGTGATTTGAAATTCGTCTTGTTACTTACATTCTTATGGACATCAATATACATAGCCTATCTGGGCCACGAACCACACTACTTTTGGCTGGTTTTGAACAATTAGTGTGTCGTAGAGCTTTAGATGGTGGAAACAATTAGATAAGGCGACAAGACCCCGTGAAATACATATCACAACTATAATTATATCAGAGTACCGTAGTAACTGAACGGGTAATGAATCGGATTATTTTATAATATACTCATGTTCATTTCAACACTAATCACTTGGGTGGCGTTTCATATTATAGACTGTGTGCTGTAAGTATAAAAACTGGAATAAAATTCCGGCAATTAATTTGAGTTATTGCGCGCCGAACCCAGATTAGAACTCAGATTGCTAATTTCTCATTTTTTTGAAAGATCAAAAACCCTGGACAGGCTTCCGAGATCGAGAAATTCATTCACAGCGAACCATCAATGATTTGAGCATACAAAAAGATAAAAAAAAAGTTTTTACAGAACTTTACAATACAATCACGTAAATATGTTTACATATAAATACTAATCAATTTTGCACCAAGAAAATTTTATAAGGCCGATAAAAATACTTCGTTCGCCATGTATCACCACCACGTTATCTAATGCTCTTTCCACGAGTTTATTAGTGTTTTCCACCACGACGTCCACCGCCATGTTTGCCACCACGTCCGCCACGTTTGCCTTCACCGCTTCGTTCAGCTTCGGCCGCGCAGTCCTTAGGCTCAGCCGTGCACGTGCCTGCCAATTTGATATATTGATCTTTTTGAGCTTAGATTGAATTCGCTTTATCTACACAAATCTCTCAAATGCTTGGGAGACAATGCTATCTAGCAATGTTAACAATGATGGCCAGTTGGTCCAACCTGCGGCGATCTGTTCGTTGATGCACTCGCAGACGCTGGCGCGTTTCAGCTGCTTGCAGACCTCGCAGTCAACTGTGACCGCTTCTCTGCAAGATGGGCAAATGAGTTAAGTGAAATCGAAAATATTTTCAAGTAGTTATGAAAAGATGATCCAAGTCTTACTTGCATGAATGGGTCTGACTAAAAGTATTTAATTAGTTATGAACAGATCTCCCTGGAACAGGGAATGAGTTTGACTGAAATTGACAAATTTTTCAATTACTTACGAAGAAACCTTCCTAGTCCAGAAACTAAATTTGATTAAAATCAACAAACTTTTGAGTAATTATGAAGAGATTTTCCTACGAAACACTTTTCACGTAGTTTTCATGAAGAGAAATTCCTAGACCAACTTGCATGCTTTGGCGCACGCCTTGAATGTTTCGTCACCACGGCAGTTGGGGTTGTGTTCCTTCTTGCCATCACGGCCGTCTTTACCACAAGCCTCGAAGCAAGGCTTGTAGGCGGCGAATTTTTCTTTCCAGTCTTCACCGCCGCGACCTTCAATCCATCGGACACACGTCAGTAAGTTAGTCAGTCTTTCAGTCAATTAGTCTGTCAGTCAGTCAGTCAGTCGGTCAGTCAGTCAGTCAGTCCGGCGGTCGGGCGTTCGGTCAGTCAGCCATTCAGTCAGTCAGTCTGTCAGCCAGTCAGTCAGTCAGTTTATCGGTCAGTGAGTGAGTGAGTGAGTGAGTCAGTCAGTCAGTCAGTCAGTCATTCAGTCAATCAACCTTTGCCGGAACGATCGCTACCATCAGGACGGCCACCCCATCGGCCTCCACGGCCCTCTGGCACGGGTGCATCACCGGTTGATTCGGGGCAGCTGTAAGTAAGTGGATGAGTGAGGGAGTGAGTGACTGAGTGAGTGAGTGAGTGAGTGAGTGAGTGAGTGAGTGAGTGAGTGAGTGAGCGAGTGAGTGAGTGAGTGAGTGAGTGAGTGAGTGAGTGAGTGAGTGAGTGAGGGAAAAATGTACCAACGCTGAAGCACAGTCAGCATAGCAGGCTTTCTTAGCTTCAAATGCAGCATCGCATTCCTCTAGGGTCTGCGCCTGAAGTGAATGAAATTTCATGTATAATAAATTTGTAAACCATATGCCTCTGGATTCACATACACAGATTTTCTTCTTTCTAATCTTATTTCAACTGTACATCTACTCTCAAACTCTTAGCACCATCACCACTGTCCATTCCAAACCAAAAATACTCTTTGACACTACTTAGCACTGCGACCTAACTTAACAACAAATGGAGGCTAACGACACAGCACAGCATTGGACGCATATTTCCAAACCCCAAAACTTTTATAGAATTTTTCCCACATACACGAAATTTTATGTGCGCATACTAAGGTGGATAACCACTGCTTTACCAACGCGCTAACCAGCCTCACGATAGGTAATCGTGGGTTAACGGAAAGAAAAAATTCATATGGAATATATTTTTGGTGACAGAAAATTTTGGCGTTTAGTTAAAATTCTGTATTTTTTTGGGGTTGGGAATTTTGCGCTTTGGACTGACTGAAAATCACATGCCTCTGCATTTACATGAACAGCTTCTCATCTTCCTCTAACTACATATCTCTGCTCCTATGTTCTTGTCACCATCAGCAATCTCTACTACTCAACAAAAATACTCTCGGCACTACTGATGCACTGTCCACCTAGCTCAACGACAAATGGTCACTAACAACAGCACAGCCCACGACCACAGCAAGCACGAAGGCACGTGTCGACGATAGCATGATTCACTTCGAAACGTTCTCGTTTACGGTATCAGATGTAGAAAAAATATGCAGGGTTGATTCACCGAGTGTGTGATGTGATGTGATTTGAGGATGTCAGGACCATGATCATCGCTTTTATACGGTAACGGTCGATCAAAATATCTGGATTGGAAATCAGATAACAGCGGACGAGCCAATCCTCCAAAGACAGGGGAAATTTCCCTCAGAGAGGGAAAAACAGAAGTCTTGAAGCCATTTTACCTAGACCTCGAGGAAAAAGTTCTTCGTTTCGAAAATACCAAAGAGGGGTGATTTCCACGTTTCTCGTCCGCTGGTGAGTGTTGTTGTCGGGTATCGCCCACGTAAACACTGGAAACGCACGTACGATGCGATTATTAACGGGCAACAATCGTAAAAGTCATGTACACAATGGCGATGAGATGAGGAGCGCGTGGAAAAAGAGGAACTCACCCTGTATGACTTTTCTCAAAAAAACTAAACTAAATTAGTTCTTTATGGTGTAGGTGAGAAAGCCTCAAAACTGCTAATTCTCATTTTTTAAGTTCCCGTCCTTTTGGAGGTTTGATTCGGTCGCCAATGCGTATGAGAGTACTTTATTTTGCAGAACAACACATATGGAACAGAAAAAAATTAAGTTGACCCGCTCAACTTTCGACTTGTGTACCTCCAAGATCCTAACATCGTTCCCAACAACGGGAAGCCTACTTGGAATCTGTATCGGTTTTTTTGTCAGAATTCGTGCGACCCAACGACAGCTAATAATCATCTGATTATTTGGACGGCTTCGGCTTAGTTCCAAACACAGAGTTAGTGAAGGACCAACATAGCTTAGCTTCTCCGTGAATCCAAAATAAAAAAGTCAAAGTTGGGATTCTGACAAAAACCGGTACAGTTTCCAATTATTCAACCGGGAGAGGTCTCATTAGGCCAATCTCGGGTGATGGTGGCACAACGTGCTGCAGAACCATTATGGCTCTTTAGCAAAAATGTATGTTGCTTCGACTAATTTCTGTCGCTTCGACTGAATTTGTGAAGATGACTTGAGTTGCAACAGTACGGTTCAAGGGCTCATTATGCCAGCATCACCCGAGATTGGCCCAATAATACCTTTCCCGGTTCTTTTATCGGCAGAGAAGGACAACTTATATGGCCTGCCAGGTCGCCAGACCTCATACCTCTGGACTTCTGGCTCTAGGGTGATTTAAGGGAACACGTATATCCGGGGAGTTCTGAGAATACGAACCAGTCACGTCTTTTTTTCTCGAAGAGAAGGGTGCAAATGGCATGGGCACAGGCAATGAAGCCGTGCCTCGTTGTTTGGAACGATGTTAGGATCTTGAAGGTACTGTACCCAAGTCGCAAGTTAAGCGTGTCAAATTCCTTTTTCCTGTTCCATTATGTGTTGTTATTTTTTTGTGATGCTTCGCTTTTTAATGCCTCCTTATTGACAAAAATTTAGCACACAAGGAATAAAAAAGCTAAAAATGGGCACTTTTTCAATTGCTTGTAAAAATTTGCTACAAACGTTCAATTAACTTCTAGTAGGCGTCAAACAAATTGCCAAAGACTTGTTCATTTGAAAACGAAATTTCAATTATATAGACTCAGTACAACTCGAACGCCAAGCCGTCAACATCGCCGGTTAAGGTTGGGACACCCTGTACAACGCGCTGATTACACGCTGAATGTTGAAATATTGAACCGGCAACACGCATCTGGATTATGGTAGCTCCAAAGCGTATGTACATGTTTATCAACCATAGGCGCAGGTTTCCATTAGGGTGGCTCATTCCGGCTTTCCCGACCCCGATATGTGCTAATGTGCTTCGTTTCTTAAAATGTATATTCAAATGTGTAAATAAATAAGAACTGATTTGGTAATACTTATTGTTCCTAATCAACTGAGACATATGTACATACTCATATAAGCACCTAAGTTAGGTTTTGGTTGGAGCCTTGGATTAGGGAGGTAACAAGATCCATGGAAGATTATTGCGATGGGTAGCCAACATTATATGATGAGTCCCGTAGTAGTTGCACTGACTTTGTGTTTGTATTCGCTTTGTATTAGTTGATTATAATAATGTAATAAGTTGACCAACTGGTGGCACTGATTGAATTGGACATCTCGAGTAGAATAGCAGTTTTAACAAAACTCAAAGTTTAATATTTTAAATTATTGTGAAAACTTGTGTCTTTCTTGATTTATCTTGAATGTTCGTTGGCCTCATGTTTTTCGTTTATCAGTGATTTTAAGTGGGATTTAATTTTCGATGAATTGCAACCGTTTAGAAGATTTTAGAAATTTCTAGTAACAATCTTGAATTGATAATAAGCCCGATTCGCGTCGGAAAGGGGAATCCCGTTTCAGTCAGTCATAAACCCTTTTTTATACAGGGTGTCCCACGTACATAACTTGCAACTTTCTGCGAGGTCGCGAAAATTTTTATGGTTAAGCTATTTGTAAAATTAAATAAGTAAATGAAACCCCAATGTATAAAGTTTTTTTCACCGCATACTAGAAGTTCACAGCTATTACGCAGATCGAGATATATTCATTTCCCCAAAAGTAGTCAATTTCAGTGGGCCTGGTCGTCAACAGCGCCGGTTGAAAACTTTTTAAATGACTTTATTTTGTCGAGAAGATTGAAAGCTGATTATTTCCCGAAGAATTAAATGTTAAAAGAGTTATTTTCTGATTCAAAATACGTTTTTGAGAAGAATTCGGTAATGGGTCTTGTTTGTGATTTTGTTGACTCCTGCGTGGTTTTGATCGATTATCCAACGTATAAATATCTCCTATCATGATTTTTTTAATTGATAATGATCTCACTAACTAGTTTTCCGACTCATATTAACTTTTTAAATACCGTTTTCTAGAACGATTTTAGAACCCCGAAGAGAGATCAAAAACTGAAAATGACTACTTAGTTACTTATAACTAGAGTACTTACAACTACAACTGGTTATAACTAACTGTTTATACAATAAAACTCTGCTAGGTGGCAAACAAAACTTTACAACCTAGACTATCATTTGCTTTTTTAATTTTCTAAATAGCTCCACCACAAAACATTTTGTGGTCTCGCGCAATGTTGCAAGTTACGTGGGACACCCTATACTTAAAATGAAAAAAGTGAATAAACTAC
>OZ038442.1:8469619-8474450 GCA_964036265.1 Daptonema setosum
GGGAGGAGAACCTTTCCAGAGGGGGAGGAATCGGCAGAAATTAGGAAATTTTATCTACACTTTTAGAAACAAACTCTACTTCTTGAAACCGCCAACTAGGGGTAGGGGGTAATTCCAATTTTCCCTCTTCTTCTCGTCGGATAGTGAAGGGCAGTCTCTGACCAGGGTAATAGAGAAATTTCATGTATTACTGTACATACATATTACATTAAACGAAAATTCAGTTTGAATTATATAACGAGTTTTTGTAGATTTTGACCAATTTTCTCGTTCACCAATGGGGATGGAGGGAGGGGGGAATACATGGGTATTTTGATTGCATGTTAACTTTTTTCCTACTTACAAATGTTTATATTGGTAATTAAAAAGCGTCAAATGAATACACCCATAAAATACAGTACAGTGTCTACTAGTGTAAGAATCTACTCTTTCAACGTTTTTCGAGTTACGAGCGTCGATCAACGATTAGAATATCGGGGGGATTCTGCAACCGAAAGTTGGTTAACCATAGTATCTGCAGCATATACAAATCAAAACACTTTTATGTAAAACTTTTGCCAGCATAAAAGTTCTGGCGTGCTTTTCAAAACAAAAAAGTTTTCAATTGTTTTCAATGAAAATGTAGAACATATGTGGGTTTTTCATGAGCAAAATTTATGCCAGACGTTCGTTCTTCTTCTCGTTATTTGCAAAGCAAGTAATGTCGCCTGTCTAGTCTAGTGCGTAGGATGCCGGTCTCGAAAACCGGCGGTCCTAAGCTCGACACCTGACTAGAGACACAGATCCTAACGCGTTGCTCTGGGTTTATTGCCCGTCAGTTATTCAACTCTCCACTACGAAAACCCCATTCTGATTTGGTATTAATGTGCCGCGATGGCTTCAGTTAAGAAAGAAGTAAAAGAGAACTAATTAAACGATACACGTTTACTCTAACACCACAAGAGAAACTAACGAAATTCAATAAAAAATCTGACACTATTCGATAAACGAGTATATTTTGTCAAGCTTTCAACACAATGTAAATCCATGTTCTGTAAAAAAAAATAGGCTAAGAAGTCACGTGAAAAAGACACAATAACCAATGAGTTTCAGTTACTGGCACACGTGTCAGATTCACTGGCGGACGAGCCAATCCTCCAAAGGGAGGGGAATTTTTCCAAAGAGGGGGGAATCGGCAGAATTCAGGCCATTTTACCTACACTTTAGGGAACAAATTTGACTTTTTGAAAATGCCAAAGAGGGGGGAATTCCACTTTTCCCACCCCTTCTCGTCCGCTAGTGGTCAGATTCCGAGCATATGCCGCCTGTTCACTAGTGGACAAGAAGGAGAGGGAAAAGTGGACCCCCTCTTTGGCGGTTTCAGAAAGTAGGGTTTGTTCCTCAAGGTATAGGTAAAACGGCCGAATTTAATCAAAGAGGGGGAATGGGCAGTCTTCATGCCTTTTTGCTACACCTTAGGGAACAAACTATACTTTTAGAAAACGCCAAAGAGAGGGAATTTCCACTTTTCCCAGCCCTTCTCGTCCGCTAGTGACTTCTGGAAAAAGTTTGATAACGGAATGTTTACTTCCACGTAGACAAAGTGAAGTGTCTTATCAGTTTTCCTGGTACATACTTTTAAGTAGCTCTTCTCGAATAACAATCATGGTCAACGCGTATTTAAAAATTCATTCACTTTTTCAGTTTTTTTACTTTATCGCCGACTTTCCCAAACACTTGTCATATTATTGAAAAATCACCAGAACGCAAAACTTTTATGTTTAATTTTAACATCGGCACACAAGAACCAAACTTTCGTAACTGGCCGTCAAAACGGGTTATGCGAATTTCGAGAACCCCTGTACACTTTTAACTACAATTATTACTAATCGTTCGCAGTATGGCAATAAATCGAACCTGATATTTCTGATAAGCAATGCCAGTGTGTAGACAATTCGGCATTTATTTCTACAGTCCGGTTATATAGACGTTTCAACTCGAGTTTGAGATCGATTCAGTTTGAGTTCGAGTTCCAATCAATTTGAGTTCGAGTTCGATTCCGTTTGAGTTCGAGTTCGATTCCGTTTGAGTTCGAGTTCGATTCAGTTTGAGTTCGATTTCGATTCCGTTTGAGTTCGAGTTCGATTCAGTTTGAGTTTCAGTTCCATTCAATTTGAGTGCGAGTTCGATTCAGTTTGAGTTCAAGTTCGATTCAGTTTGAGTTCGAGTTCAATTGAGTTTGAGTTCAAGTTCCATTCAATTTGAGTGCGAGTTCAATTCAGTTTGAGCTCGAGTTCTATTCAGTTTGACTTCGGCGGGCTTTTGAATATTTAGAGAAAAATCTTTCATTAACATGACACTACTCGAACGCTAATTACTGTTTATGTGATAAACCTATCCATAAATTGATCTTTGATCTTCAATTAGTTTCAGTAATGAGCACAGTAAATTGGTATCTATAATGATCTGGTACATAACACGATAACAGTAATCCTTTTCTAAATCCCTGGATTTTTTTGATTTCCAGTTTTCTATTTCTCAGCCAACAATGTCGAAATCCGTACATCAGTCACCAGAATCACAATATCTGAATGTGGTGTTATCAGATGGCACCAGTGGGCACATTGAGCAGTATCTGCAGTTCGGGCCGTACAAACTGATTAGCGGATTCGTGTACTTTATATTGTGCTCCAATACAGTTATATTGTTCTCCATAACAGTTATCTTTTTCTGAATCACAGTTATACTGTTCACCATAACAGTTATATGAATCTCAGCCAATAATGTCCAAACCTGCACATCGGTCACCAGAATCACAGTGTCTGAATGTGGTGTTATCGGATGGCACCAGTGGGCACATTGAGCAGTATCAGTACCAGCTGATTAGTGGATTCGTGTATTTTATGTTGTGCAACAATACCATTATATTGTTTTCCATAACAGTTATCTTTTTCTGAATCACAGTTATACTGTTCTCCCTAACAGTTTTATAATTCTCAGCCAATAATGTCCAAACCTGCACACCAGTCACCAGAATCACAACGCTTGAATGTGGTGTCATCGGATGGCACCAGTGGGCACATCGAGCAGTATCTGCAGTTCGGTCCGTACCAGCTGATGAGCGGATTCGTGTACATGGCGTATTACCTTGGCACACAGTACATCCAATCACACATGGCATTTGGCGGTGCCAACCCCACCTTCGTGCTCTGCAACGATACTGAATGTTGGTAAACGTTCAACCTCGATAAGTTAGAAAGCTTTATTAAAAAGTTATAAATGTAGTGTTGCATTGTTATTTTTGTTTTTATATTGATTATTATAGCTTGCTTAGTCTAGTGCGTAGAGCACCAGTCTCGGAAACTGGTGATCGTGGTTCGACATCTGGCTTGAGACACATAGCCCTCGGCGCTTTGCTTTGGCGTTTCCGATTTCGCTCTTCAGTTCATTCCACCTATCTGCCCACTGCGATGTTATCATTCTGATCTGGTATTAGTGTGCTTTGAGGGCTTCCGTAATATAGTATTATTAAGGCTTGACAAAATTAGACAAATTTGTTTTCGTGTGCAAAGCAAACACACAATAGACAGGCGTAGAAGACGCAGTAAAAAACTTGTTAAAAATTTAATTAATTAATTAATAAAAAAATTAATATCTGCAGTGGTGCCAATGTCATCGGAGGCATGCCGCATCATCGGCACCGACGCCTGTGCCAACCACGAGTTGATCGGACCTTTCCGTTCGATTCAGATGGAGTTCGATTTGGTCTGTGACCGATTATCTATTGTGCACGCCATTACCACCATTCAAATGTGAGTCAGACAGACAGACAGACAGACAGACAGACAGACATACAGACAGACAGACAGACAGACAGACAGGAAGACAGGCAGACAGACAGACAGACAGACAGACAAACAGACAGACAGACAGACAGACAGACAGACAGACAGACAGACAGACAGACAGACAGACAGACAGACAGACAGACAGACAGACAGACAGACAGACAGACAGACAGACAGACAGACAGACAGACAGACAGAGAGACAGACAGACAGACAGACAGACAGACAGACAGACAGACAGACAGACAGACAGACAGACAGACAGACAGACAGACAGACAGACAGACAGACAGATATATTGTCCACCAACACCATTCAATTGTACAAAAAGTACAAGATTGTAGAACAGGTGCCAAACCATGTTCCATATCAGACATTGATTTTTCCAAAATTTTGAACACACGTCAAAAAACGTTGACACATGGCAAAAGTTTACCCAATCAATTGTAGTAACAGACAGACAGACAGACAGACAGACAGACAGACAGACAGACAGACAGACAGACAGACAGACAGACACACTGAATCAACTATAATTTCAGGGTTGGCGTGGCCATCGGTGCCATCTCGTTCGGTCGGATGTCTGATCGATTCGGCCGACGTCGGATGGCACTGATTCTCTGGTCGATGACGATGACCACACAGACCATGTCGGCCTTCCTTGGATCGTACCACTGGGCCGTGTTCGGTGGCTTCCGATTCGTGCTGGGTAAGTGAGTGAGTGAGTGAGTGAGTGAGTGAGTGAGTGAGTAAGTGTAGTTCAGGTTATTTGGCGGGCGGACTATTAACGAGCGGTTATGTGCTCTTCTGCGAACTGTTGTCGGCCTCATCGCGGTACTTGGTGCTGTCCGTGTTCAGTATGCCATGGGCGTACGCGATCCACGGTCTGACTGCCTGGGTGGCTGGGTCGTGGCAAAGACTATCGATCATCGGTGTACTGGTTCAGATACCATTCTACTTTGTGCTCTTATTTATTTGGTTGGTCATTATTGCTTCATTGATCC
>OZ038442.1:8481850-8522675 GCA_964036265.1 Daptonema setosum
GACAGACGCGAAAGGGCAGCAATTATAAATCTCTTCTTTGATTTAAAAGTTTCTGAAAAAAACTGTGTTTTATTGCCAGGAACAATAGGACCATTAAGTTTAGGCATAATCAGAATCAGATTCTGAACCTAAATACCCACATATAAAGCAAAGTGCGTGATCGTGAAGTCATATTCGGTGGGATATAACGGTTTTAGTTAATTATTTTAACCAATTATTATGAGGCCTATAAACAATCGCTAACTTAAGTGTTTTTTTATCACAAAACTAAATTAAAGCTCGCCGAAAACATCGTCTGGTTATAATGTTTATTTTTTTAGTTTAGTATGTATTCACTACACCAAACTTGCAATACTCACAGTCACATACCTGTCCCCATTGGGTCTGTCTGCAAAACACCAGAACTTTTATTTACTCGGTGATTTGTTCAGACGCGCTTCTTTTTGAATTTTTCCGTTTCTGTGGGGGTGGACAATTGAGCTATCCCGTTTTTTAACAGTTGTTTTTTTCTCACACCCGAAACTGAGGGAATTTTCCTTTCACTAAGGCATTGGCGGACGAGAAGGAGAGGGAAAAATAAAATTCCCCCCTCTTTGGCGTTTAAAAAAATTAAATTTGTTCCCTGAGGTGTAGGTAAAATGGCCAGAAAACTGCCAATTTCCCCCTCTTTGGCAAAGTTCCTCTCCCTTTGGAGGATTAGCTCGTCCGCCAGTGCACTAAGGCATTGGCGGACGAACAAAACCTCCAAAGGAAAGAGAGTTTCGTCAAAGAGGGGGGATTTGGCAGTCTTCAGGTCATTTTAGCTATACCCTGGAAAACAAACTGCAATTTTAAAATTCGCCAAAAAGGGAGGGAATTCCACTTTACCCTCCCCTTCTCATCCGCTAGTGGTATGGCAGCATATGGTAGCATCCACCGGCGGATGAGCCAATCTTTCAAAAGGAGGGGTTTAAAAAGCAGAAGTTATCATTTTGACGAACTCTTAGGATTCCCAAAGAGGGGGGAATTCCACTTCTTCGTTCTTTCGTCGTCTGTCAGTGGTGGCATCATTTGTTTGAAAAAGCTTTCCATCGATGCCCAAATTTCATCATGGAGAGAAATCATGAGTGAAAGCTTCAATAAAAAGAGAAAACTAAAAATTTACGGTACACCCAGAGCGTAAATAATTCATGTTGTTTCCATCACAAACGTTTGAAACACTAGACCCCTTAGTTAAAATATGAATAGCATTTCCAATTCATTTGGGATATAGCTGAATGACCGGTTGAGACCAGTTATGACAGGTTATGGCAAAGCATGACAAATTATGACGTTTTATTCAAACAAAACTAAGGACAAAAAAACGAGGGGTGATGTAACAGAAACGTAAGGATAACAAACCTAATCAGTCGGTTAAGGTAACACTATAGTAAAAGACTCTTTAACAGAAGGATTGGCTGTCTGACGGGTTTATGTACAGTGGCCGTCAAAAGTTTGGGAAACCCTCATTTTATGTGTTTTCTCCCTATAAAACACGGTTGGATGTCTAAATTGGGCTGAAATCTTCAGGAGTTGGATGTAGTAATTAATTCACTGAAGAAAACAGTCATTTCCCGACTTTCTGTCATCAACCACTAAGAATCAACAAACTCTGCTGGAATGACCAAAGCCCGTATGTTGTTTCTGCGAACAAAAATCGTGCCCAAAACTTCTGATAATGAAACATCAGACAATCAGTTTAACACGCACATCAATCATCATCACCCCATGCTCTAGTGTTAAACTATGGTTTCAACCGAGTTGAGTTGAGCCTACTGATGTTTCATTATCAGATGTTTGTGCAGTTTGTTTGCTTGCAGAAGTAACATACGGGCTTTTTAAAAAAGCTAGCTTTGGAAACTTTCTCCCGCAATAAGAATCTGATTACCTCATTTCACATAATTGCAGCCGCCAGTTGTTTTATAACAAGTACAATGCTATTTCTGTTTAGTCTTATTGATACTTCGCTGGGATGTTTCTCTTGATCAAATCGTTTATGATTGTTCATTCCATTCACACCACCACCCTCCTTTAGTTTGTGGTCACTTTATTACTATTACCGATACATCCGTATTTAAACACCATTTGGAATCACTATTTTACTTAACTATGTATCGTCCTAAGATATAACGTAAGTATAAAAAAATCACATTTGTTTTTTTTTTCGGTTTTGCAAACTTAGGCACAACCGTGGAGTCTTTTCATCTCCAACAGAGTGCAACCCTGTGTACAGCACTTTGTATGGGTGTCACGGGCTTGGAGCACGTGACGGCGACGACGATCTGAAGTAAGTGAGTGAGTGAGTGAGTGCGTGAGTGAGTGCGTGAGTGAGTGAGTGAGTGAGTGAGTGAGTGAGTGAGTGAGTGAGTGAGTGAGTGAGTGAGTGAGTGAGTGAGTGAGTGAGTGAGTGAGTGAGTGAGTGAGTGAGTGAGTGAGTGAGTGAGTGAGTGAGTGAGTGAGTGAGTGAGTGAGTGAGTGAGTGAGTGAGTGAGTGAGTGAGTGAGTGAGTGAGTGAGTGAGTGAGTGAGTGAGTGAGTGAGTGAGTGAGTGAGTGAGTGAGTGAGTGAGTGAGTGAGTGAGTTACTGTAGTGCGTGAGTTAACGTGTGAGTGAGTGAGTGCGTGAGTGAGAACTGAACGACTGGAATGAGTGTGACTGAAGGAGTGAGTGAGTGAATACTAACTGACTGACTGACTGACTGACTGACTGACTGACTGACTGACTGACAAACAAGGAAACAACCTTGCGGGCACACGCATACGCGGGCCGTCTTCGGATTGCCACAGAAGCGGAACCTTTTTGAGGGATCATTCACATCATAGTTGTCATAGATCGCATCACAATCGCCACGTACCGTATCGACTATCCAGACGGACATCATCACGGACAAGGCGACAACCAGGTAGACACGCATCGTGGATTGGTAGTACTGGAACAGACATCAGGTCAGACATGTTGGTGCAGACAACCAGTCACACATGTTGGTGCAGACAACTAGTCAGACATGTAGTACACTCATGAAGTCTGACATGTGGTACACTCATGAAGTCAGACATGTTGGTACATGCAGCTAGTCAGACATGTTGGTGATGACAACAAGTCAGACATGTCTATATACACAGTGAATCACCACGAACCAGCTCGCGGGCGAAATCGAAATCACAGCACGGATAGTCACCAGAGATATGCAGCAGAAAGATACCGAACTGAAGTTGTGATCATTTTCAGTCTTTGCTTTTATACCAACTATAATTGCTCAATTAAACCCACCAGGTCAATTATAATCATTTTCCCAGTTTTGTCTAATTGTTCAAACGTGATTTTCTGAGATTTCTTAGGAACTCAACTTCGCCACGTAACGTCATGAGTTATTCTTTCTCTGTCGAAAATCACATGCGTGAAAGTCTAGAAATACTGTAGCGTGAGTGAGTGAGTGAGGTGAGTGAGTGAGTGAGTGAGTGAGTGAGTGAGTGAGTGAGTGAGTGAGTGAGTGAGTGAGTGAGTGAGTGAGTGAGTGAGTGAGTGAGTGAGTGAGTGAGTGAGTGAGTGAGTGAGTGAGTGAGTGAGTGAGTGAGTGAGTGAGTGAGTGAGTGAGTGAGTGAGTGAGTGAGTGAGTGAGTGAGTGAGTGAGTGAGTGAGTGAGTGAGTGAGTGAGTGAGTGAGTGAGTGAGTGAGTGAGTGAGTGAGTGAGTGAGTGAGTGAGTGAGTGAGTGAGTGAGTGAGTGAGTGAGTGAGTGAGTGAGTGAGTGAGTGAGTGAGTGAGTGAGTGAGTGAGTGAGTGAGTGAGTCAGTCAGTCAGTCAGTCAGTCAGTGAGTCAGTGAGTCAGTCAGTCCAAAAGTTTATTGCCATATATTACGTGTCAAACAAAACTGATTTCATCACAAACCAATTAAGTTCAGGTTTTTAAAACAATTAGGCTGAACCGCAAAACAGGTATAATTGCTCTGATGCGTAATTAATTGAGCAATTAAAAATGGTATAAAAGCAAAGTTTGAAAGTCATTGAAAGTTAATTCGATATCTTTCTGCTGCGTATCTCCTGACTTTCCGTGCTCTCACCTCGATTCCGTTGACGTGCTGGTTCGTGGTGACTCGCTGTGTGTATCCAAATGTCTGACTTGTCATCTGTATGTACCAACATGTCTGACTTGTCATATGTATGTACCAACATGTCTGACTTGCTGTATGTACGAACATGTCTGACTTGCTGTATGTACAAACATGTCTGACTTGCTGTACGTACCAACATGTCTGACTTGTCATATGTATGTACCAACATGTCTGACTTGCTGTATGTACGAACATGTCTGACTTGCTGTACGTACCAACATGTCTGACTTGCAGACTGTACCAACATGTCTGACTTTCTGTGTGTACCAACATGTCTGACTTGATGTATGTACCCACATGTCTGACTTGCTGTGTGTACCAAAATGTCTGACTTGCTGTGTGGAACAACTTGTCTGTACCAACATGTTCGACACACTGTATGTACCAACATGTCTGACTTTCTGTATGTACAAAAATGTTTGACTTTCTGTGTGTATAAACATGTCTGAATTTCTGTACTAACATGTATGACCAGCTATATGTACCAACATGTCTAACTTATAACTGTTCTGCAGTTCACTCTGTCCACCATGCGTGTCTTCCTGGTTGTGCTCGCGGTGTCAATGTTCATGATGGTCGATGTGGCGCAAGGATTCGATTGCAGCACCATTGCCGACACGAAAACAATCTATTGCGGTACAAGATTGACCGAAGTCGCAAAGTGCATCTGCGGTGGTTAGTGCGTTACTCGGTCGTTCAGTCAGTGACTCACGCACTCTATAGTGAGTTACTGAGTGAGTCAATGAGTGGATCACACGCTCCAGAGTGAGTTACTGAGTAGTAAATGAGTGGCTCATACGCTTCAGAGTGAGTTAGTGAGTAGTAATTGAGTGGTTCACACGCTCCAGAGTGAGTTACTTTACCAGTGAGTGAGTGACTCGCACGCTTCAGAGTGAGTTATTGAGTCATTTAGTGATTGACTCACTTATTTCAGACAACTACGGCGGCGCCGCAAAAGCAATTTCATGCTGCAATCCTCCTGGCTGCAGCAAGGCAGACCTGGAACAGAAACTTGGATGCTGAACATCTCTGACAATCCACAGCTCTTTATTATATTTATCGTGATAATTTTTTATACTTCCGTGGATATCCCTCACTTTTGTGTGCATGGGAATTTTTTTACCAATAAAAAAGTTGTAATTCTGATTTGCTTTGTATGGTAGTGATGAGTTTGGTCACTGTCAATCAGTCAGCCAGTCAGTCAGTCAGCCCAAAAGTTTATTGCCATTTATTACGTGTCAAAACGGAGTTCATCACAAACCAATTAAGTTCAGGTTTGAACAATTAGACAGAACCGTGGAACAGGTATAATTGCTCTGATGCGTGTTTAATTGAGCAAGTAAAAAATGGTATAAAAGCAAAGTTCAAAAGTCATTAAATGTTAATTCGATAATTTTCTGCTGCATATCTCCTGAATTTCCGTGCTCTCATCTCGATTCCGTTGACGTGCTAGTTTGTTTTGACTCGCTGTGTGTAAAAACATGTCTGACTTGCTGTATGTACCAGGACTTGGCTGTGTGTACCAACTTGTCTGACTTGCTGTATGTACAAACATGTCTGACTTGCTGTATGTACCAACATGTCTGACTTGCTGTATGTGCCAACATGTCTGACTTGGCTGTGTGTACCAACATGTCTGACTCGATGTATGTACAATCATGTCTGACTTGCTGTATGTACCAACATGTCTGACTTGCTGTGAGTACCAACATGTCTGACTTGCTGTATGTACCAAACATTTCTGACTTGCTGTATGTACAAGCATGTCTGACTTGCTGTATGTGCCAACATATCTGACCAGATGTATGTACCAACATGTCTGACCAGCTGTATGTACCAACATTTCTAACTTATGTCTGTTCTCCAGTCCACCATGCGTGTCTTCCTGGTTGTGCTCGCGGTGTCAATGTTCATGGTGGTCGATGTGGCGCATGGATTCAATTGCGGCGTTGCCGACACGAAAACAATCTATTGCGGCAGAAGATTGACCGAAGTCGCAAAGTGCATCTGCGGTGGTTAGTGCGTTACTGAGTCATTCTGTATGTGACTCGCGCGCTCTATAGTGAGTTTTTGATTGAGTCAATGAGCGGCTCACACGCTCCAGAGTGAGTAACTTAGTCATTCAGTGAGTGATTCACGCACTCTATAGTGAGTTACTGAAAGAGCCAATGAGTGTTTCACACGCTCCAGAGTGAGTTACTGAGTTAGTCAGTCAGTGACTCACATGCTCCAGAGTGATTTACTGAGTCAGTTAGTGCGTGACTTATACGCTCCAGAGTGAGTTACTGAGTCAGTTAATGATTGACTCACGAACTTCAGAGAACTACGGCGGCGTCACAAAAGTAACTTCATGTTGCAGTCCTCCTGGCTGCACCAAGGCAGACCTTGAAAAGAAACTTGGATGCTGAACATCTCTGACAATCTACAGCTCTTAATTTAATGTGTGATAATTTCATATTTATCGTGATAATTTTTTATAGTTCCATGAGTATCACTTACTTTTGTATGCATGGGAATCTGTTTACAAATATAAACATCTGTAGTTGTAAATCGCGTTGTATAGAGTGACGAGTTTGGTCACTGTTTTGGATTATTCCAGAAAGTGAGTGAGTGAGTGAGTGAGTGAGTGAGTGAGTGAGTGAGTGAGTGAGTGAGTGAGTGAGTGAGTGAGTGAGTGAGTGAGTGAGTGAGAAAGGGAGTGAGTGAGTGAGTGAGTGAATAAAAGAGTGAGTGAATAAATGAGTGAGTGAATGAGTGAGTTAGTTAGTTCAGGTTATTTTCACTTAACAGTATAAAGTTATTTATTGAATTATAATACCACGAGTATTTACATTTTCATCTGTTCCCTGTTCTCCCGATTGGGAAAAGATATTATATAGGATTATTTTTAGTTTATATATATCAGAGAGGTGCCGCTTTTTTCATTGTCGGAAAGTATGCTTTAATTCACAAATCAAACTTATTGAACCAGTGGAATATTTACATGGGTTTGAATTTAAAAGTAGTAAGTAAAACAAGTAAAACAAATGAATCGAAGTAACAGTGAAACAAATAATTGGGATTAAACAACTTGACGTCCAGTCTCTATAGTATCTACAAATGGGAATCAAATTTTAAAAACAATTAGCCAACGTTATTACATACAATTACAATTACATATTAATATTAAATACAATTACTTGGTGCATCGGAGTTTGTCATACCTACAGTATCTTAAATGATTTTTTTTCTTGGAAATAAGGTTTGGTGCATTTTTTTAGTCCGACATTCTTGTCACGCACAGAAAAAAATTACGATAAAATACACCGACTATAAACTGCTATCTAAGGTGATGTTTCATGAATAAGAACGATTTTCAATGTTCTTGCTTTTTAGAAAGGTGCGTCAGACCCTATTTCCTATTCTCAAAAATTTTTATCTGCTTATTCCTGTTATTTTATGAAAATAGTTTTACAGGACAGCTCAAAGCACGAACTGTACATCATCATACATGTATGTAATCAACTCCAAAAAGGATTAGCGAAATAATATTATGGAAAAAGTCCTTGTCCTTTTTTATGAATTTTCTGTGCATTCATAATGTTGAGAACAGAACAACGAAAAAATATATGTGAAAATGTAAGCTGAATTTACTACAACAGTCTATACAAATAGAAACAAATTATGATAGCACAAAAATGATAAAACAACAATAAATTATAGTATTACTGTCAAAATATGAAATATTATCCATGTACCTGTTTTTCGATTACACCAATTAAACAGTTGTATCATTCTTACAGTTTCTTTAATTAATCTTACAGTTAATGGGTATTTACATTGAATGAATTATGGCAAAATCATAGATTGGGTCAAAGTTTCCTAACGTGGTATCTGAAAAAAATTATTTTAAATTCGTTCATCGGGCTGAAAATTTTTTAAATTTTGACCAGGTTTACTCAAAAAAGTTCTGAGTAACGAGAAACTCTGAGCAAATTACAGTCTAAGTGTAATCCGTTTTTTTTACTCAATAGTAATACGAAAAAATGTGCCAGCACGTTTTCACTCCGAGAAATGTTTAAAGGTCTCTGAACAAGAACTATTTTTAAATTTTGAAACAACCGACTTATAATGATTTAACCATCATAAAGATTTTCTGTTTCACACATTCCTGTTCAAATGTCAAGTCCATTTTTCTCTCGAAGTTTTAAACGCGTGCCAAATGTTGACTCGAGTAAAAATTTCGAGCGCAAACCTTTTTTCATTAACGAAAAAATTGCCTCGAATAATTTTTAATTGATTGGCAGACTGAATTTTTGTGGACGACTGTTTTTCGGTTCTTATTCAGAACTGTTCCTCGCAATTTTCTGCACATGGATACTCGTAGATCAACATATGATCATGTGTCTATGAGAAAACCGAAAACTCTTTTGGATACACAAAACCACGTGAGACCATAACATTTTGAAATGATTCACATTCAACTCCGTGTTTCAGTCACCAGCGGACGAGAAGGGGAGGGGAAAGTCGAATTGCATCTTTTGCGGTTTTAGAAAGTGGAGTTTAATCTTTAAGGTGTAGGTAAAACGGCCTGATTTTTTTCACTTCCCCCTCTTTGGAAAGATTCCCCTTCCTTTGGAGGTTTGGCTCGTCCGCCAGTGTCACACAAATCACGTACGTGTATAAAAAAAACACTACATTGATTTAAAGTCATAAAAAAACTCCAAAACAACTTCCATTCAAATCCGTCTCCCAGTCAACTTAGAACGTTGTCCAACTCTCCACTATCTCCACCACCTACTTGCTATCCAGGCTGATCACAATGGCAGCTGGGGACTTCTTTTTGACTTCATCATCATCGGACTGTTCAATGGCATCCATTGCCTTCTGGAGACTATTCAGTATCAGCTCCTGCTGCTCCGGTGCCAGACTGCCACCGAACTGCGATATCCGACTGTGCTGACGGGCGACGTCGGCGATGTGATCGGGCAGAGAGTGATTGGAGGTTTCGGGCAGGATGATGAGACCACCGAGCAGGCTGGCTGAAAGTAGGGTAGTAGGTAAAATAATAATAAAAGTAAAAATAATAAAGTATACATGAATGAGAAAGTATAATAATACGGATGGAGACGCAGAGTGAAAAAGAAATTTATGTACATTTGAGACAACGATAATTGTGGATACAGGTGACAGTACATTGTGTATTCCCTAAGAAGATGAAGAAGATTATGATTTATGTCATAAAAGTACAAAAATGTAGAAAATCGAATCAGAAGTGATATGTAGGAAGACAGCGTGCGACAATAAATAATCATTAAGTTTTTACTACGACTATAGTGTGCTCATGGTGGGAGGTTCCACAAATTATCGAGAAAGAATGATAATTTATAAGTGAGAATGTTTATGCAAGAGATTGCATGGTTGGTGTCTGCTGTATCCTAATCTATTCTGAAGCTGTGGAACACAATAGCAATTTGTTCAGATGATTACGCAAAACGGAGTAAAAACCGCAATACACCACGTCCTATAAATCACACCCAGTGTAAAACGGGATCGGCGTAAAATAACGATGTTCTTAGCTATCGACCAACATTCGCCTGAAAAACTTGTGTTATTACACAAGTGCCGATAAGATAATAATGAAGCCCGTCCAAATCTCTTGAGCGCGAATACGATATTATCCCACGCCAAATATGTTTCGATCTTATTCGATGATTATAGTTCTACGTTTTTCGGGTGTTCGCTGTCAGCCGCACGATACTTACCACCAACGTAACGTGCAGATAATCTGATCTAAATCAGGGTGGGGTGCGCGAGCACCCCGAAACCAATGTGATGATACTGTACAAATTATTATGACGCGCACAGCTTTTTGTTGAACCTGTTGCGAACGGCAATCGAACGCGAGCACTGAACATGTGTGTGATCTCACTTTTTAAGCTGCAGCAATACTCATGGAAGTGTTCGTTAAGCTGGGCCATTAATCAAAAGTTAAAAAAAATAACATAGTGAGATTTGCCCGTCTAAGCTGTGGGATATATAAGGGACGTCCGGACTAGTTAATTTTCATTCACTTCCTCTTCTTCTTCATCCAGTCAAAATGCACAGGCTGCTCGTTTTCGTGGCGCTTATCGGCGCAGCTTGTGCAATTCCTATCGACAACGGTGTTCAGGGAAATCCCGAGATTGAATGCGGTCCCACCAGCATCCAGGTGACGTTCAACACCCTGAACAACTTTGAGGGCCACGTCTATGTCAAAGGACTGTACGACCAAGATGCCGCTGGTTGTCGTACCACAGGTATCTTAATTTCACATTGAAGTTTTAAGATAACATCATTTTTTTAAAATTTTCACTCCGTTTACGACTTCATTACTAAAAAAAAACTTTCAGGTGATGGAAACCGTGCCGTGGGTGCCATCGAGCTGCCCTTCGACATTTGTAACGTTGAACGCCGGCGCTCTGCCAACCCCAAGGGTATCTTCGTGAGCACCACTGTGGTAATCACTTTCCACCCAAACTTCATCACCAAGGTCGATCGCGCATACACACTGCAGTGCTTCTACATGGAGGCCGACAAGACCGTCAGCACCGACATTGAAGTCAGCATGATCACCACTGGTTTCCAAACACAGTTCGTGCCTATGCCGATTTGCCGTTACGAAATTCTGGATGCTCCTGATGGCAACCAGGTTCCTTTTGCTATCATCGGACAAGCCGTGTACCACAAGTGGACCTGTGATACTGAGACCGTTGATACCTTCTGCATGTTCGTTTACTCGTGCTTTGTCGTCGATCCTGCTGGTGCAGACCGTCTGGACCTGATTGATGATCAAGGTTGTGCCATCGATCGTTACCTGATGGGTAACATCGAATACCCCACTGACCTTATGGGTGTCAAGGAAGTTCACGTCTTCAAATATGCCGACCGCCCAGCCCTGTTTTTCCAATGCCAAATCAACATCGCTGTCAAAGAGCCTAACGCAGACTGTATTCGCCCAGTGTGCGCAGAGCCATCAGGTTAGCATAACTTCTAACAAAGACTGATGTAAATAATTTTTTTTGATAAACCTAATCATAACTCTTTTTAGGTCGTGGAGACGGCCGTGCCGGAGGTGGAAACAATCGCAACGTCCGTCCTCCTCCTCCTCCCCGTCGTGGAAAACGTCAAGCCGACTCTGCTGCCATCGTCGATGTCTCCGCCGGGTTCGAGACCTTGGACGTTGATGACCGCCAGGCTATCCTGCCCGAAGAGTTGGCTTTCCGTGCACCCGCTTCTCGCCACCTGTACGCTCCAGTGACCGTCCAGTCAGAGGGCATGTGTGTCTCCACGACAACGTTCACAGTTGTGATGGTTGCTGGTTTGGCTCTCATCGCCGCTGTCGTCACCGCGGCCGTCGTGATGAACAAAAGGAAGTAAATTCAATGCCTCATTAAATCCTGTGATATTAGAAAAACATAGACCCATAGATCTGAATAGTTTTCCCTTATTTCGAACAATTTCCAGCAAAGCCGACATTGCTTTAGTTGAAACAATGTCTAGCAAACCCTAGTCCCTTAATTGAAATAATTTTTTGAAATTAAATATTCTGATAGTTGAAAAAATGTCTAGCTAAACCCACATTGTTTTTCCAGTTGCATATGCAATATTTAGTTTGTTAATAGCTCACGTTATAGATTTTTTTCTAGTTCCGGTTCACGCCCTAATTTTGACTAGTACTTATCAATTTCTTTATTCATTAGATGAACAAACTTAATTTTCATTTAACGTCTGATCATTAAAATGAATTGCAATAATGACTCGAACATGGATAATTTTACTATAGAATATGCAAAGACAGATTCTAATGCAATTTTGAATGTGAATAATTGAATGTATGTGGTAAACAACTGTCAAGCTAGAAAGTTAACAAAATATAGCAGAAAACTGTTCATGGGATTTACGGAAAAACACCTTTTTAAAGGAGTTTTGTCGAACAAAATCAAAATGATTTATAGTTATTGTAAAACGTAGACATGCTGGCAAAATAAGAACTAAAGTTGTCTCATATGAATGATGAGAGTTATCGTATATGAGGGTTAACGTTTTGAAAAATTCTGATTACTTTACTGAAAACCATAAAAAACGAGCAATTCGGACATTTGGTACCATAACGTCATTCATCATTCTAATAATTTTTCAGATGATAAAAAAATTCTCTAATGTTTGCTAAAAATTTTTATACACAAAGAATAATATGAAATTATGTCCGAATTAACCTAATTAAACTTAAAATTTTGTCCGAATTAAACTTAAAATTTTATAAATTATTTACGATTCAATGATTGATTGGTAATCGTTATGTCTTACTGACTGTGTACCGAAACAAGCAGCAGCTAGAAAATTGTTCTAGTTAGGAACTTTGAGTGGTGCAATCAATTAGTATATACAAACCAACAAACTGAACGCCCTTGGCAGTGGTAACCTAATTTATCACAATCATATTATGTTAATTCTTTAGTACTGGATAGAAGATTTGGCTGCCAATTTCGATTGCTCTTCAATGATTCATTCTTTGAACCATACAACCAAACAGCGCAGAGATGTACTGGGTGATCAAAGCAAAGTAAGTATGATGATGCATCAGATGCTACATACCTTTTTACTGTAGTTTTTCGGAGCACTCATTAGACTAATGAACTCCGCTTATTTGATAAAAAAACTCATTTTCTGGGACATTTTTCAAACAGTGTAAAACTTTCCTTCACTCCCCAATCAATGCAAATAATTTAACAATTATGCATTTCAATGACCGGAGGAGCCAGTTATATTCTATCATGCAGAAAAAAGTGGTTTATAAAAAAACTTCTAACAGACGGGCACAATATATGAACGGGAGGGAAATGTTTTTCCTGTCCTAAAACGGAACAAGTCTCAACCCTATGAACGCCCCGTATAAAAGAAAACAAACAAAAGAATGTGTAAAGTTATTAATAATTAAGATGAATGATCACTGATCGTTGAAACTGAATAGTGGACACATGTTGGTAAACATATCAAACGAAAGGTTACCTAAAACAAATCAAATGATCGTGCAGGATGATTTCTGAGCGGCGTTTTTTTCATACCCGTGAAATCTTTTCGTTGCATGGCCTAGTAAAAAGTGAAACGCTGCATTTCTTCGTTTGAAATCGTGAACGCCAGTAAGATTACGCAAGATATCATAGCCTGTTTATCACAACAAACGACGAAATACGAACATTCTAGTCACGTTTGTGTCACGAAACGTAGATGGTTTGTTATTATTGACCTGACTGACATGTGACATTTAACCCCGAAAACGATCCTTTCGTAAACATGCAGTGTGTATTCATGAAATGAACGGCAGTGCTGGTATAAAAAACTTTATTAAGACAAACGAACACAGATGACATGTGTGGTATCTGTGCTGATTATCTCATCTGATGACTATATAACGGTGATGAAGACAACGAAAACAACATTCACTTCCACTTCTAGCATTTCTACAATCAACACAAAGTTCAAACATGTACCATATCTGCGTTTTGGTAGCCTTGCTTGGCACAGCAGCCGCCATCCCTATTGACAACGGCGTGCTGGACGAGCCCGAGATCGAGTGTGGTCCCACCAGCATCCAGGCGACGTTCAACACCCAGAACAACTTTGAGGGTCACGTGTACGTCAAGGGATTGTATGATCAGGAGGCCAATGGATGTAGAACGTCAGGTTAGAAAGAAATCGTTAGAACGGAAGACTAATTTCGGTCACATCAGAAAAAAATCATAAACCAACCATATATGTGACTATTTGACGTTTTTAAGGTGATGGCACCCGTCGTATTGGTTCAATCGAGCTGCCGTTTGACCGATGCAACGTTGAGCGCACTCGATCAGCCAACCCCAAGGGTATCTTCGTGCGCACCACCGTTGTAATCACCTTCCACCCCAACTTCATCACCAAGATCGATCGCGCGTACTTGCTGCAATGCTTTTACATGGAGGCCGACAAGACCGTGAGCACCGACATTGAAGTCAGCATGATCACTACCGCTTTTCAAACACAATTCGTGCCAATGCCCATCTGTCGTTACGAAATCCTCGATGCTCCCAACGGTAATCAAGTAGCTTTCGCTCTCATCGGGCAAGCCGTGTACCACAAGTGGACCTGTGATACTGAGACCGTCGACACATTCTGCATGTTTGTTTACTCATGCTTCGTCGTCGACCCCGCTGGTGCCGACCGTTTGGATCTCATCGATGAACAAGGCTGTGCCATTGATCGTTATCTGATGGGCAATATCGAATACACTGGCGACTTGATGGGTGTCAAGGAAGTACACGTCTTCAAATACGCCGACCGTCCCGCTCTGTTCTTCCAGTGCCAGATCAACATTGTTGTTAAAGAGCCCATGGTCGAATGCAACCGTCCACAGTGTCCAGAGCCCGAAGGTGAGTTAGTTGTCTAGATGAGCATATTAATCTAATTAACCGAATCATACTAATCATTTGGTGAATAACTAATGTGCTTTCAGGTCGAGGTGATGGCCAGGCCGGTCGCAGCTTCTCGGTTCGTCGCAACACGAACCGCCGTGGCAAACGTGAGAGTGTGGCTGATGCTGTCGTTGATGTCTCTGCCAGCATTGACACACTGGATGTCGACGATCGTCAAGCTATCTTGCCCGAAGATGTGGCCTTCCGTGCACCAGCCCCGCGTCATTTTTATTCCCCAGTCACAACCATGGAAGAGGGCATCTGCGTCTCACCCACCACATTCACCATCGTTATGGTCATTGGTGTGGCTCTCATCGCTGCCGCTATCACTATTGCCGCCGTTTTGAGTAAGAGGAAGTGAAATCGAAAATATTGATTTGATGTGATTAAAATTCCAGTGACAGATCTGAACAGGTATAATCTATTTTTACCAACTTTATTGAAATCTTTTTTTCACTGATGTTAAAAATTTTTACGTCGTTAGTTTCTTTCCACAGAAAAAAATACTGGTACTACTGATAATACATACTTATGATGCAGAGACAAAATTATTTATTTTATTATTATGTGTTTATTAGTTTATTCATTGTTTTATCCAAATTTATGTGTTGAATTTTTATGTTTTGATAACTTGAAACCTACCGAAAACAGGTACTATGCGCTTTAACTAGAATGAAATTTAAAAAAAATGGTTGTTGTCCCAGTGGCAAAAATATGTTTCTTAATGTAAATAGAAAACGAACGTTATCAACTTCGAGCATTTTATTAGGTTTCAGATTTAGTAAAAAAGTTTTCCCTCTCAAAATTGTTTTTGCCAGTTTTGACCACGTTTTAATGAAGTTTCGAGTTGTGAGTCATAAAGTTAAAGCCTAGAATGTCAGCAGAATGAAAATAAAGTGTATTAAACTGACAGCCTCTAACAATGTCAATTGCAAGATTATTAGCTGAACTGATCGAACACTAAATTCACGTTTAAATGTGGAATGAGTATTTTCTTGATGAAAATTGCGCTTCTTTAACTAGCTTATCTCCCACATCCGTTTACAAGCAAACAACAATGAACCGTTAATTATCTAAATCCGGTGTTCGAAATTTTATCCAACAAATCATAAACGTCGTTTTATGCTTATCACACGAGCACATGATCTTTGCGATGACCGGTTATCTAAAAACTAATCTGATTCGATAGTATCAGTAATCTTACGGATTACTTCGAGCGACGGATAGTGAAAGCGGCAAATTGATAATAACACAATGCTCGTTCATGGACCTGTGCATCTGCCGGTGTGAGAATTCGCAACATAAATCCTTGATTGAACAGATAGTTTGGTGACAGTGGTATGAAGAGGTGTTATCAGAATGGTTAATGAAACGCAGACGCTGACCGCAAAACCGGTTGCTTGTTCATCAATTTAGCTATTTTAATTAGAGCCTGTTTATGATATAAAAGTAGCTTCACAACCCGTTCATCTCATTCAACAAACATTCAATTCAGTAAGTATTCAACAACAACTTTGGCATTCGTGGTCACCATCATGCACCGCCTTGTTGTCTTCCTAGTCCTCATCGGCGCAGCAGCCGCCATCCCCATCGACAACGGCGTACAGGGTGATCCCGAAATCGAATGCGGTCCCACCAGCATTCAGGCTACGTTCAACACGCAGAACAACTTTGAGGGACACGTTTACGTCAAGGGCCTCTACGATCAGGATGCCAACGGATGCCGAACCTCAGGTTGTTTTCTAATTCTTTCAACCATGAAATTAATCAGAATCCTATTTTAACTTTTTGTTGAACAACTGGAAGAAACATATATTATGACTCAACTTAAGTTGTTCACATCTTACATTTTCTAAAATGTAAAGAACCTCTGTGTTATGCGTATGTCGATTTCAAATTTTTATTGACTGGTTACCATACTGATTCATGTATAAATGAATTATTTAGGTGCGGGTGATCGAGCCGTCGCCGGCATAGAGCTGCCATTCAACTCGTGCAATGTTGAGCGCACACGATCGGCCAATCCCAAGGGTATCTTTGTTCGCGTCACATTGGTCATCAGCTTTCACCCCAACTTCATCACCAAGGTTGATCGAGCCTACACTCTACAGTGTTTCTACATGGAGGCCGACAAGACCGTCAGCACCGACATTGAAGTCAGGTTAGTGTGTTTTGGATTATGGTGAAATGATGTTATGCTTTCAGCAAGGAAATTTATTTACAGCTAGTGTAAAAAATATTTCAGTATGATCACCACCGGCTTTCAAACTCAATTTGTGCCCATGCCCATCTGTCGGTACGAAATTCTGGACTCTCCTGCCGGAAACCAAGTTCAATACGCCCTCATTGGACAAGCCGTGTACCACAAATGGACCTGTGATACCGAGACCAGTTGGCTTTACTATTTTTCTAAAAACTACAACACGATTTACTGTGAATTATTTTATACGATTAATTGCTTAATTTGAATTTGTATTGTGATTTGAGGCAACTTTTGGACGGCAAAATTCATTAAATTACTGAATTTGCATAAACATAAATGTATCATGCTTTAATTAACCCCGATTTTTTTCATGTCAACTGGTAAAAATTCGTTTCAGTCGACACCTTCTGCATGTTCGTTTACGGCTGTTATGTTGTCGACCCCGCTGGTAACGACCGTCTGGATCTGATTGACGGCAACGGCTGTGCCACTGATCGCTACCTGATGGGCAACATTGAATACCCCACTGATCTCATGGGTATCAAGGAGGTTCACGTCTTCAAATACGCCGACCGTCCCGCTCTGTTCTTCCAGTGCCAGATCAGCATCTCCGTCAAGGAACCCAACGCGGACTGTGTTCGCCCAGTGTGCGCAGATCCGGATGGTGAGAGAAAAGGACAACTGAATTACTTTTCTTATATTTTTACATTATACTATATTTTAAACTCTTCTCGGTTGCTATTTTAAACATCATGGAGCTATCGGTGGATGAACAAAACTAAAAACTACAGGTCTCGGTGGTGGTCGTCAGTTTGGTTTTAACACAGCCCGAGCCACCAATCGCCGATCGTTCCAGACGCAGTTGCGAACCAATTTCAACGTACCGCGAACGGTGCTGACCGTGAGTCGTGGCAAACGCTCTGTCGAAGTCGAGTCTGCTGCCATTGTCGATGTCAACTCGAGGTGCGTTTTCGCTGCTGCTACGGAAAAACTTATTCCACAACTTCAAGATCACTTGCACTTTATACTGTAATTTTCTAGTAAACTAGCTAATTTTCTAGTTTTTTTGTCATTTCAGTGGATAAGATAACCGTCAACTATTAAAACATAAAAATGCCTATCCATTGTGACAAAATCCAGGTTGGAAGCGTTGGACGTTGATGAATCGCATGATGTTCTGCCGGCCGATCTGACCCACCGAGTGCCGCTTGTCCGTCATCTGTACGCGCCGGTGGACATCGTTCAATCTGCCGATGGCGTGTGCATGTCTCCAATTACGCTGGTGGCATTCATCGTCGTTGATGTGATCCTCATGGTCGCCATGATCACCGCCAGCGTGATGATGCACCGAAGAACCTCGGCACATTGATTGTAAAGAACTTCTGATTTCATCGCCTACTTATTTATTTATTTATTTATTTATTGATTATTAAATCATTTATTTATTTACTTATTTACCTACTTATTTATTTAGCTAGTTATTTTAGTTATTCTAACAGTCTATGTCATAAGATAAGCTCTGCTCCGTAACCATGAATCCAGTTAGTTTTAATGCTTACGAATTAATGATTTCCCACCTTATAGTTTAGAAGCATTGTGAATTGTAGTATTTATTAGTAAGAAAAAATTATTAGAAAGTAGTATAACCTTGAACTTTTCACTCAGTATTTATTGTAGATTAGTATAGATTAACCCTAGTGGTCCGAACTTTAGACTGGTTAGAACTTGAATGAAAATACTAATAGTTTATCCTCACTACTAACACTTATAAAAACAGTAATTCGACATTAATGAAAATGAACGTATGACCAGTTTGTTCTCTCGTTACAAAACAGACATCATGTTAGTGATACATGTGTAGTTGCAGAAACCTTTACTATCAATTATCATCAGAGCAACCAGTTTATCAAATACAACTGAAAAGCGAACAGATTTCCAACTGTTTCGAGATAGAGACAAACCATTGAACGATAAATTTGTTGTTCAAACAAGGTTCATGATAAAACACGCTGAATTCACCGGGCAGATATTTGTGTTAGTTGCGTGATGAGACGATTTAGAATATATCGTGTGAACGTTTATTGTTTCCGTGGATTTCGTTTGTTGCATGTAAAACGGCCGAAAACACGATGAAAGTAATCCGACTCGTAATGTGTTGTGATTGGCGCCCATTTTAATGAAAAAAGACATCTTTATCACCGTTCAGCCGTCAATCACATTTTCAAGCTGCAAACGATAAAAGCGAAAGTTTCAGATATCAACGCGTTCACGAAGTTATCAATCTAATATTTTGACCAGTCACTTTTTTAAATTAATTCATCCGTCCATGACGTTAAAGCGTAGATATGCGTTCAATGGGAATGTATTCTTACAATTATCTACAGCGAATAGCTGAAAAACTATACAATGTCATTTATCTTGGTATAAAACGGAGTATCAGCCCTAACATGTTCATTCACTTTCTCAAATCACTACTTTTCTATTAGAAACATTTACGACAACATGTTCAAATTCACCGTTCTGGTTGCCTTGATTGGCGCTGCAGCCGCCATCCCCATCGACAACGGCGTTCAGGGTGATCCCGAGATCGAATGTGGGCCCACTAGCATCCAAGTGACGTTCAACACCCAGAACAACTTCGAGGGGCACGTATACGTCAAGGGACTTTACGATCAGGATGTTGCCGGATGCCGAACTTCAGGTTACTGTAGTACAACAATTTTTATGTGAGCAGCAAAAATTTGCCAAAATCTCAAACGTCTACTACAATAATTGAAAAAAATTTTATTCACCCTTTTAAGTGGCAATATGGAAAGGAGGCCTGAGCAAAGTAGATATAAGTTTGGATAAGACAATAACTTCAGGTGATGGCACTCGTGCGATCGGCACCATCGAGCTGCCCTTCGACACTTGTAACGTTGAGCGCACACGGTCTGCCAACCCAAAGGGTATTTTCGTAAAAACCGTCGTTGTTATCACCTTCCACCCCAACTTCATCACAAAGGTTGATCGGGCGTACCTACTGCAATGCTTTTACATGGAAGCGGACAAGACCGTCAGCACCGACATCGAAGTCAGCATGATCACAACGGGATTCCAAACACAATTTGTACCCATGCCAATCTGCCGTTACGAGATCCTCGATGCTCCGGACGGCAATCAAGTTGCTTTCGCTCTCATCGGGCAGGCCGTGTACCACAAGTGGACCTGTGATACCGAGACCGTTGACACCTTCTGTATGTTTGTCTATTCTTGCCTTGTCGTCGACCCCGCTGGCGCTGACCGTCTGGACCTCATTGATGAGCAAGTTGGTGTACGAGTGACGTCGTCGAGGCATGATACTGTAAAATGTGTAACTCATCAGGTTTGGTTTATGAATACTTAATAATTCAGGGTTGTGCCACCGATCGTTACCTGATGGGCAACATCGAATACCCCAGCGACTTGATGGGTGTCAAGGAGGTTCACGTCTTCAAATACGCCGATCGCCCCGCCCTCTTCTTCCAGTGCCAGATCAACATCGTTGTTAAAGAGCCCAACGCCGAATGTATTCGCCCACAGTGCGCAGAGCCAGAAGGTACGTGATCTCTAGTATCGAGTTAAATACAAATTTGTTGAATATCTGTTAATGATCATTGACATTCAGGACGTGGTGATGGACAGGCTGGTCGCAACTTTGCCACTGCCCGCCGTAACACGAGCCGCCGTGGAAAGCGTCAAGCCGACAGTGCTGCCACTGTTGATGTCTCATCACGCATCGAGACCCTCGATGTTGATGATCGCCAAGCTATCTTGCCCGAAAAGTTGGCTTTCCGTGCACCAGCTCCCCGTCACCTGTACGCCCCAGTCACCATCCAGTCAGAAGGCATGTGCGTCTCTACGACCACATTCTCGGTAGTCATCGCGGTCGGTTTGGCTCTGATCGCTGCTGTCATAACGGTGGCTGTCTTCTTGAACCGCAACCGGAAGTGAATCTCAACATTTCATGTGATTCTTTAATAGCTTTCGAACACACGACTAGATACCGCCGTAGTCTGTAATATACCCTATAATCTTATGTGAACCAAAAATAAATTTGAAGCTTTATCTTATTATGTGCACCAATGAATGAAATGCAACTTCAATAGAATGATAGTCGTCTGTTAAAAGTCCATGAGAGTGCATGGAGTTAGAGAGAGTTAAAAGTCAAGAATCTGTTTTCAACAGAATGCAAGAGTCTGTTTTCAAGGAAAACAAAGAATCAACTAAACAACTCCTGAAAAATATCCGACTGCCCATCACACAAGCAAAAAGTTAACTGTTATGTTTGAGCTAATTATCTCCAGCCAAAGTTACTACAATAACAAACTTAACGACATAATCAGCGATGGCTTCAACCGCTTTCCAAAAATCACATTATGATTTTTATGTAAGGTGGCTAAAACGTGCCGATTTAGTGCAGTCACCACAAAACTTATAAAACCAAAACAGTGTGAGTGTGATGTTATTATTAAGTAAACATTCAGGACTAACGTTCAATGCAGCTATTTTCTGCTACAAGTGAAAAGAAAAATTGTACCATGAAGTTGACAAAAAATACAGCTTATTTTGTGTAAAATTGTTAAGAAAAAAATCGGCATTTAAAGCCGAAAACCAAAAAAACAGGTACATACAGTATGAAGAGATTCATGAGATTCTAGTGAATAGTTGGCACGTTAACGTCTCCCACACGAGTCATGCTAACTGAACATGATGATTGCATGTTATAGAAAAAAGAGCTGTTTGGTTGAGTTGATTCAAGTAACTTGCTGACGAACGCGTGTCTTCTTGAAAGTTTTTGAAGCAGGTGATGTTTCAAGGTTAGAAGATGTAGCATTCCAATATTTCACTTGAATATCAGGGAGCCCTTTATTTGCATTTTTTTATGTTAATTACTGGTAATAAACTCGAGTTATATAGTTATTCACCACGCAAGCGCTATGGAATGACTACGATCGTTCAATCAGCAACAAAAAAATCTGTAGACACAATATTTTTTAATTTCGAAAACCACTCGATTTACTAAACTGACAACCAAGAAAGCTCAAGGCGAGGCGGATTAAAGAATCACAAAGCACACACACACACAGTCTCGCCAAGTGTAGGTGATCGGTTGAGCACACGTCAAAATAACTTCTTATACAGTATGTGCCGCTGGTGCCGTAAGCTTTATAACTTTACCTCATGAAATCATTGTGTTGGTTACATTATGCCCATTCGAACGCTTTTATCAGACTCCCACATGAAACTCTACAGCGGACAGAGTGAAACAACACGTTTTGTTTTAACAACACTATATCTTACGCTTCAGTATCATGTGAACGTTTATTATTTTCGCGGATTTCGCTAATAGCTTGTTAAACGCGTGATAATGCAATCGAAAGTCACCCGACTGATAATGTGTTGTGATTGGCGCTCAGATTAATGAAAAAAGACATCTTTATCACCGTTCAGTCGTCAATTAATCGTTTTCAACCTGTAAACGATAAAAACGAATGTTTTTATCATGCATGCATTTAAAGATGTGATCAATCTAATTGTTTGACCAGTCGTTTCTTTGGTTAATTCAATCGCCAATTAATTCATCATAGCGTTCAACGGAAATGAATTATTACAATTATCTACAGCGCAATGAAAAAGTATGCAATGCCTTTTGTCATGGTATAAAACGGAGCATCAGCCCTAACATGTTCATTCACTTTCTCCAATCCCTAGTTTTCTAATAGAAACCTTAACGACATTATGTTCAAATTCGCCGTTCTGGTTGCCTTGATTGGCGCTGCAGCCGCCATCCCCATTGACAACGGTGTTCAGGGTGATCCTGAGATCGAATGCGGTCCCACAAGCATCCAGGTGACGTTCAACACACAGAACAACTTTGAGGGTCACGTCTACGTCAAGGGACTTTACGACCAGGATGCCGCTGGTTGCCGAACAACAGGTATATACAGATCTCTCAGATAAAATTTGATCCACGAGTGTAGTTTCGTAAAACTACAGTCCCTGCCCTAATAAACGGCACTGAACCTTGGTCCAAGGTTGGACCATGCATGGGCCATGTTGGCATGTGCTTGGTGTTTTCTTGGTCAGTTCATGGTGATTCCTTGGTGCTTCGCGTGTATAAGCATAGTGAAATTACACCAAGCACTGACCAAGGATTTGCCAAGATGGGCCATGCTTCGCCCATGAGAAACCATGGTTGGTCCAAGCTTTACCATGAATTATTTCATGGTCATGAACAAAAAGCTAATGTTTCAGGTACGCATTTAAGAAAAATTATCAGATTTTTGACATGATAGAGTCAAATACAGTTCGACTTCAAATCATCGCGTCTACATACATAATTTCCAAGCTCTAGAAAGGTAATTTTACAACATCACCAAAGGCAATATGTGGTTTAGACGAGCTCAACCACAAAAATAGCAGAATTGAACATTTCTAAACTTGCCCAACTACCTACCCACGCCGCCCTACCCTAAACACACACCACTCCCCACCATGTTTTTTATAACTATTTTACACCTTGAAGATAAGCAATTAATAGCAAGAAAATCCCACCAATACTACAAGGTGGTTCACATCTTGGCTTTTGAGTGAGTGAGTGAGTGAGTGAGTGAGTGAGTGAGTGAGTGAGTTAGTGAGTGAGTGAGTGAGTGAGTGAGTGAGTGCATGAGTGAGTGAATGAGTGAGTGAGTGAGTGAGTGAGTGAGTGAGTGAGTGAGTGAGTGAGTGAGTGAGTGAGTGAGTGAGTGAGTGAGTGAGTGAGTGAGTGAGTGAGTGAGTGAGTGAGTGAGTGAGTGAGTGAGTGAGTGAGTGAGTGAGTGAGTGAGTCAGTGAGTGAGTCAGTGAGTGAGTCAGTGAGTTCGTGCGTGAGTGAGTTACGGTATCATGATTGAAAAACACTATTTTTTTTTCGAAATTCCATCTTTTAATGAGTTGTTAGTTTGAGTGAGCGTTGATAAAAACTTTAACTTTTTAGTTAGATAATTATCCGTCGGATTATCAGTTCATAGAATCAGTATAAATGAACCCAAAAACAGAAAGTTGGATTCAAATATAAAAACCCTTATTTCCAGTTCGACCTTAAAACCCCCCTTAAAATCGAATCCGGCACCGATATTCATGAATAACAATTAGAAAACAGTTTATTTCCCTAAAATTCAACAACCCAGTTCTGAATTGTGTATTTCTAAATTTGTATTCGCCCAAATATTATGAAGGAATATGAGCATAATGTTTCAAACTCCTTGGTGGCGTCATGGTTTCTCTTGGTAATCCTTGGTGAGATCTTGGCCCACGCTTGGGCCAACCTTGGTGTTCCTTGGTGAACATTTCTCTATGTTATAACACGCACCAAGGAAATTTCCTTGGGCCAACCTTGGACCAAGCTTGGTGTGCCGTTTATTAGGGCAGGGACTGTAGTTTCTGTTTTTTATCAATTAACACGTGAAAAAAAACAAGCACAATACTAAAAGACCTGATTTTAATATTGATTTATGTAACTGACCAAGACGGAGTTAACCTCGTACCGTATTAAAAGTTCTATGCCGAACTTCAGGTTACTGTAGTTCTGATTTTTTATTATGTGCCAATTTCTTATGTCAACGTACTCGTAAAGCCGAATCCGTAATTTGAAAACAATATTTAGAATTTTTTCGATGAACGGAAAATACGTTTTGGTTGACGTGGTTACATGTCCTGATAGAACAACAACTTCAGGTGATGGCACTCGTGCGATCGGCGCGATCGAGCTACCCTTCGACACCTGCAACGTTGAGCGCACCCGGTCAGCCAATCCTAAGGGTATTTTCGTAAAAACCGTCGTTGTTATCACCTTCCACCCCAACTTCATCACAAAGGTTGATCGTGCGTACCTGCTGCAATGCTTTTACATGGAAGCGGACAAGACCGTCAGCACCGACATCGAAGTCAGCATGATCACAACGGGATTCCAAACACAATTTGTACCCATGCCAATCTGCCGTTATGAGATCCTCGATGCCCCGAACGGCAATCAAGTTGCTTTCGCTCTCATCGGGCAGGCCGTGTACCACAAGTGGACCTGTGATACCGAGACCGTTGACACCTTCTGTATGTTTGTCTATTCATGCTTCGTCGTCGACCCCGCTGGCGCTGACCGTCTGGACCTCATTGATGAGCAAGTTGGTGAACGAGTAGTGAGGCATAATACTGTGAAATGTGTAACTCATCAGGTTTGGTTTATGAATACTTAATAATTCAGGGTTGTGCCACCGATCGTTACCTGATGGGCAACATTGAATACCCCAGCGACTTGATGGGTGTCAAGGAAGTTCACGTCTTCAAATACGCCGATCGCCCCGCCCTCTTCTTCCAGTGCCAGATCAACATCGTTGTTAAAGAGCCCAACGCCGAATGCATCCGCCCACAGTGCGCAGAGCCAGAAGGTGAGTCTTCTTACGTGATCTCTAGTATCGAGTTAAAAATATAAATTTTTTGATTACCAGATAATGATCATTGACATTCAGGACGCGGTGATGGACAGGCTGGTCGCAACTTTGCCACTGCCCGCCGTAACACGAGCCGCCGTGGAAAGCGTCAAGCCGACAGTGCTGCCACTGTTGATGTCTCATCACGCATCGAGACTCTCGATGTTGATGATCGTCAAGCTATCCTGCCCGAGGAGTTGGCCTTCCGCGCACCAGCTCCCCGTCACCTTTACGCCCCAGTCAAAATCCAGTCAGAAGGCATGTGCGTCTCCACGACCACATTCTCGGTAGTCATCGCGGTCGGTTTGGCTCTTGTTGCTGCTGTCATCACGGTGGCTGTCTTCTTGAACCGCAACCGGAAGTGAAGCTCAACATGTGAATTTTTCCACAGTGATTCTTCATCGGCTTTAGAACACACGAATAGCACGCGCCTTAGACTGTAAAGTACCCTAATAACCATGTGTACCAAAAACATAATGTATGAAGCTTTATCTTACTATGTGCACCAATGAATAAAATGTATCATTATTGAACCGTCATTCTTCTGTGAAAAACGTTTATGAGTGTGGTAAAGTTAACTAACAAACATCAATTTTCAGTGAACAGTGTCCAGAAATTTCATGAAAAATCTTACAAATGTGCTGAAATTAATCAACCGATATCACCAAGCAACACATCTTGTGATGTCTGTATTTAATGGTAAGAAAATAATCAGCAAACAGCTTCAAACTAATCACGAAAATTACTTCGAGGTTTGGAAAGTGGCTAAAAACGTACCAAGTGAGTTTGAGCCAAAGTCTATGCGACAGTAAAATATTTAAGACTGTGGTGTAGCGCATTCCAACTGCTATGCTATTGCAAAAAAACTATGTGTCACTAACGGTTAGCTCGGTGGAAAGAGTCTAAAACGAAATAATAAGATATGAAAAGCAAATATTGAAACTTTCTCCTGAAAAAGGCGCAATCGACTAGACATTACAGTTACTTACCACGCAAGCAAGATGGCATAATATCATTAATGACCATTCGTTTACAAAAAACTGGTTGAAATTAGCTAATTTTTTCCTGTAGGAACTGTGCTTTTTAATTATTAAATTCCACTCAATTTCCACTAAAATTATCAGACTTACTACCAAGCATGTTGTAAACGAATCAAAATGAACACATGTGTACATGTTCCGTTGGTCACGTATCGAAAATAACTCTACGCTGCTGGTTTTAAACTGAACCATAGCACGTCATTGAAATGTTCATTAGAATGCAATTTACAAAGGTCCCAGTTTACAGCTTTACCAGTAGCTACTCAAACAAAACATGTCAGCTCCTCTGTATAAACTACTTCTGTGGGTATGTGCAGACGTAAAATATTTTTAGGTGTTGCTTGTCGACTAAAACAAAATAGGTCATTATGTTGTCATACGAACTTGTTGTATTTCAAGAACCATTAAGTATGAATTACATACTCTAATTATGTATTTATTGGATGCCACCAGTCTTTTCTTTTTTTTGCGTGTAGTAAATTACTCTTTTGAACAAGTGTTGTGTTCACCAAGTGCATTTGCCATGTGTTTTCTTTGAGGTGTGTTAACTAAATCTCATCTGTTTTTTAAGATATGCGCCACAGTGCTTGTCAAACTCTCCGATTCAAAGCAAGAAACTCTAAATCTGAAGTTCGGCAGTAGTCAGACGGTCGCGACGTTGCTCTCAACTCGCAACCGTTTCTTGGCTCGTGAAGCGGAAACGTAAATGAAGAGCATGTTACATATGACTTCATTATATTTGTTAAAAGATAATCATCTGTATTTTTTACACCAATTAGGATAGGCAAATAATATATGTACATATGTCTGTTAAAAGGTGCTAATAATAAGTGATTAATCACACTAAATGATGTAAAGCGGAGAAGTCAGAAAGTCTCTCGTGAATGCGCGTGTGTTGGTTGATCTCCCGATAAAGAAAACTGTTTATTCTAATCACATGTCGCACGTGGTGACAACCGGTTACAGATATACGTACATATATAACAACGCCTGATATATATGTATATCAGCGTTCTTCGGATTACTAATGTCTCAATTATCCTGTCCCCACCTTGTCATGCAACAAAAAGCGACATAATTAGAAATTAGAAAAACTCAACAAAGACTACTCACGATATATAAAAGTCAGAGTCTGCTGTTGGATAGGCATTCACTTTCTTTAACCATTCGAAATACAAACGTCAACATGTTCAAGTTTGCCGTTCTCGTCGCCTTGATCGGCGCAGCAGCCGCTATTCCTATTGATAACGGTGTGCAGGGTGATCCCGAAATTGAATGCGGTCCCACCAGCATACAAGTGACGTTCAACACCCAGAACAACTTTGAGGGTCACGTCTACGTCAAGGGACTTTACGATCAGGATGCTGCTGGATGCCGAACAACAGGTATATACAGATCTCTCAGATAAAATTTGATCCACGAGTGTAGTTTCGTAAAACTAGTTTCTGTTTTTTATCAATTAACACGTGAAAAAAACAAGCACAATACCAAAAGACCTGATTTTAATATTGAATTAAGTAACTGACCAAGACGGAGTTAACCTCGTACCGTTTTAAGTTCTATCACAATATTTTTTAGGTGATGGCAGTCGCGCCGTTGGCTCGATCGAGCTGCCGTTCGACTCGTGCAACGTTGAGCGCCAGAGATCTGCCAACCCTAAGGGTATCTTCGTGCGCACCACCGTTGTCATCACTTTCCATCCCAACTTTATTACCAAAGTTGATCGTGCATATACCCTGCAGTGTTTCTACATGGAGGCCGACAAAACCGTCAGCACCGACATTGAAGTCAGCATGATCACCACTGGCTTCCAAACACAGTTCGTGCCTATGCCGATCTGCCGTTACGAGATCCTCGATTCACCCAACGGTAACCAGGTGGCTTTCGCTCTCATCGGACAAGCCGTGTACCACAAGTGGACCTGCGATACCGAGACCGTCGACACGTTCTGCATGTTCGTTTACTCGTGCTTCGTTGTCGACCCCGCTGGTGCTGACCGTCTGGACCTCATCGACGAGCAGGTTGATTACATTAAAACATAAATATTTATCACTAATAATAATGACGAACATGATTACAAACAATCTATTCTACCTTTCTATTAAGGGTTGTGCTACCGACCGTTACCTGATGGGCAACATTGAATACCCAAGCGACCTGATGGGTGTCAAGGAGGTCCACGTCTTCAAATACGCTGATCGTCCCGCCCTCTTCTTCCAGTGCCAGATTAACATCGTCGTCAAGGAGCCCAACGCAGATTGTATTCGCCCACAGTGCGCGGAGCCAGAAGGTCCGTCATTTACTTCACTCGAACCACAAAAATATTGGAGAAAAAAATTTCAGTTTATTAAATATTCAAATGAATAAAACGTATTTCACTCGTTCAGGACGCGGAGATGGCCAGCCTGGTCGCAATTTCGCCGCTGCTCGCCGCAACACGAACCGTCGTGGAAAGCGTCAAGCCGACATTGCTGCCACCGTCGATGTATCGTCCCGTATAGAGACCCTCGATGTTGATGATCGTCAAGCTATCTTGCCCGAAGAGTTCGCTTTCCGTGCCCCAGCTCCCCGTCACCTGTACGCTCCAGTCACCATCCAGCCAGAAGGCATGTGCGTCTCTACAACCACCTTCGCAGTGGTCATCGCCGTCGGGCTGGCTCTGATCGCTGCTGTGATTACCGTGGCTGTTGTGATGAACAGAAGGAAGTAGATTTGCACCTTTGGTGATCCGTGATATTCCCAATTGTAGATTATGAGTAGATTTTTGTGACTGTATTGTTTGTCAATAGGAAATCATAATAATTAGTCGGTTAGTTTTAGAACCACCAGTTGGTGTTCTCTACTACATAGTATGACTAGATTTTTTCCATCAATCTTTTTTGTTATAATAATGATGACCTTTCACAATGAAAGGATGATGACGTGCTCACAATGAAATTCATAATTATTACTATATCGGTTCGGCACATAAGATATGTCTCAACCGTAAAAGAAGTATCGAAAACCACTCATTTCCCTTAGTCCTTTAAGTCACTGACCGAACTTTTTCAAAAAAACAAAGCTATTTATTTTGCAATTAACATACAAAAAGCTATCAACCAGTAGACGACCTTGCATTCGTTGCGTTTGGATACTTGGATATAATGGATTGGATGATGTAACTTGGATATAGTTATTTCAATAGCACATAAAAAATAGTGCAATCTAAAACGTATACTGTTCAGTAACCTTGTACTCTCATCATTGACAAACTTGATAAGCTTAACTTCCATGTGTTTATATGCCAAGAAACGGAAACGACTCCCTCAAAATGTGTTTTCCCATAGTGAAAATCTTGTCGCATGTCACATAAATGTGACGAGTACTATATGCAATAATACTTATGTGAAAAATGCACGGCGTTGTAGAAACTAAATTAAGGGACCGCAGCTTAAACGTACAATATGTTTTTCTAAAAAAAGGTATTGAACAAAAACATTGATGGATTATATAGCCGAAAATTATGCAAGATGCGATCGCTCAAAAACGTCTCCATGAGCGACGACTCACTCGTTCAATGCACAGGAAACATTTGATTAGGGAATTTAATTAAAATGGGGGAGAGCTGCATAGAAAGCATTGAGTTCTCAAAAGAGATTTAGAAAGAAGTCTGCGGTGGCAGGAAAATACAATGGAGCTAACGGGAGGACAATTATACAATTTTAATTATAAACTACCCTAGCTTGTGCATGAGAACAAACATTGCCACCCATGTAATCAACTGGTTGATTCTATATAAACCAGTCTCCGTTTAGGTCAAAGCATCACTTACAACAATTGAGATGTCTAAGTTCGTTGTGGTACTCGCACTGATCCGTGCTGCATACGCTATCCCTATCGATAACGGCGTTCTCGGAGATCCTGAGATCGAGTGCGGTCCAAAAAGCATCTGGGTGACGTTCAACACTGAGAACATCTTCGAGGGACACGTCTACGTCAAGGGACTTTACGATCAGGATGGAGCAGGATGCCGTATCTCAGGTGACGGCACCCGTGCCGTAGGTGCAATCGAATTACCTTTCGATACTTGCAATGTGGATCGTGTCCGATCTGCCAACCCCTTTGGTATCTTCCTCCGCACCACGATTGTGATCACCTTTCACCCCAACTTCATCACCAAGGTGGATCGCGCATACACCCTACAGTGCTTCTACATGGAGAGGAACAAAGTTGTCAGCGCTGACAACAAGGTCAGCATGCTCACCACTGTATTCCAGACAGAGAACGTGCCCATGCCGGCCTGTCGTTACGAGATCCTCGACGCTCCTAACGGCAATCCGATCGATTTTGCTTTCATCGGTCAACCGGTGTTCCACAAATGGACGTGTGATAGCGAGACGAGTTAGTTATCTTTAAAAACTTGATTGTAGCAATGATTTACAAGACTTGTCATGCTGCATCGCTCAATTTCAGTTGAAACGTTCTGCATGTTTGTGTACGCATGCTTCGTCGTTGACCCCGCTGGCGCTGACCGTCTGAACCTCATTGATGAGCAGGTTGGTGCACGAGAAAGCAAATGAAATTGATCAAGTTTGGTTCATGACTACTTTATAATTCAGGGTTGTGCCACCGATCGTTACCTTATGGGAAACATAGAATACCCCAGCGATTTGGTGGGTGTCAAGGAAGTTCACGTCTTCAAATACGCAGATCGTTCTGCTCTTTACTTCCAGTGCCAGATTAGAATTCAGATCAAAGAGCCCAACGCTCAGTGCATCCGCCCACAATGTGGTGCAACTTCTGGTTAATTGTTTATGGTTGTTGTCAACACTTACATATACTTACTTACACTTACTTACACTTACATATACTTACTTACACCTGCTTGAGAACCGTTCGTTTTATTGATTAGGTCGCGGAAACGGCGCTCGCAATAAGCGCAATGCTCTTCCGTCTCCTCCTCGTGGCGATCAGCATCAAGCCGATGCAGCTGCAATAGTAGATGTGTGGTCAAGCATGGAAACACTCGATGTCGATGACCGTCAGGCTATCCTCCCCGAAGAGTTGGCTTTCCGTGCACCCGCTTCTCGTCACCGTTACGCCCCAGTCCCCATCCAGTCAGAAGGCATGTGTGTATCCATGACCACTTTTGCTATTGTTTTCACCGTCAGTCTGCTTCTGATCGCTGCGGTGGTCACCGCTGTACTGATGAAAAGTGGAAGTAATTTAAATTTTTTCAAAAATCATGATTTATTTAGATCGATATAATGCAGTAGTATTTCGTGACGTTGTTGCCAATCTTACGTAGTTGTGTTGATGTTTTAGATTTTTCGTACTCAGCCTTTAAAGTTTAGCAATTAAGATTTAGAGCAAATTATATAACCACTGGCTTCATTGAAATCGTTATTACTTTAACTGCTTTTTAGTTTCAGCTAGACATCGATGATCTCGTGTCCATCACATTGTAAAATAGATATAATGAACGAATTTGTAACGTGAATTGATTGAGCTTTATATAAATTTCGTCGTGAAGAAAAAAATGGTTTGGCAATGTTCCCAACACTATCAATACTTTATTCAGTTGTGTTATTCATCCTCAAATTTATACTTCGGAACTTAGATTGTAATGCGAACTCTGCCGCTCTGAAAATTCGGAATGGTAGATTTTCGGCATCCTTGAAGACTAAAAACAAAATACAGTTGTGTTTGACTACTCAAGCTGTGGTCATATGTTGTATTCTAGATCATGCGTTTGGACTTAACTTTAAAAACCCCACTTTTTTGTCACCCGGATAAAAACATCTGTAATCATATCATAATCATTTGAAAGAATGATCATCGACTGAAGTCAACGTCACCATGAAAATACATTATCATGTAAGTCGTTGAATAATCTTTATTATTCTACCAATTATACGGAAATCAGCGTCCATCACAGTGTATCAAACATAGAGCTACATATATTAACTTATTCTCCCCCCTAGCATAACAAACATACAAAGCGGCTAAGAAAAACAGCTTAAGAACAGGTCGCTATCATCATGGTAATCGTAAAGCTTAGTCTGCAGTCGGCTCGCTTGAAAGAAATCTTGATGACAAACAAACAACTACAGGCGTGTCGTTATCAATGTGCATGCGATAACGATAATCCTTAATTGGCCTTGTTGTTCAGCTGTTATTTTCCGGTGGGGCTATCCGATATGGTCGTAAGATGCTGATCAGCGATTTACGCTAATAAAAGTGAAACTACCCACACGTGTTCATGGATTTTATGTCGAAATATTAACCGACGCTAATAGCGCGTATCTCGCGCACGCGCGCACCAGCTTGCATGCATGCGTATTTGCGCATGTATTGTCGGCTGCCCAGCGAGCGCGATAAATGGGATAATGATCATAAGGAATAATCGCGGAGATTACGATGCACAACAACAACGGAAAACTGGAGTTTATGTTTTTTATGTGTGTCCGAACGGCGCGACGAATAACGACGATCGACCGATAGAGGTCGGAGCCGGTTCCGAGCGGAGCATATATAAACGCAACTGATGCGATTAGCACAGTCAGTCATTCACTTTCTATCATCGTGTCTGAATAGAAACAAAACATGTTCAAGCTCTGCGTTCTCATCGCGCTCATAGGCGCTGCAGCTGCCATCCCCATCGACAACGGTGTTCAGGGTGATCCCGAGATCGAATGCGGTCCCACCAGCATCCAGGTGACGTTCAACACACAGAACAACTTTGAGGGTCACGTTTACGTCAAGGGACTTTACGACCAGGATGCCGCTGGTTGCCGTACTTCAGGTATGTATGATGTTTCATTTGAACCTAATTTGTTGACATAAAATTTTTAGTCCAATATAAGTTTCATATCTCAAAAATTTTTAGGTGATGGCAACCGAGCCGTCGGAGCCATCGAACTGCCTTTCGACACCTGCAACGTTGAGCGCATCCGATCTGCTAACCCCAAGGGTATCTTTGTGCGCACCACCGTTGTGATCACCTTCCACCCCAACTTCATCACCAAGGTGGATCGCGCATACACCCTACAGTGCTTCTACATGGAGGCCGATAAGACCGTCAGCACCGACATCGAAGTCAGCATGATCACTACTGGATTCCAAACACAGTTCGTGCCTATGCCGATCTGCCGTTACGAAATCCTCGATGCCCCTGACGGTAACCAGGTGCAATTCGCCCTTATCGGACAGGCCGTGTACCACAAGTGGACCTGTGATACCGAGACCGTCGACACCTTCTGCATGTTCGTGTACTCGTGCTTCGTCGTCGACCCCGCTGGTGCTGACCGTCTGGACCTCATCGATGAGCAGGTTTGTCAAATTAAACATTCAGTTTATATAAAGCACCACGGATAATGAGGAAAAAATAAAATTAATTATTTCAATCTCATTATTTAGGGTTGTGCCACCGATCGTTACTTGATGGGCAACATCGAATACCCCAGCGACTTGATGGGTGTTAAGGAAGTCCACGTCTTCAAATACGCCGATCGCCCCGCCCTGTTCTTCCAGTGCCAGATCAACATCGTTGTTAAGGAGCCCAACGCAGATTGCATCCGCCCTCAGTGCGCAGAGCCAGAAGGTTTTTTTATTTTTCCAATTATCACTGACTCAAATTCCGTTCAGTCTCGAATATTAAACAGAATTTAGGTGGCAATATAGAAAACCCCAATCGAAACACGTATTTAAACTCATTAGATGCCATTTATTTAAATCCGAAACTCTCTCGTCCTGTTATTCATTGTCGTTCGACCACGACCTAACATACTTCTGCCCTTTCAGGCCGTGGTGATGGACAGGCCGGACGCAACTTCGTCGCCGCCCGCCGCAACACCAACCGTCGTGGCAAACGTCAGGCCGATGCCGCCGCGACCGTCGATGTCACCGCCCGATTCGAGACGCTCGACGTTGATGATCGTCAGGCTATCCTGCCCGAGGAGTTGGCCTTCCGTGCGCCCGCTCCCCGTCACCTGTACGCCCCAGTCACCATCCAGTCAGAAGGCATGTGCGTCTCCACGACCACCTTCGCCGTCGTCATCGCCGCGGGCCTGACTCTGATTGCTGCCACTGTCACGATCGCCGTCTTGACCAAGAGGAACCGAAAGTGAATGACCTAGCTCGAGGAACCGCATAGTTCCGCCACCATTGTCCTTTGTCCCACTAACCTCGATTAGATTAGTTCATTTGAGTTTAGCTTTAGTCTTGTCTAGTTTGTTAGCCGACCCGATATGCTCATCGAATGCACCGAATCTGTGATTACTAACCACCTCAATCAACACCTCACAACCCTACTAACCCACCAAAATCAACCCTACTAACACACTGACTCACATACGCTCATATTTCTATACAGTTTTCGTTCATTCTGTGATTTGTATGTCCTCATTAGTTATTTTGGACTTGATAACTAATAGATAGCCGACTAGATTAGTTTCTTCAACACATGTGCAATAGTAAAATGAATAGATTAGCTTCTCATATATGTGTAATAATAAAAGCTAATTCATTTACAACTGTGGTTGATGATAGATGTAAAAACTAAACTAACACATTAACTGTTCAAATTCAGTGAAGACTTAGAAGAAAGGAGAGTCTGAGAAGGAGTAGAAAAACTCAAGGAAGAAACCGGATGCAAAAAAACAATGAAAAACGCAATGAAAAAGTCCACAAACCAGATGATAGAATTGTAGCTGCCAAGTAGGGTAGTCCTCTCCAGAAGCGCTTCAGGTAGACCAGTTGTGGTGCCAGACCCATACCTGGAACAAGTACGTAGATTAGTGAGAATACTTGAAAAAATATTCCTGTTAATTTCTTTGACGAAGTTATGTTAACTGCTTTCAAGATAACAATGTTATGAAACAACCTCATACAATTACCGGCTTTCAAGTTTAGTCTTTTATTAATTGAATGTGACATAGGATACAAAAACATAAAAATATTGAATAAAAATGAAAAAAAACTAACCAATAACGCCGACCAGCGCAAATGTGCCGAGAGCGGTCGATCGGATCGAAGTGGGATAAAGTTCAGTCACATACTGCTTATATACTACCCAGACACAGCCGACGTTCACCGATGAGCCGAACAGCGCCAAAGCTGAATGAATGAGTGAGTGAGTGAGTGAGTGAGTGAGTGAGTGAGTGAGTGAGTGAGTGAATGAGTGAGTGAGTGAGTGCGTGAGTGAGTGAGTGAGTGAGTGAGTGAGTGAGTGAGTGAGTGAGTGAGTGAGTGAGTGAGTGAGTGAGTGAGTGAGTGAGTGAGTGAGTGAGTGAGTGAGTGAGTGAGTGAGTGAGTGAGTGAGTGAGTGAGTGAGTGAGTGAGTGAGTGAGTGAGTGAGTGAGTGAGTGAGTGAGTGAGTGAGTGATGTGAGTGAGTGAGTGAGAGTGAGTGAGTGAGTGAGTGAGTGAGTGAGTGAGTGAGTGAGTGAGTGAGTGAGTGAGTGAGTGAGTGAAGTGAGTGAGTGAGTGAGTGAGTGAGTGAGTGAGTGAAGTGAGTGAGTGAGTGAGTGAGTAAACCAACCATTGGTCCATCGCTGAGCACGTGCGCCAGTACCCCAGCACTGTTGTAGCTGATCTCAATACCATCCGACATGTTGTCCAGCAGTACACTACAAAACACCGTAGTTATCCATCGGAAATCAAGATTTTTTTCAATGAAATAAACATCATAGCAAGTATTCTACTTGTTCTGTCAGAAACTGAAGGTTGACCGAGTGGTCACAACCATGGCCCAGTCGGCACCAACCAGAATATCTCAATGTACTCGGACTTCATGAGCTGGCAGCGGAGTTCCCGGACTTCGGCGATGTTGCCCTGCGAAAACAGATCGTCGGTAAATATCACGTTTCAAAATGGATTGCGTTTCAATGGCAAAACAGAACAACATGCAAAACCGAAAGTAGGAGTAAATTTAGTAAACATAACAGAATCTTGATAAACTTACAATCAGACCCATCATGTTACGGACCAGCTCTTGTTCGTGGGCGAACTTCTGCAATCGAGAAGTGTATATGATTGGTAAAGGAATGGGGCACTCAAAAAAAACGCGCTGTACGTAACATGACCGGTCCTGATGGGGAGAAACACCAAGTGGCAGCTTAGACTTAAGACTTACATAGTAGAGCTTAGTTAACAATGTATCAAACATGCGACCAATAAACTAAAACATAATTATATTACTACAGTACAACGAATCGAAGATATCAACCCAAACATGCTTGTTCACCAGGTAGTAGTATAACATTCCAGAAAGTAAGCAGTAACCAAAGAAGTGGTTAGTGAAATAGAGTTTAACGAAAAATAAAGATAGAAAATTGTGTGTACATCCACATCACACTTCTTCATTTTGTACGGAAAAGGTACGTAACGGTAACACAATATCAAAAAGCATCTAATTACGGAAATCCTTAAACTATTCTATTTCAGACGAATAAGTTCATTTAAGTGATGCAATGAACTATAACTATGATCTAACTAAACCAACTACTATCATGCGAAAACACCAGCCAATCTTTGTTTCATGATTTTGCTCGTTGAAAAGTTATCATCAAAAAACGGCTTTTCCATGCAAAAACAGCTACTTTTCTGTGTTCTTTCAATGCATATGTATTTTAACATCAAGCATCAATCATAAAGCAACTTAGCAACATGGTAAATCAATGAGCATGCTTACTACAAAGAGACTAAGCCACCATAAGTGTAAGTAAAACCACCAAACCCACCATCAGCCCGGTCATGTTTCGGCACAGCTTGCGTTTTTGCGAGAACAACTAAAGCGCCAAATTGCGGTTTAGGAATTTCGAAATAAACTACATTCCTTATAAAAATTCCACATTGCTCATATGATGACATGTAATAACAAGTTTTGCAGAATTTGTTTATTGGGAGAACAAATTCTTTACAAAAAAATTATCTGAAATTCAATGATAGTTTATATGAGATAAAAACGGACCGACCTTATAACACTGGAGGAACAGATCCAGCCCACCGCCGGTCAGAAATCGTGAACAGTTTTGCGGTGTTTCATCTGGAAATACGGAGTCATTCCCTTTATTGTCATAAGTACCTCCCTTTCCAAAGATGTTGCACGATTTTTCTTCATTCCAGAACTTTTCCTGATTAAATTATAAATCAGTCAAAACAACACTGTACGTAACCTTAAACATTTGATCAACGGTCAGAACCTAACCCGATGCAATCGGGTAAAAACTAGCTTAAAACACTAAATACTTGAATTCCCAACCAGTAATATTCCATAAAAAGCTCCATCCCACTTCCATGACGTCATCACATACGCCGGTATTGTGTTTACGCTGAATCTGTTCGAGTATGACTTGAATGGCATCGAGCTTGCCGACCAGCACCTTCTGCTCCCCGTCAACGTGGCACGCCATCGAGTTCAGCAGGAACACGGCGATACGCTGCGTCATCAAATCACCTTAAATAATCATCATATACCCTCTAGAAGATATGATCTTTGAATAATGTATGAAATCGATGGATGGCGCTTCTTTCAAGTTGTTTTTGTAGATGTAACACATCAGGAAGCTATCTAATGCTGAAAAATTCAACATCCGACCTGTAGCGGCCTACTTAATTTGTTTCAAGGTAACTTCATTTCACGACAAGCTTTGCCGCCGGTTCTAGAGTCGTGTTTGTCAGACTAAAGCCGGAGCGGCCACATCTCAGAAACTGATTTGTCTTACAAAGTGAAACTTATAAGAAATATTGATTAACGAATAGTATCAGAATCCAGGCGCTCTGACGCTACATGCAGTCGGATGTCGGGGCATCGATTCAATGCTACTGAGGAATGCGCCGGCCGAAGCTATCGCAACGCAAAACGATGACGCGACAACTTGGGGAGAAGCACATCCGCCAACAACACTAGCAGACAAGAAGGGATGGGAAAATTGAAATTCCACCCTCTTTCGCATTTTCAAAACGTCAAATTTGTTCCTTAAGGTGTAGGTAAAATGGCCTGGAAAACTCCGGATTCCCCCTGTCTGACAAAATTCCCCTCTCTTTGGAGGGTTAGCTCGTCCGCCAGTGGCCTACAACAACAACATCAACATCAACAACAAAGCATTATCTGACCGGTATGTTTATCCAGGGCAGCCACGAGTAGTTTGGCAGCGCGTTTGTAGTCAAACAGCAGCTCGGACGGAATGTCGAACTGACAGAGTGACAGACAGCAGTTGCGCACCATCACCTGCTCGTCCAGGTGGTGCTCGATGCCTGCAATTATGTATTGATAGGTTTTTTTTAAACTTTAAGCTGGATAGGTGATACACACTGTACCCTTGTTTCATTAGCGAGCAAAATAATCTTTTAACATATCAGCGTACTAATAAGATTGATACACATAACTTTGATTAACAACTTCAATATCCAGATTTTAACATTATGTTATCGTCATGCATGTAGTTTGCAAAACAAAACTATAAGAACTTAATAAACAACCAATACAAACCGGAGAGTAAAGCCCTGACAACAGCGCGTTTGGTGGGCGCAATCATTTCGACCTGTTTAATTATGTAGAATAGACTGGCACTGGCCGCGATCTGCAGGGTGCCGTCGTCCAGATGTCGGTGCATCGCCTTAATTATACCATATTTTTTTTGTAAACCATATGTTATTGAATTTAACTTTCCATTACCTCTTCCTCTGTTATTTTATATTGAAGTCTTATCTCATAATATTCTATCTCATTTTCTAGCACGACTCACAAAGACTAAATTATTAGTAATCTTATTTTATTTTTTAGGTCAAAATTTAAAAATGGTAGTTATAGCAACAGGCGAAAGAGAAAATCTGGCGAGAAAGCGGGTGCATGACAACCTTGAGAATGGCGTGCAATGCGGTGGTATACTGGGTGTGTCCGACACTGAATCGATACAGCTGGTAGGTCTCGTTGAGCACGTTCTGCAATAGCGCCCGGCGTTCCAGGTACGTTTGCAGACTCAGGATTATCTGATCCTCGTTGGCGTCGCCCGTTATCTGGAAAACAAATTGTTTCTCGAAAATAGCTCACAGTTAGAAACAGCTCGATAATCATTCAAGACGCAAACGCTGAACGTGAAACTTTTTTGACAGAAACAAAAAAACTCATCCTAGTTGGTTATGAATAAATCTGTACTTAAGCATATATTTTTTTATATTACATATTTTTATTCATTGTCTTTATAATCATGTGACTTGCGTATTAATATTGTACCTGTTCAGCGGGCAGTTCATTATAGTGAGAGGCATTGTCGCACCCAAACAGTCCGAGGAACTGCAGTCGAGTGCCGAGCACCCGGAGTCCCACGATGTCGCTACGCACGCCCGAACCGTCATCGCTGCCGTCGCTAACAAATAAATTTTTTTATTAATAACCTCATTTTGTTTTGAACTCAGTTACAGTGACAATGCAGAATGAATTGACTGACAACAGCAGAACACTGAAAACAACTCGTGTCTTCCGTCAGATTTCAAATTCAGGAGCACCCGTTTCGAGGTCTCTCCCACGCCCACCGAACTGCGGACTACATGACAATTTAAATGTATTATGCAAACTTGGAAAAGAAACCACAACAAAAAAAACAATACATTTCTTTTTACACACCTGAATTTCGGCTGTCGATCACCCTCTGATGGTGACGAGGCCAGATTGGTGGTGGAGATGTCGAGATGGGTGAGCCGTGGCAGACTGATCACCAACTTCCATAACGAGTTGACCGGCTTCGGATACGTGCCCGTGTCACGACTCGATTGACTGATGTCCAGATGACTGCAATCCAACACCACTATTTCATTATTTTCAAGACTGCTTTCTCTCTATTTTAAGCAAATCTCTTCTTGCAAAGCCATTCGCCGCTTCTTCAATGGTTTCGCATACGACATTACACAATACCCCCACTTAATTTGTTAAAATCGGACGGTTGGGTGGTTGGGTAGACCCTTAATTCACAACATTGGTGAATCACATACGTCAGAGTTGGCTTCAAATCATAAACACGATTATCAGTGGTAAGCGTATGTGTGCTATATCGTGTGTCTTCACCCTAACGCTCGATCGACGACCGCCACCACCTAACCCAGCAGCCAAGAGTCGAACCCGGGACCTGGGCGTTCCCAAGTCTAACACTCAACTACCATTCTCTATGCTACTCGCTTTTTATGACGGTGACCAACGTGAGCAACTTCAACTCGGTGATGGTATCGATGGCCATATACAAATCGGGCACGTCGTAGAGCACGAGTCGACTCAGCGAGTGCCCGACGACACGCAGGGATCGCAGGTCCTCCATCCCCGACCAGTACGACAGATTCAGATGTTCCAGTTTCTGCAGTGGTGACAGCACGCGACGCACAAAATCCTGCAAATAAATAATAAAAGAAAAAGTGTCTGGCAAAATATAATATCCCATTAATTATTGCACATATTCATAGTTTTGGGTATGTATTTTCGCTGTGAAATATACTGCTAATAATTGAAATTTGTCTGGTTGGATAGAAAA
>OZ038442.1:8522875-8532875 GCA_964036265.1 Daptonema setosum
TTCCCCTCTCTTTGGACTCGTCCACCAGTGGCTGGGCGGAATGGGAATGAACGTCAACAAACGGAAAATACTTTAGCGAGCTCTAAATTAATAGGAGACTAAATTAATGCCCGCTATTTGCTCGATGATTTGAGGTTATAAAACATTTTACGGTATATTTATCCAGACGATAAACAAACATTCAAGGCTATAGACATGCTTTTGTAACTGGAAAATCTCACAAGTTTGACTTTTGAAGTTTGACATAAATGAGAAGAAACTACTGGTACACGAAAAAAATGGTACGTATTTCGAAAGCACTGCTTCCTGGACGCACTGGCGGACGAGCCAATGCTTGGAATGGAGCGGAGTTTTCCCATAGAGAGGGGGAATCACTATTTTTAAGGCAATTTTACATGCATCTTAATTAATAAATTATATTTGTTTTCGCCAAAGAGGCAATCAATTTTTTTCTTCCTAATCCGCTTGTGTCGGGACGTGTCCCCCTCTTCACATATTGCTTGCCAAACTGCACGTTCCAGGCAGTGAAGCAAAATGAAGCTTTCACAATTAATAAGGAGACTAAAATTAAATGCTCGCTTTCCATTTGCACTTTGTAAAACTTTAATGTTTATTATAGGGAACATTTATTGTATTTCTTGTGAACCAATAAAGAACAAATAGTGCCTAAAATTTCCAACACTTTCGTACACAGCTGTTATCAAAGAATTTTAAAGTGTATTTTACCTACAAAAATTGTAAAGAGTGTAATTCTATAAAATAAAAAAGCATTGAAAAAAATTTGTTTTTGAATTAAAAACTTTAACTTAGAATGTTTAATTTCGACTGAATTGTGAATGTCATAGTGAAACTACAGCGCCGTGGCCCAGATCAAAACAACGTTTTGTTATGTTTACTTACACACGAGAAAAACATTTACCGCCTAGAATGATGCAAAGGTTTATGAATAATACAACATTAATGCATGAAATTGAAAAAAACCAACGGTAAACTGAAAAAACTATTCTTTAAAAACTGAAAAAATCTGCAAAATACGTTTTCTACCGTGAAATTCCGTAAGTGATGATATTTTTGTAAACAGATGAAATAGTTTATGAATAACACCACAATGATAGGATGAAATTAAAAAATAACGAGCAGTGTGACGCGTGCGCGGTAAAAATCTAAAATTTTATATTTCTAAAGTATGTTTCAGTATCTCGAAATACTCGTAACATTCCGTCAACGTTTTAAAAACTAAAAAAAACGTACCAACCCATTTATTTTATAAAGTTTTACGACACATCTTTTTCTCACTTTACAGCAGTGAAAATGCATTCGAATCTGTACCGCGGGAAAATGCTGATTCTTCGTGGTTTCTTCTCGAATTTGGCGACATTTATAGAATGAGTATAATCGAGTAATATCGGATGAATATGGATTATGAATGCTAAGAATTCACAGACACAATTATCACAACGTAGAAATCGTTTTGGAATCCAGAAGGTTTTCATAAAGCGGATAGTTGTTAGAGATTTTTTTAAATGTAAGACATTTCACACAAGCTTTTTCTTTTCACTCAAAATCGTACAAAAAGTTGTACATATCGAGTTGTTTGGCTGTGGTTAACCAAGTAAATTCGATTGGTTTGCTTTGGTCCTGAAATGATCTGTCAGTCAGTCAGTCAGTCATTCAGTCAGTCTGTCAGTCAGTCAGTCAGTCATTCAGTCAGTCAGTCAGTCAGTTAGTCAGTCAGTCAGTCAATACACCAAGTATTCTTAAAAACGTTTCGGAACGAACCAAAATTTCGACCAGAAGCAACGGTCGCTCGTGTAGGGAGTTCACCATTCTGTTCCGAATATTCGTAAGCACTGCGGATATAAATTGAAGGTGTCCATTTTTATCGTAGCCGCTGGATTGCAACTAAAAACAACAACAACAACAACAACAACAACAACAACAACAACAACAACAACAACAACAACAACAACAACAACAACAACAACAACAACAACAACAACAACAACAACAACAACAACAACAAACAAGAAGACACAAAATATAAACGGGGCTTCAATGTATTCCACTAACCTTTTCCCGTATTAATTCTTGAACAAAATTCTTCTGTGTGGTTTCTCAATAACTCTTTCCGGCGCTGCTTGCTTTTGGTCTTCATGTTTAACTTGGCATAAATAAATACGGTCTGAATATCGTGACTCACTCACTCACTCACTCACTCACTCACTCACTCACTCACTCACTCACTCACTCACTCACTCACTCACTCACTCACTCACTCACTAACTCACTCCCTCATTCACTCACTCACTCACTCACTCACTCACTCACTCACTCACTCACTCACTCACTCACTCACTCACTCACTCACTCACTCACTCACTCACTCACTCACTCACTCACTCACTCACTCACTCACTCACTCACTCACTCACTCACTCACTCACTCACTCACTCACTCACTCACTCACTCACTCACTCACTCACTCACTCACTCACTCACTCACTCACTCACTCACTCACTCACTCACTCACTCACTCACTCACTCACTCACTCACTCACTCACTCACTCACTCACTCACTCACTCACTCACTCACTCACTCACTCACTCACTCACTCACTCACTCACTCACTCACTCACTCACTCACTCACTCACTCACTCACTCACTCACTCACTCACTCACTCACTCACTCACTCACTCACTCACTCACTCACTCACTCACTCACTCACTCACTCACTCACTCACTCACTCACTCACTCACTCACTCACTCACTCACTCACTCACTCACTCACTCACTCACTCACTCACTCACTCACTCACTCACTCACTCACTCACTCACTCACTCACTCACTCACTCACTCACTCACTCACTCACTCACTCACTCACTCACTCACTCACTCACTCACTCACTCACTCAAAAACCACTTTCATAGATAGAACTAGAACCTGTTTAGGCTCGTTCATCAACGGTGTTCTATTGGTGTTTCGAATATGTGTACTTCCCTATTGGCACACGCTCCGTTTGATCCAACCTACTGGTAGTTTTTGGTTACGCCTTTTTGGGAACTTTTTTTGTGTAAAACCTTTTCCTCACCCAAAAATTGGCGGTCGAAAGCAGCAATTTGGGGTTGATGAAAAGGTTTTACACACAGAAAAGTTCTTAAAAAGATGTTTATGACTCTTTTTAGGAACTTTTTTGTGAATAAAACCTGTTCATCAACCCCAAACTGCTGCTTTCGACCGCCAATTTCTGGGTGAGGGAAAGGTTTTACACAAAAAAATTCGACTATATGTATTTAGTGCCAAGAACTTTACAGAATTCCCTCATGAAATTTTCCCAAAACTTCTATTTACTACGCAGAATTCAGCTGAAATAAAGAAACGTGGGAACTTCTGATTTCCACACTACATTTTTCGGTTTCTATTATTTGGCAAATTTACTCTGTCACCATCATGTCGGAGGACTTCCCAGTTGGCTTTTTTATAATGCTTTTTTATAATGCTTTTTTTTATAAAACCACTGAGTTTGTGCTGAACTTCATACGTGGAAGTTGCATGAAACTTACAAGCATCCGGAATTGCCTCATGAAATAATTCCAAATGTTTAGCACGCATTCAACATATCTGTATGTACAATATGTATGTACAGTACGCTTATTACATACGACATACAAAACTCTCAAATAATAAAATACCTTTACAGCAAACAAATAGGGTTTGTTGACGTTGAGTCATGCGGAGTCATGTGGCTTTTTGCACAACATGTAAATGTTAGCCATGAAATGTGTTTTTACAAAAAAAATTATTCTGTTCCAGATGACATACTGGTTCCCATACTGTTATAGATGACATACTGGTTCACATACTGTTATAGATGACATACTGGTTCCCATACTGTTATAGATGACATACTGGTTCCCATACTGTTATAGATGACATACTTATTCCCATACTGTTATAGATGACATACTGGTTCCCATACTGTTATAGATGACATACTGGTTCCCATACTGTTATAGATGACATAATGGTTCTCATACTGTTATAGATGACATACTGGTTCCCATACTGTTATAGATGACATACTGGTTCCCATACTGTTATAGATGACATACTGGTTCCCATACTGTTATAGATGACATACTGGTTCCCATACTGTTATAGATGACATACTGGTTTCCCATACTGTTATAGATGACATACTGGTTTCCCATACTGTTATAGATGAAATACTGGTTCCCATACTGTTATAGATGACATACTGGTTCCCATACTGTTATAGATGACATAATGGTTTTCATACTGTTATAGATGACATACTGGTTCCCATACTGTTATAGATGACATACTGGTTCCCATACTGTTATAGATGACATAATGGTTATCATACTGTTATAGATGACATACTGATTCCCATACTGTTATAGATGACATACTGGTTCCCATACTGTTATAGATGATGACATACTGGTTCCCTTACCGTTATAGATGACATACTGGTTCCTATACTGTTATAGATGACATACTGGTTCCCATACTGTTATAGATGACATAATGGTTCTCAAACTGTTATAGATGACATACTGGTTTCCCATACTGTTATAGATGACATACTGGTTCCCATACTGTTATAGATGACAAACTGGTTCCATACTGTTATAGATGACATACTGGTTCCCATGCTGTTATAAATGACATACTGGTTCCATACTGTTATAGATGACATAATGGTTCCCATACTGTTATAGATGACATACTGGTTCCCATACTGTTATAGATGACATACTGGTTCCCATACTGTTATAGATGACATATGTACTGATTTCGGTGTGCACTTTCTCTAGCCAATCCAGGGTTTCTTGTTACTCACATAAAGATTTCGGGAGCGCAGTTTCAATTCAAATATGCTTTTGGCGCGCATTCAAATTTTTGAGAATATTGGTTTGTTTCCCATGAACAACAAACTAAAGATACGAGTAAAAGCGGCAACGGATCCATAAACATACTTTTTAATAACTTACCAGTCATTAGGATTCGTTCTCATGAATAGCGTATCCAATTCATTAGAACAGTGCATCTGAAACCACTGGGAAACGTTTTCATTGTAGCATTGGCAGGTAATCCCAGTAGAAAAATGCTTGAAAACATCCGAAAAAGTTCACGTTTAAATTCACTATTTTAAACAACTGAAACTGCGATCGAAGAATCTAAGACGAAAACAGCTTCTTTTTCAGGCATACTGTATTTAGTGGAAATACAACCGTTAATGTGATACGTTTCAAAAAAATTTTATGGGTAAACGCAAAAAATTTAAAATGGACAAATGAATTGCAAAATTTTCCGAAAAATGTTAGTAGGCAAATGAATAACAAAAATTATCAAGAACAGCCTCAGCCGTCCCTCTCAAGGGCTGATTGCTTGAGAGGGTCGTCACATCTGCAATCGGCTCACAATGCTCCGGGCTCCTCTTGGAGAAATTGGGTGAGTCCACTGTTGTTATTGTTGTTGTTGTTGTAGTTGTTGTTGTTGTTGTTGTTGTTGTTGTTGTTGTTGTTGTTGTTGTTGTTGTTGTTGTTGTTGTTGTTGTTGTTGTTGTTGTTGTTGTTGTTGTTGTTGTTGTTGTTATTGTTGTTATTGTTGTTGTTGTTGTTTTTTGTTGTTGTTGTTGTTGTTGTTGTTGTTGTTGTTGTTGTTGTTGTTGTTGTTGTTGTTGTTGTTGTTGTTGTTGTTGTTGTTGTTGTTGTTGGTGTTGTTGTTGTTGTTGTTGTTGTTGTTGTTGTTGTTGTTGTTGTTGTTGTTGTTGTTGTTGTTGTTGTTGTTGTTGTTGTTGTTGTTGTTGTTGTTGTTGTTGTTGTTGTTGTTGTTGCTGTTGTTGTTGTTGTTGTTGTTGTTGTTGTTGTTGTTGTTGTTGTTGTTGTTGTTGTTGTTGTTGTTGTTGTTGTTGTTGTTGTTGTTGTTGTTGTTGTTGTTGTTGTTGTTGTTGTTGTTGTTGTTGTTGTTCGTCTCCTTCTTCTATTTTCAGTCTAATCAGCCAACCAGACACCGGTTAGGTCAAACAGAAAAGGTGCCACTGGAGACATTTAATCGTAATACGCAAAAGACGCCTACATTGAACCATCCGGAGCAGGTTATTGAAAATTACTCATTATGTCAAAAATCTGAATGCAATTTAAAAAAAAACAGCCACATTTTTTTTCCATGTCCTAGCTGACTAATGAAGAAATCAGTGGTCGACCATGATTTTTTATCATTCGCCAAGCCGCGGTTTCGGATGTTTTTTCGTGGAAATTTTACTGCGGATAGACAGAAAAAAGTTTAAACTTCTTAAAATTGGTACATTGTTACCAGCCAATATCACAGCCAGAAAGGGCTTCCATCATGGCTGACATCCAGCATTCGGCTTATAACTTTCTGGACTGGTCTCGGAATGAAAAGGTTAGTCTACGGGTATACTTCTGAACTAAAGTGAAATTCCCCGAAAGAACCAATTTAGACGTCTGAATTTAGACGTAACATTCGTTTTTTCTAACAACCGATTTTTAATTTGAAGAAAAACGGGTGAGTTTTTTCGATAAAAGGAAACCTTGGATATGATCTAGGGAATTATTTGACCGGAGTATGAAAGCTGAGGGGAATTTCTAAAACGAGGTGATCTGATAACTTTGCAAACAACTCTGGAGTACAGGAAAAAAATATGGTTAAGAACAGCCAAAGCTTTTGCCCTCTTCACTGACTGGTTAGGAGCCTAGGCATTTCTGAGAGTCACCGACGCTTCAGCTAGTATTTTACGTTCCTAACCAATCAACGAAACTGACCCCATACAAGGCTGAGAGTTGCCGTAGCTTTGCCGATTTTCTTTTCAATTATTATTTTTTGTCTTGTACTGTATCTCAATTCATTCTTTCAGTCGCTCCAACCAACTACCAGTAGGTTTGATCAAAGTGAGCGGGTGCCAATGGAGACGTACTTTCGAAACCCCAATAGAACACCGTTGATGAACGAGCCGATACAGGTTCTAGTGATGGTTCTAATAGTATTAGTTTATCATATAAACATCATTAAGATCATCAACAAAAAACAAAATCCATATATAATCAACAACAATAAAATACATTATAACCTTAACCTATCCTAACCTAAGTGGCGTTTCGCTCTGTGTCATCAAGACGCCTCCTAAGAATCCCCCTTCTAGTTCTAGCGATGAAAGTGGCTTTTCCATTCCGTCAACAAATTTCAAATTTAATAAGAATTATCCGCCAACGTGCTGGTTTGCAGAAAGTATTTTCTTCATCCGCTTCAAAGATCTTTGAACTTTGATCACAACTGTTATGAGTGAACCTTCACTATCATAATTTATTCGGGAGAAACATTATGCACTCATCGTTTCGGCATTTTCTTTATTTTCTGGGAGGAAATTCCAAAACTTTTTTCATCCCTCAGATAACCGTTTCACACTGGTAGGTATCGGCGTATTCTGTTGAGTCGCAAGATGATGTTTCATTGCAACGTGTTATATTTGATGATGACCGACAGCGGCGTCATTTGCGCTTGGATCTGCCTCTTGATACACCGATTGAGTTTGATCTGGACGTGGGATATGACGAGGATCGACTACGTAAGCAGGTGAGTCATTCGGGTTTTCACTCACTCACTGACGCACCCAATCTTTTACATATCACTCCACTCAGATTCTCACAAAATTACACAACATTCAAGAACTGAAAAAATCTTTATTTCATTCACTCACACACTCAGTCTTTCAGGCGTACCTTTTAGTACAAGATGACCACCGAGCTCGCGACAATCAATCGATTGCTTATTTCAGAGAGCTGATTGAGCACATTCAGAGAAAACATCCTACCCTAACTCGGAGTCAGTTGCTCGCTGTACTATTCACTCATTCAATCTCCCACTCACTCACTCACTCATTCACTCACTCACTCACTCACTCACTCACTCACTCACTCACTCACTCACTCACTCACTCACTCACTCACTCACTCACTCACTCACTCACTCTTTACCTCACTCACTCACTCACTCACTCACTCCTAGACTTCGAGATAGTTTGTCGCGATGGACTCCTCTATCGAATAGTTAATCGTAATGTACGCTTCATTGCCGGATTGTATAGAGGTTAGTTAGTGTGAGCGAATGGTTGAGTTGGTGACTATGCGTATAGTGAGCGAGTGAACAGGGAGTGAATGAGTGAGTTAGTGAGTGAGTGAGTGAGTGAGTGAGTGAGTGAGTGAGTGAGTGAGTGGGTGAGTGAGTGAGTGAGTGGGTGAGTGAGTGAGTAAGTAAAAAAATTTCATCAACACTAAACGACCGTATTCAGACCGTATTAATTTATGCCAACTTCAAACTGAAAAAACAAAGCTAGAAGCGCCGCGTATAAGTATGAAGAAATTACACAGAAGAATTTTGTTCGAGAATTTGATACGGGAAAAGGCTAGTGGAATACATTAAAGCCCCGTTTTCACTCACACCGCAACAACAACCGAAACAGACACCGCAATCTCACCGAAACAAAACAGCGAAACTGACAGCGAAACAGTACCGAAACAACCATGAACACTTTTCAAAATAAGGTACAATAATAAAAAATCTGGAGAAAATGGAATTTCTCGGAACACCCAAGAAAAACAGAGAAATTTGTTTTGTTTTTGTTTTTTAGTGCCCGGTGGTTCAGAAAACAAGCGCGAGTGATAGTGCAAGTCACGTGTATTAATGCATGCAGTCAACTCGAGCTTTTGACGTCGTAGGCAGACTAAAAAACAAAAGCTAAACGAAAACTTGTCACGGGATTTATTGACTCCCTGAAAAAAATTTATGAAATTTCGGTCGAATTCGCTCGACGGCGTAATGCGTGTTCTTTTATAAGCTTTTTTTAAAGAATTCTTCACAGCTGAGGGGCGAAGAATGATAGTGTTTTTCCATCAATAGCTTCATCTATGGGTTTTCAACAATGATGAAAAAATCTCTGATTTTTTCAAACACCAGAAACCTCTAAAAACATCATCCGATTCATCCGATGCAAGAATTTGAAGATGAATGAAGACTTGACGACCCTTATAACTGGTGTGTAAATGTTATAAATAAATAAATGATATTGGCAAAACAGGAGAATACTGTTTTGCTGTTCGTTTCGGTGTTGGTTGCGATGTTCGTTACGGCGAAACGATTACAACGTGTTTCTGTTGCTGTGCATATTTCGCTGTACGTTTCGGCGAAACGAGCGAGTATAAACGGAGCTTAACAGTTAAGATTGTGAATAACTAGAGGTTTCTGTGCACACATAAAATCTCATAACTATGAGTCTTTGGCCGGTCGACCTGACTGGTCTGGAAGTTGATCATACAACCAGTGACTAAATCCGAATACCTCATTGATTTCTTTCGACCTCTACTCTGTAGTATCCCTTTTAAAGCCCTCTCTGGCCACCACGAACAACACCATTCGGTCTTATACCACTGAACCGTGTAAACTTTCGGTCCACGAAAAAAAATTCAGGTCAACGTCTTTTTTCGTAACTTTTTCAACGTGTACAGGTGGATCGACCAGACTTGAACGTGAATCCGAACAACCAGTACCATCGAGTGTATCGTTGTGAGCTGGATGACTGTCCGCTGCTTGTGGCCACTTTGGAAATATGCCAGGATGCTGAGCAAAGACCCGTGGTTGTACATAGCCAGGCTTGTCCCGATTTTGTGTTTTCTTGTTTGGTTTTGTTGTTGTTGATGTTGTTGTTGTTATTGTTTGTTTGTTTGATTGTTTTCGTTGTTGTGATCAGTACTAGAGACCATGGCACATACTGTAGTAGCAGTATTTACTATACGCCAGATATCTTGTTGCCTCTCTAGTCTAGTACGTAGGGCGCCAGCCTCGGAAACTGTCAGTCCTAAGTTCGAAACCTAACTTGAGACACAGATCCTGAAGAGTTGCTCTGGGGTTTCTGCCATTGCCGTCAGTTTATTCAGCTCTTTGGCCACTA
>OZ038442.1:8535375-8542875 GCA_964036265.1 Daptonema setosum
CAGATACTTGACACAGTGAGGATTTCACATAACTACATACATAACGCAGCTTCCAAGTTGAGATTCTATACCATGCAATTCATTTTATCAGTCAGTCAGTCAGTCAATCAGTCAGTCAGTCAGTCAGTCAGTCAGTCAGTCAGTCAGTCAGTCAGTCAGTCAGTCAGTCAGTCAGTCAGTCAGTCAGTCAGTCAGTCAGTCAATCAGTCATTCAGTCAGTCATTCAGTCAGTCTGTCAGTCAGTCAGTCAGTTGCAACGGTTGCTCGTTTAGGGAGTTCACCATTCTGTTCCGAATATCCGTAAGCACTGCGGATATGAATTGAAGGTGTCCATTTTTATCGTGGCCGCTGGATTGCAACTAAAAACAACAACAACAACAACAACAAAAACAACAACAACAACAACAACCCATTTTCTTATTAAAGCTGAACTCGAAACCTGGGTGATTCGGATGTTCGTCAGGAGATTTTTTACGCAAGAACCGACGACGACTTTACCGACTGCGAAGAATTACACATTGATGTAGAAGAATAAACACACGTGGCTTGTAATCAAAACAATCAACAGTAGTAGGACAGGCCGATCCTCCGGGCACTAAAAGCAAAAACAAAACAAATGCCACTGTTTTTCTTTAATATTCCATCGCGTCACGATAAACGTGAAATTTCTTTTTCTTCATGATTTTTTTTCTTTTTCGTACCGCTGTTTTGAAAAGTGTTCAAGGGTTGTTTCGGTATTATTTCGTTGTCAAATTTGCTGTTTTGTTTCGTCGGTGAGATTACGGTGTTTGTTTCGGTTGTTGATTCGGTGTGAGTATAAACGGGGCTTAAACGTATTCCACTAGCCTTTTCCGGGGTCACTTAAACTCACCGAAAGTCATGTCACCGAATTTCACCTCACCGAAATTAAGTCACCGAATGTTAACCCACCGAAAGTCAGCTCACCGAATGGTTAACTGACCGAATAGTCAACTCACCGAAAATTACCCCATCGAATGTTGGCTGACCGAATTTGAAGACACCGAATGGTTAACCGACCGAATAGTCAAGCCACCGAAAACGGGAACCACGAAATTGGCTTGACCTCGCGGATGGTGTGAGGTGTTGTGTTTGTTTTTGTTAAGGTTGATATTCTACTAGCTTTGAGGGAGGGGACGGGTAATTAGCCAGTGTGTCTGTACATGCCATTACAACAGATTAAGGTACATAATGTTGCATAAGGTAGATGTAGTACGCATTAGATGCAGAGGATGCGCCTGAAAGGCAGCCTATATTCTTGAACAAGATTCTTCTGTGTAGTTTCTCAATATCTCTATGCGGCGCTGCTTGCTTTTGGTTTAGGTTGAACTTGGCATAAATAACTACGGTCATAATATTGTCATTTGTTGTTGATTTTTTTACTCACTCACTCAATCACTCACTCACTCACTCACTCACTCACTCACTCTCTCACTCACTCACTCACTCACTCACTCACTCACTCACTCACTCACTCACTCACTCACTCACTCACTCACTCACTCACTCACTCACTCACTCACTCACTCACTCACTCACTCACTCACTCACTCACTCACTCACTCACTCACTCACTCACTCACTCACTCACTCACTCACTCACTCACGCACTCACTCAATCAATCACTCACTCACTCACTCACTAAAAAAACACTTTCATGGCTAGAATTAAAACCATCACTAGAACCTGTTTAGGCTCGTTCATCAACGGTGTTCTATTGGTGTTTCGAATATACGTCCCTCTTGGCACACGCTCCTACTGGTAGTTGGTTGGAGCGACTGAAAGAACGAATTGACATAGAGGGCAAAAGCTTTGGCTATTCTTATGAATCTTTTCGTCCTGTACTCCAGAGTTGTTTGCACAGTTATCAGAACACCTCGTTTTCGGATTGAAATTTCTATTATAAATTGGTTATTATAAAAACGAATACTACGTATAAATTTAGACCTTTGGTTCTTTCGAATACTACGTATAAATTTAGACCTTTGGTTCTTTCGGGGAATTCCATTTCAGTTTAGGAGTACATCCGAAGACTATAACCATTTCATTCCGTGACCAGTCTAGAATGTTATAAGCCGAATGCTGGCTGGCTGGTAGCCATTTCGGATGCCCTTGCTGGATGAGACATTAGCTGGTAACAATGCCTATTCATTTCTTCGATGGTATAGTTTCTTCATTTCTGCCTCACCGAGACTAATGTCTAGTCATGTACTTATTGCATTGTTTTCATATATTATTTATTAAACGACTGTTTGATCTACGGACGGAAAAGGGCAATGTTAATCCATAAGAAGACCTAAAGGGGAAACAAGATAAAAACGATTATTCAGTCAGTCAAGCTTTACAGAGGACCGGTCCGCATATTTCCAAAACCCAGAAATTTTTCTGGAATTTTTCCCAAACACGAAATGTTATGTCCGCATAATAAGGGGGATAACCACTGAAATACCACCGCTGCGCGGGCCTAACGCGCTTGATAGGTAATCGGGGGTTAACGGACAGTAAAACTTCATATGAAATTTATTTTCTATGACAGAAAAGTTTGGCGTGTAGTAAAAATTCTAGGAAAATTTTTGGGGTTTGGAATTTTGTGACCGGTCCGAACGGATTCATCGACTACACATGGATAACTACTGCGGAAGAACGGAACCAGTTCGACTTTCCATATGATTTTTAATGACCAAAATTTTCTTGTGTATCTAAGATTTCTTGTTACTCAGACTATATTTTAGCGCAAACTTTGAAGTCAAATCTGCTTTTGGCGTACCGTAATAGCAATAAAAATATCTATGTGTGAAACGACTCATAAACACCATCTGACAACACGATAACTTGACCACGCTATGTACATACATATACAGGGTGGGCCAATAAAAACCATACGATTTTGAACGTTAATAACTCGATCTATAAACAACCGATTCAAACGTTTTTGCTCTCATTTTAAAGCCAATATTTTAACTTAAAATCCCTTCCATTTTAGTCGTGTTTCATGGAGCTACTCTGAAGTTACAGAAGAAAATGTGAAAAATCGTGTATTTTTATCGAAAAAGTGATTGAAATGCATGGGTTATTGTGTTTTAAAAAACTGTAAACGGAATATTTCAGTTTATCAATAAATTAAATGCACAAAACAACAACTAGTTAAGCCTTGTTGATCAAAGATAAACGAATGGCACACTTGATTTGATCATTTTCCTGAACCACCAAAGCCCGGGCTCGGTGTAAAATTTGTCAATGGCGGCTATGACATTTGCCATGATTTTTTTTCAAAGCACCTAATATGGTATTACAGAGTTTTCAAGTTAGAATTGAGCTCAGAAAACTCTATTTCCCTTATGGAACTTTTTAAATTTAGGAATTCGTGGCCCAAAAGGAACATTTTGTTAAACCAAAAAAAATCCTGTTTTTTTTCATCTAAAAACACGACATTTTTCGGTTTTCTTCTGTAACTTGAGGGCAACTCTATAAAACAAGATTAAACTTGGAGGGATCTTAAGTTAAAATATAGGCTTTCAAATGAGAACAAGAACGATTGAATCGGTTGTTTATAGCCTTGTTATTAACCTTCAAAATCGTATGGTTTTTTTTTTGGCCAATCCTGTATGTATGTATGTATTTAGTGCGAAGAACTTTACAGAATTCCCTCATGAAATTTTCCCAAAACTTCTATTTACTACGCAGAAGTCAGCTGAAATAATGAAACGTGGGAACTTTTGATTTCCACACTACATTTTTCGGTTTCTATTATTTGGCAAATTTTCTCTGTCACCATATCATGTCGGAGGACTTCCCAGTTGGCTTTTTTTATAATGCTTTTCTATAATGCTTTTTTATAATGCTTTTTTATAAAACTACTGAGTTTGGGCTGAACTTCATACGTGGAAGTTGCATGAAACTTACAAGCATCCGGAATTGCCTCATGAAATAATTCCAAATGTTTAGCACGCTTTTAACATATCTGTATGTACAATATGTACAGGGTGTCCCATTTAAAAATGAACACTTTGAATTGCCCTAACAACCGCAATTGTCATTCGATTTTAATTTTTTTACGCCAAGTTGTAGACAATTTTTGACCATTTTACTCAAGTAAATCTGAGTTACGAATCGGTAGTTATGCCGGATTTCCTAACGCCCCTGTTTTTCGTCTTTTCCACGTGGCAGGTGGTCGTTTTAATGACCAGCATAACCACTGCAAAAGCATGCTCAACCATTTTTTGGCTGTCAAGATGAATGATGTAACTGACTTCATTATTATAAAGTGGAATACGTGAAAACCAAATTGTTTTGAACGTCACTTAACCAACTGCAGCCTAGCAGCCCTCTCGGCACACAACAGAGCAGTTCAACACCGCAGCCGCAGGCATGCGCTCGCGCTAGCAACCTGATCAGCCTATTATACCACTGTTAAACTGAAACATGTTTTATTATCTGAAACAATGATTAAAGTTACAGAAATTACCTTGGAACTAGTTAGAATTCTTCTTGAAAAGTCATATAACGGTTACGGTGTTGAACTGCGGTGTTGAGTGCTGCCGCACAGCCGAGGGTACTGGTATGCTGCAGTTCGTATTGTTATGTTCACACCAATTCGATTTCCACGTTTCCCATATTATAATAATAGTTTTAGTTACATTATTTGTCCCGACAGATAACAAAAATGATTGAACTTGAGTTTGCAGTGGTCATGCTGCACATTGAAACGACCACCGACTACCTGAAAATGACGAAAAACAGGGATGTTCGAAAATTCTTCATAAAAATCGATTCATGAACCAGATTAACTTGAGTATAAAAATAAACAAAATGGTCAAGAATTGTCTACAACTTGACGCAAAAATTTTGAAAATTTATTAAAAATTGCAGATTTTAGAGTAATTCATAGTGTTCGTTTTTAAATGGGACACCCTGTATGTACAGTACGCTTAATTCATACGACATACAAAACTCTCAAATAATAAAATACCTTTACAGCAAACAAATAGGGTTTGTTGACGTTGAGTCATGCGGAGTCATGTATAAATTTAAATTTATGAGCGCTTTTATCTCCCTGAGGAGGCCCAAACAGCTTTTATTAGGAACGTTGTCGGAGGCAGGGCCGAAACAACGTTTAGATTTTATTTTTCTCTTTTATAAGTTAGCGAACATAATTTTACAGAAAACATACTAGATTTTTATTTTTGAAAATAAAAACAAATTTACTTATAGTAGTTTTTGTTTTTTAAACTTACCTTAGTTTTTGTTTTACTTATCCTATAAAAAAATATTTTAATTCCAAGTTTAATATTTCGAAGTTCACGTTTAAATTCACTATTTTAGTCAACTAAAACTACGGTCGAAGAATCTAAGACGAAAACAGCTTCTTATTCAGGCATACTGTATTTGGTGGAAATACAACCGTTAATGTGAAACGTTTCAAAAAAAATTTAATGGGTAAACGCACAAAATTAAAAATGGGCAAACAAATTGCAAAATTTACCGAAAAATGCTAGTAGGCAAATGAATAACAAAAATTATCAAGAACAGCCTCAGCCGTCCCTCTCAAGGGCTGAATGCTTGAGAGGGTCGTCACATCTGCAATCGGCTCACAATGCTCCGGGCTCCTCTTGGAGAAATTGGGTGAGTCCACTGTTGTTGTTATTGTTGTTGTTGTTGTTGTTGTTGTTGTTGTTGTTGTTGTTGTTGTTGTTATTGTTGTTATTGTTGTTGTTGTTGTTGTTGTTGTTGTTGTTGAAGTTGTTGTTGTTGTTGTTGTTGTTGTTGTTGTTGTTGTTGTTGTTGTTGTTGTTGTTGTTGTTGTTGTTGTTGTTGTTGTTGTTGTTCTTTTTGTCTTCTTCTTCTCCTTCTTCTATTTTCAGTCTAATCAGCCAACCAGACACCGGTTAGGTCAAACAGAAAAGGTTCCACTGGAGACATTTAATCGTAATACGCAAAGGACTCCTACATTGAACCATCCGGAGCAGGTTATTGAAAATTAATTATTATGTCAAAAATCTAATTAAATGCAATTCCAACAAACAGCCTAATTTTTTTACCATGTCCTAGCTGACCAATGAAGAAATCAGTGGTATGCCGCGGTTTCGGATGTTTTTTTGAGGAAATTTTACTGCGGATAGACAGAAAAAAGTTTAAACTTCTTAAAATTGGTTCATAATATCTCGAACCAAAAAATAATAGAAGAGCATGACATCGACAGCTATGTGGAAGTTTTCCTTGGAGCGGTGGTTCATCGTCAACTAGAACATAAAATCAAAAAGTGTACTTTTTTCAATTATAAATAAATATGAAATTAAGATTTCTATTTTGTCGCTTGTATAGTCTGTGTCGCTGTCTAGTCGAGTGCAGACGACTATAGCGTATTCGCACCGTCTATGTAAGCGCGTGCAACAGAAAAATGTCGTTCATGAAACATTACAGTGCATGTACGCGGATGATATGAGCCAACCCACCAAAAGGAATGAAACTTTTTTCAAAAAAGGGGAATCGGCAGTCTCTAAATCATTTTACACACGCCTAAGGAAATAAATAAACTTTTTTTACTTGTTAAGAAAAGGAAATTCCACTTGTTCTTTCCCTTTTCATCCGCTAACGTTGACAAGTAATGTTTCATGAACGACATTTTTGCTGCACACGCTTACACAGACGGCGCGGATACGCTATAGGAAGAAGATGCAGTAATATGGATTTTGAGTGCGGACATGCGAGACGAACTAGGAAAACATGCGCTTGCAGATATCTGCGTACTCTGTTGAGTCGCAAGATGATGTTTCACAGAGACGGGTCATCTTCGATGATGACCGACAGCTGCGTCATTTGCGATTGGATCTGCCCCTTGATACACCGATTGAGTTTGATCTGGACGTGGGATTTGACGAGGATCGATTGCGTAAACAGGTGAGTGAGAAGTGACTCATCCACTCACTCACTCACTCACTCACTCACTCACTCACTCACTCACTCACTCACTTACTCATTAACTCACTCGCTCACTCAGTCGCTCATTCACTCATTCACTCACTCATTCACTCATTCACTCACTCACTTACTCATTAACTAACTCGCTCACTCACTTTTCACTTACTCACTCACTCACTCTTCCACTCACTTCACTCACTCCAGACTTTGAAATTGTGTGTCGAACCGACCTTCTAACTGTTTTATCTCGACAACGCGAAATACGTTTCGTTGTTGGACTCTACAAAGGTTATTGAGTGATGTGAGTGAGTGAGTGAGTGAGTGAGTGAGTGAGTGAGTGAGTGAGTGAGTGAGTGAGTGAGTGAGTGAGTGAGTGTGAGTGAGTGAGAGTGAGTGAGTGAGTGAGTGAGTGAGTGAGTGAGTGAGTGAGTGAGTGAGTGAGTGAGTGAGTGAGTGAGTGAGTGAGTGAGTGAGTGAGTGAGTGAGTGATGTGAGTGAGTGAGTGAGTGAGTGAGTGAGTGAGTGAGTGAGAGTGAGTGAGTGTGAGTGAGTGAGTGAGTGAA
>OZ038442.1:8545375-8550375 GCA_964036265.1 Daptonema setosum
CTCACTCACTCACTCACTCACTCACTCACTCACTCACTCACTCACTCACTCACTCACTCACTCACTCACTCACTCACTCACTCACTCACTCACTCACTGATAAATAATTTCAGTCAGGCAGGTGGAACGGAACCATCGATTTCACTTGGATAACATCAGCTGAAGACCGCAAAATGTATGATTTTCTATATGATTACGATTGATAATAAAAAAGTTGCATTTTTTGTTGTGCTCCTTTTTTTATAAATTATTAATTAAGTATTTTTGAATAGACCGTGTGTAATGACGTCGAATTGTAATAAAGCAACTCTTGAAGCCTATCCAGAGTCTTGTTAGCCAAAAACATTTTGGCGCGCAGTTTGAATTCAAATCTATCTTGGGGCATTTAAAAAATTTCGAGAAATACACTCTTTTTCACATAACTGTTATATAACATCCAAAAATTGCTCCTGATTCATCTCATACTGTACGTGCGTAATCGGCCAAGAAAATTTTAAATCCAAACCCAAGACACCCTGACCACATCATATTAACTTATCAGTAATATTAACTTTCATTTCATTCTGTTGTTGTTGTTGTTGTTGTTGTTGTTGTTGCTGTTGTTGTTGTTGTGGTTTTGATTGTGGTTTTTGTTGTTGTTGTTGTCGTTCGCATTCAAGTTTTTGAGGAACAAATAACTTTTGGAAGACACCCGGAAACAGTTTTTTATTCGTGCAAATAACTGTTACTGTTCCCTAGAAAATATTATTATGACAAAATACCTATCAAAATGAGGCAGATCAGAGAAAAAATGCGTGATTCTAATGTTTGACTTTATTGACGCTGTGCCATCGACCGGAGCTGAATACTGTAGCAATATATGACCAAATCTCTTTATCTGTGTGTACATTGCCATTCTGTCATTGCATATGTGCGTAACAGCTCCATGAGGCAAACACTTTCAAATAATAAAATACCTTTACAGCAAACAAATAGGTTGAGTCATGCGGAACAAATAAGTCAAATTTGTTGACGTTGAGTCATGCGGAACAAATAAGTTCAGCGGGAAATTTTTGTTATCGAATTGGCTTTTTGCACAACATGTCAGCCATCGAAATGTGTTTTTACAAAAAAAAATATTCTGCTATAGATGACATACGAGTTCCGATACTGTTATAGATGACATTTGTACTGGTTCCCATACTGTTATAGATGACATACGAGTTCCGATACTGTTATAGATGCCATATGTACTGGTTCCCATACTGTTATAGATGACATACTGGTTCCCATACTGTTATAGATGACATACTGGTTCCCATACTGTTATAGATGACATACTGGTTCCCATACTGTTATAGATGACATACTGGTTTCCATACTGTTATAGATGACATACTGGTTCCCATACTGTTATAGATGACATACTGGTTCCCATACTGTTATAGACGACATAATGGTTCCCATACTGTTATAGATGACATACTGGTTCCATACTGTTATAGATGACATACTGGTTCCCATACTGTTATAGATGACATACAGGGTGGGCCAAAAAAAACCATACGATTTTGAACGTTAATAACTCGAGCTATAAACAACCGATTCAATCGTTCTTGTTCTCATCTGAAAGCCTATATTTTAACTTAAAATCCCTCCAATTTTAGTTTTGTTGTGTAGAGTTACCCTCAAGTTACAGAAGAAAACCCCAAAAGTCGTGTTTTTTTAGATGAAAAAAGCCGGACTTGTTTGGTGTAACAAAATGTTCTTTTTGGGCAACGAATTTCTAAATTTAAAAAGTTTCCTAAGGGAAATAGAGTTTGCTGAGCTCAAATCTAACTTGGAAACTCAGGAATACCATATTAAGAGCTTGGAAAAAATATTCGTGGCAAATGTCATAGCCGCCATATACCAATTTAATCCTGAGATCGGGCTTTGGTGGTTCAGGAAAATAATCAAATCATGTGTACCATTCATTCATCTTTGATCAACAATGCTTAAATAGTTGTTATTTGATGCATTTCATATATTAATAAACTGAAATACTCCATTTACAGTTATTAAAACACAATAGCCCATGCATTTCGATCACTTTTCCGCTAAAAATACAAGATTTTTTAAAATTTCTTCTTTTCCTTTAGGGCAACTCTATAAAACACGACTAAAATAAGATGAATTTCGAGTTGAGATGTTGGCTTTCAAATGCGAGCAAAAACGATTGAATCGGTTGTTTACAGATTAAGTTATTAACGTTCAAAATCGTATGGTTTTTTGGCCCACCCTGTATGTACTGATTTCGGTGTGCACTTTCTCTAGCCAATCCAGGGTTTCTTGTTACTCATATAAAGATTTCGGGAGCGCAGTTTCAATTCAAATATGCTTTTGGCGCGCATTCAAATTTTTGAAAATATTGGTTTGTTTCCCATGAACAACAAACTGAAGATACGAGTAAAAGCGGCAACGGATCCATAAACATACCTTTCAATAACTTACCAGTCATATTAGGATTCGTTCTCATAAATAGCGTATTCAATTCATTAGAACAATGCATCTGAAACCACTGGGAAACGTTTTAATTGTAGCATTGGCAAGAAATCCCAGTAGAAAAATGCTTGAAAACATCCGCAAAAAATTCACTATTTTAATCAACTGAAACTGCGATCGAAGAATCTAAGACGAAAACAGCTTCTTTTTCAGGCATACTGTATTTAGTGGAAATACAACCGTTAATGTGATACGTTTCAAAAAAATTTTAATGGGTAAACGCAAAAAATTAAAAATGGACAAATGAATTGCAAAACTTACCGAAAAATGTTAGTAGGCAAATGAATAACAAAAATTATCAAGAACAGCCTCAGCCGTCCCTCTCAAGGGCTGAATGCTTGAGAGGACCGTCACATCTGCAATCGGCTCACAATGCTCCGGGCTCCTCTTGGAGAAATTGGGTGAGTTACTGTTGTTGTTGTTGTTGTTGTTGTTGTTGTTGTTGTTGTTGTTGTTGTTGTTGTTGTTGTTGTTGTTGTTGTTGTTGTTGTTGTTGTTGTTGTTGTTGTTGTTGTTGTTGTTGTTGTTGTACTTGTTCTTGTTGTTGTTGTTGATGTTGTTTTTGTTGTTATTGTTGTTGTTGTTGTTGTTGTTGTTGTTTTTGTTGTTGTTGTTGTTGTTGTTGTTGTTGTTGTTGTTGTTGTTGTTGTTGTTGTTGTTGTTGTTGTTGTTGTTGTTGTTGTTGTTGTTGTTGTTGTTGTTGTTGTTGTTGTTGTTCATTTTGTTCTTCTTCGTCTCTTTCTTCTATTTTCAGTCTAATCAGCCAACCAGACACCGGTTAGGTCAAGCAGAAAAGGTGCCACTGGAGACATTCAATCGTAATTACGCAAAGGACTCCTACATTGGACCATCCGGAGCAGGTTATTGAAAATTAATTATTATGTCAAAAATCTAATTATATGCAATTCCAACAAACAGCCTAATTTTTTTTACCATGTCCTAGCTGACCAATGAAGAAATCAGTGGTCGACCATGATTTTTTCTGATTCGCCATGCCGCGGTTTCGGATGTTTTTTCGAGGAAATTTTACTGCGGATAGACAAAAAAAAGTTCAAACTTTATAAAATTGGTTCATATTATCTCGAACCACAAAATAGTAGAAGAGCATGACAACGAAGCCATGTGGGAGCTTTCCTTGGAGCGGTGGTTCATCGTCAACTAGAACATAAAATCAAATACTTTTTTCAATTATAAATGAATATGAAATTAAGATTTCTATTTTGTCGCTTGTATAGTCTGTGTCGTTGTCTAGTCGAGTGCAGACGACTATAGCGTATTCGCACCGTCTATGTAAGCGCGTGCAACAGAAAAATGTCGCTCATGAAACATTACAGTGCATGTACGCGGATGAGTCAACCCACCAAAAGGAATGAAACTTTTTTCAAAAAAGGGGAATCGGCAGTCTCTAAATCATTTTACACACGCCTAAGGAAATAAATAAACTTTTTTTACTTGTTAAGAAAAGGAAATTCCACTTGTTCTTTCCCTTTTCATCCGCTAACGTTGACAAGTAATGTTTCATGAACGACATTTTTGCTGCACACGCTTACACAGATGGCGCGGATACGCTATAGGAAGAAGTTGCAGTAATATGGATTTTGAGTGCGGACATGCGGACGACTAGGAAAACATGCGCTTGCAGATATCTGCGTACTCTGTTGAGTCGCAAGATGATGTTTCACTGAGACGCGTTATCTTCGATGATGACCGACAGCTGCGTCATTTGCGAGTGGATCTGCCTCTTGATACACCGATTGAGTTTGATCTGGACGTGGGATTTGACGAGGATCGATTGCGTAAACAGGTGAGTGAGTGAGTGAGTGAGTGAGTGAGTGAGTGAGTGAGTGAGTGAGTGAGTGAGTGAGTGAGTGAGTGAGTGAGTGAGTGAGTGAGTGAGTGAGTGAGTGAGTGAGTGAGTGAGTGAGTGAGTGAGTGAGTGAGTGAGTGAGTGAGTGAGTGAGTGAGTGAGTGAGTGAGTGAGTGAGTGAGTGAGTGAGTGAGTGAGTGAGTGAGTGAGTGAGTGAGTGAGTGAGTGAGTGAGTGAGTGAGTGAGTGAGTGAGTGAGTCAGTCAGTCAGTCAGTCAGTCAGTCAGTGAGTGAGTGAGTGAGTGAGTGAGTGAGTGAGTGAGTGAGTGAGTGAGTGAGTGAGTGAGTGAGTGAGTGAGTGAGTGAGTGAGTGAGTGAGTGAGTGAGTGAGTGAGTGAGTGAGTGAGTGAGTGAGTGAGTGAGTGAGTGAGTGAGTGAGTGAGTGAGTGAGTGAAAGAGTGAGTGAGTGAGTGAGTGAGTGAGTGAGTGAGTGAGTGAGTGAGTCAGTGAGTCAGTGAGTGAGTGAGTGAGTGAGTGACTGCGTGAGTGAGTGAACGAGCAAGTGAGTGAGTGCGTGTATGAGTTAGTAAATGAATGAACGAGTGAGTGAATGAGTGAGTGAGTGAATGAGTGAATAAACGAGTAGAGGCAATAAGTATGAGTAAATTCAG
>OZ038442.1:8555375-8580375 GCA_964036265.1 Daptonema setosum
TTGAACACAATCTAGTAGTCCAGTAAATAATCAGGTTTATTGTTACGCGATAATATGTTTGATTACGTCAAGTTGAGTAAGTAGTACAAACAATTTAGTATAACGGTAAAACTGATAAATAGAAAAATGGGTTAAATTGTATCAGATTGATAAGTGTGTGTGATGTACTTACGCGTTTTAGGGTTTTGATCGGTCTTTGTTTTATCTCAGGTACTTCGAGAGTACAGAGATTGATAGATAAAGAGTTATGTGAGAGACGATGTGGGCTGGAAAACAAAGTTACTGTCTGAATTTCAATGAACCATTAAGAGCATCATTCTGCACAATAAAGTTAAATTTAGCTCCTTAAGTGGCTCAGATTGCATTAACAGTCCATTACCTGGGATGTTGTTGTCTGCGATAAAGTCAATCGAGCTCTGAATTAAATAGATAAGTGGGTTAATGAAGCAAATCGGATTCAAAAAGAGCAACAATTCCATTAGCACCAAAACTTTGTACGATTATTTTGCCACCTGTGTGTGGCTCTGAATATTTGGCGTGTTAATGTACTACAGGGTTGTCGTAAATACAGGGTTATGGAATTAATATGAGTTTTACAAGTGTCTCGGTTTCCGACAATCCCGAGAGGCGAAGAATATGTCATAATATAGAACGTATTATAATGTCAATCATGGTGGGTGAGATGAGTAGCGTAAATGAGTTACATAAGAGATTAATTATCAGTGGGTCAACCTTCAGGATGAACATGAGTAGTCGTACAGGGTGGATAACGGTATGAGGTGGCGCGGAGCAAGACCTGGTAGTGGTGTGAGGATATGAACTAAAAAGGCATAGATAGGTTAAGGTGGACGGACTGTCCTAGTGATTAGAGTGGCGAATAACCTGTAGAAAATAGAAAAACAGTGACTTGCGATAAAAGAATTAACAGTTAACCTGGAAGATATAACAATGATTGAGCTGTAAGAAAGGACGATTAAATGGATCCTGGGTAAATAGAATGAATTAGTGATTGAGCTGTAAAGAAAAAATATTATATTGACCTGGATAAATAGAATGCATTAATGGTTGAGCTGTAAAGGAAAAGGATTATATTGACCTGGATAAATAGAATGCATTAGTGATTGAGCTGTAAAAGATAATAATTATGTTGGCCTGGATAAATAGAATGTATTAATGATTGAGCTGTAAAGTAAAAGGATTATATATTGACCTGGATAAATAGAATGCATTAGTGATTGGGCTGTAAAGGAAAATATTATATTGACCTGGATAAAAAGAATGCATTGGTGATTGAGCTGTAAAGGAAAAAGGTTATATTTACCGGGATAAATAGAATGCTTTTAATGGTTGAGCTGTAAAGGAAAAGGATTATATTGACCTGGATAAAAAGAATGCATTAATGATTGAGCTACAAAGAAAATAGTTATATTGACCTGAATAAATATAATGTATTAGTGGTTGGGCTGTAAAGAAAAAGGATTATATTGACCTGTATGAATAGAATGCATTAGTGATTGAGCTGTAAAAGAAAATAATTATGTTGACCTGGATAAAAAGAATGCATTAATGATTGAGCTACAAAGAAAATAGTTATATTGACCTGAATAAATATAATGTATTAGTGGTTGGGCTGTAAAGAAAAAGGATTATATTGACCTGTATGAATAGAATGCATTAGTGATTGAGCTGTAAAGGAAAAAGGTTATATTTACCTGGATAAATAGAATGCTTTTAATGGTTGAGCTGTAAAGGAAAAGGATTATATTGACCTGGATAAATAGAATGCATTAATGGTTGAGCTGTAAAGGAAAAGGATTATATTGACCTGGATAAATAGAATGCATTAGTGATTGAGCTGTAAAAGATAATAATTATGTTGACATGTATAAATAGAATGCATTAATGGTTGAGCTGTAAAGGAAAAGGATTATATTGACCTGGATAAATAGAATGCATTAGTGATTGAGCTGTAAAAGATAATAATTATGTTGACATGTATAAATAGAATGCATTAATGGTTGAGCTGTAAAGGAAAAGGATTATATTGACCTGGATAAAAAGAATGCATTAATGATTGAGCTACAAAGAAAATAGTTATATTGACCTGAATAAATATAATGTATTAGTGGTTGGGCTGTAAAGAAAAAGGATTATATTGACCTGTATGAATAGAATGCATTAGTGATTGAGCTGTAAAGGAAAAAGGTTATATTTACCTGGATAAATAGAATGCTTTTAATGGTTGAGCTGTAAAGGAAAAGGATTATATTGACCTGGATAAATAGAATGCATTAGTGATTGAGCTGTAAAAGAAAATAATTATGTTGACATGTATAAATAGAGTGCATTAATGGTTGAGCTGTAAAGGAAAAGGATTATATTGACCTGGATAAATAGAATGCATTAGTGATTGAGCTGTAAAGGAAAGGTATTATATTGACCTGGATAAATAGAATGCATTAATGATTGAGCTGTAGTGAATAATAATTACTTCAAAATATATATATATATATTTTTGACGATCTTTGTTTGTTTCCAGGTACTTCGGGAGTACAGGAAATTTGTAGGAAAAGAGTGTTATACTTGAGTTGAAGACAAGATGGTTCGTTTCAAAAGAAGTTGGTGAAATAACGATGGGTCCAGAGGACCATACACTAAAATATATTGATGTTATGGGTATATACAATACTCATAAATAGATTATATTGATGTTTTGAATATATACAATACACATAAATAGGTTTATAATACAATACTCTACTTCAGTCTAGGCCAGGCCTCGTTGTCGAGATTATGTTGTCTCCGATATCGGACAACTTCCTCATCTACATCGCCAATGCTGGCATACGTTTTTACGTATCGGCCGTGACTGGCCAATACCTCAAACTCTTTAATCGTCGCCACTGAGTTTGTAGACTCCAAGCTGCTCATGAGCTGGGCCCACATCGAGCTCGACTTTAGAGCCAGTAAGTTGCCGACAATAAAGACGGCCTGTCTCGCCCGTGTCAGGGCGACATTCATCCGTCGGTTGTCGGCGACAAAGCCGATCCTTTGGCTTTCGCCAAACTTGCAGCCTCTAACAGTCGAGATGATTACCACCTCGCTGTCTCGCCCGAGCATGGCGTCCACGGTCAGCGTCTTGACCGGATTGCGCACATACCGGCTTTGAATCACCGTCTTCTGTGCGGCATACATAGTGATGACTGTGAGCCAGTCATGCGGGACGCCCGATTGCATCAGCTCCTTACTCAATCTAAAAATGGCCGTTGCCTCTTCTTCGTTGACATACGACGTGCCAACCTTACGTTCGACACCGTCGTCAACATTGATCATGAAGACCGGGCGGCCATTCGGAAGCGGGAAAGCTTCTAGTACTTGCTGACGGTCTTTGGCCTGTGTACCGTCAATCATCTTATTTTCATAAAATGACGCATTGCAAAATGCCGTAATCATGGGATGGCTACGGTACCATGTCGATAACCTTATTGGTATCATACGTAGATCGGATTCCAGCCGATCCAGAGTGGTCTTTTCGGCAAGTTTGCCGGCACGGCCCTTCGATCTAACAAACGGCGGCAGCTGTCGACGATCGCCGATCGGTACGATGCAGGCGAAGCCCAGGCCGCCCAGTATCGTTAAGGCAGGCAGCACCTTATCTTCCCGACAGTGACCCACTTCGTCGATAACAACGATGTTCGCTAGCAGGCCTTTCAGGCGATCGTCAAGAAGCGATGCGAGCGTCGTGAAAACCACGTTAGGTTTATAAGCGCTGATGAACTCAATCTGTAAGCGCGTTTTCAGGTCCTCCAAGACGCCAATGAGCCCCATTATCTCATCGTCAGCGAGAGGTGGTTTTGGTGGCGCCTCTGTGACGTCCATTGGCTCTTCAGCTGCGCTGTCACCATGCTCCGTGGTATCCATGTCAGCCAACTCAGTCGTTACGGACTCGATATTCGCTGCCTCGCGTGTTGGCTGCTTGCCTGAGTGGAGTTTGCGGCCCATGGAGGCCCAATCGACATTAGCTAACTGGGACTGAATGTCGGCAATCTGTGCCAAAGTGTCGTGACACTGCTTGTACGTCTCCGTCTCCGGAGGTTGTTGGCACATCACGTGCAGACTAATCGACCGACACTCTGCGTCCATTACGTTCTCCCTTGTCCGTGCGTATACCCGCAAGGGACGGAACAACTGCCGCTCGTCTGGGAGCAACTTGACTGCCATACGACAAGCGTTGTCCACCGCATCGTTTGACTCACTAGACAGGTAGATGACCGGTGGATCCGTGTCTTTGGCCGGCACCTGCTGAAGTGCGTACGCGATGTTTACGGCAAGATCGGATTTGCCAGAACCGGGCGGTCCTTCAACAGGGATCACCGTTCTCAGACGGTCAGTGATCGTTTGACAGAGTAAGCCCTGTCCCTCGTTGAGAGGGTGCTTACTGGGGTTGCCTGGCAGCTCGTAGCCCGGCCGTAGACGCTGTAACTTCGGCTGTGGGTCGATCCCCAGAAATCTGTTGATCAGACTATTCTGGTCAGACGTATATCGGCCGACATTGGACGGGATCTTGAGGATCACTCTCACCAGATTAGCAGTGGCAGCCGCGTCGACAAACGGTATTACCATGATCGGGCTCAGTTCACCTTCACGGAGGAAAACTCCGTTGTTTCGCAGTTCCTGAGCTTGACCTTCATTCAGCTTAACGGTCACGCGCCGGATCGAATTTAACGTTTCGACGCAGACTACACATATAGACCGTAACGAAAAATGATATGAGTGATGTATCAAACACACCAGATCGCCTTCCTTCGGGATGAAGAAGGCCTTGATGTCTTCTTCGTCATCCGAAATCGCCTTCATTGGCCACTGGAACGTTATGGTCGGTTGGCGATCGGCTGGAGACGAGAAGGTCCATGCCAGCCTCATATGTTGAAGTCGGACTGCCTCCCTCTCAGCCTCCAGCTCATTGTTCGCTAGGCAAGCCCTTGCTTGCATAAATGCGACCTTGAAGCTCTGAGGCGTTGATTTCGGATGCAGTTGACGATAAACTGTGGCGTCCGATAGACTAATCAACTGTTGGCTGGTGTAAACGTTAGCGCTCAAGACCACCCAGGAGCAGCCCAACTCCAGCTGCAATGGTGGCGTGGTCGGGTTCTCGTTATCGACCATCCTGATTTTGCAGTGCATAAATGCACCACGTTTCAGTAGTGGTCGCTGCTCTTCAACGATCTTATCAGAATGATAGTAGGCTATGAAGTGTTTTACCGTCGGTAGCAACGCCGTACCCCAATGTTCTGTGAATACGGCGTCCGTGTCGTCGTCGTCGTCAGATTGATTCACACGTGGACGGATAACAGCCATTGAGTACTGAGTTATCTCGTGGAGCAGCTGACGATATAAGTTAACCGCCGCTTTGAAGGTGAATGTTTCACCGGGTCCGAGCTCAGCTTCGCTGACGACGAGTGTGTCTCCCTTGACACATTCAGTTGCGAAACGCTCGCCCGGTTGGCCGTTGGGACCACAAACGCGGTCAAACGAGATGTATATCAGGGTTTTCGATGTTAACCCGATGAACTCAGACACATTATTGTCTTCCTTCGTCAGATATTGCAATCTCTGCTCGACATGACTGTTCGGCAGAACGCGAAATCTGCGATGATCAATGTCTACCTCATCAATGTACGTGTACATGTGTTGTTTCAGACATGTACGGATCTTGTCGTCAACGCGAGATGACTCACTGTCTGTGCTGGTGTGCGACGTCTTACCAGAACCACCACGACCTCGGTTATTAAAACCGGCGCGACCTCGGTTATTAAAACCCGCTCGACCACGATTGCTAGACAAAGGCAGTCCTTGGTCCTCAGAGCTGGCCTGGTCGTGGGCGGAACCTCGCATAGAGTGATTAAAAGTGCCCCGGTGAGATGACGGACGGGCTCGTGAACCAGTGAATCCATCGCCGCTAGCCTGTGATGACGTAGAAGGTGCGCGACTCATGGCAACCTGAAATTAGAGATAATTTGATTTAAGGTAGACGCATCAAATTGATAAGTGAAAAATTGTTTTTAGACCACTATAATCTCAAGTAGTTTGATTAACTTGTCCTAAAGTTTATAAAACGTTCCGTAATAATAAAAACCGAAATTAGGTGGTAAATCGCACTGCCAAGAAGTTGTAAGATCCTTTAGATATTTACGTATCTGCTCTACCATCTCTAGATCGACTTCAGAACGAATACAATGGGGAGAGAAAACATTCTCTCCTAGTGCATCCCTGACCAGAAACTTTCCGAACTTCCGTACTGTTATTCGACCCACAGTTTCATAGAGTGATTGTAACTTGTGATCACGATCCTCCCTCGTCGCATTATTGTGGTGACAACAATATTGGGTATGCATGGGACTGGTTATCTTCATAATGGCGTCAAAGTGACGCCATAGAGTTTTGGTATCAGCCCACAAGAAATTAAACTCATACGCGGAAGTATGGCGACATTTAAAATTACCTCGCGGACAGATGGAAGGAATGACAGGGAGGTTGTCGAATAAACTGTCCACCAGATGGGGTTGGGGATGAACCTCCGTATTCGTACAGACCAACTGGCACTCATCTTTCACTAAGTTGAACGGATATGATGGTGCGCAAAGTGTTATGGTTATGAGACTGATGCCTACTCTTGATTCCGGGTCATTGTTTATTTTAATTGTGTCCCAGATGGGCTCGAGTAGAGACCATATGGGCTGAGGCCGGAAACTTAGATTTTGAAAATTGATTTGAATGGTCTCATGCCCTCCTTGCGTTAAACAAGAAAAGCGTGAGATGAACTTCACGTTAGATATCGTAATACTACTTTCAACAAAACGTCTATGGTACTGAGAATCCGTGAAAATCGTAATTGGTTCAGGTCGGTGTTGTTGCCCGTCTGGCACGATGTTGATCGAATCTCGGTAGGAGTCTGCCAATGTGACATCAGTATGTTCAATGGGATGAGCTGATGTGGTATGATGACTGACATTAACACTGGTGGAAGAGTTAGCCCATTTACTGAAATCCTCCTTGGACATGTCGACGGTTAACTGGATTAATTGTTTGTAAATAGGCAAAAACTTGAAAGTGTGATGTCTGAGAACGTGGTCTGACTCGAATCTAGCCTTCTGTCGAGCAGAAAGAAATTTTTCAACAGTTATATATTTTTCCAGAAAGTGAGCCCCATTATACCACGGTGTGGAGGACACAAGAGCAATGGAAACGTGAGAGTTCAGTGACGGTACATCGTAATCTTCCCGTTTGGGTTGATCGGGGTAACGTGAATAATAATTAGGGCATTTAATTTCATCTATCATGATTGCTAGATGCACAGAGTGACCAGCGGGCACCTTAATCAAGTCCATATGCGATCCCGCAGCGGTAATTGTTCGGCGACATTGAACCTGTTCCAACCTTATTCCGTTGTCAGGCAGGTTTACGCGGCTCCGGAGTACATTCAAATGTTCCTGAATATCGTAATCCAACCGTCGTAACTGATTTTTTAGAAACGGTTGTTGCAAGGGACCGAAACCAACATTACCGTATATTATGTTCTTCAAATCTTCCAAGTCGTAAAGCGCTTGGTCAACATTGTCCAACAGAATAAGTCGCTCGGTCGCCGGTAGTTTAATAAGACAATAATTGAACAAACAATCGTTTTCGAGTGTCGAGATTAATGACGACTCAATAGATTCATACACTTGACCAGACACTAGAGATGTTCGATCGCGGGTCGACACGAGAACGGACAAGTAACCCGTAAACATTTTCAACCAAGCATACCACATGGGAGACTTGGGAGGATCGGGACAACAGGGGTAATGTCGGAAAGTTTCTGTCAACAACTTTAGGGATGCATCTGATCCTGAAGTTTCTAAAGCATTGTATGCATTTTCTAGCATTTCCATGAAACTTTTATCAGTTGACGGACCAGCCATATCGAGACTACTGCTTGACGGATCTTCTAAGCTCAAAGTGCTAAGATTGGTTTCTGTCATGATCACTCACCTGTTTGTAGAACGCAGATCCAAAGGTGTCGTCAGGCTACCAAGGTCGTCGCAATGATATAACCGGCGAAATTAAGCAGCGATATGTATTGATAACGTATTTGTAACCGCTTATTATCAGCGATTGATTAGCAACACACACAAATTTTACAGACCGAATTGAATACTTACAGTATATAGGTTTTACAGGAAGCTCAAAAGTATTAATTAAATTGAGATTTGAAAAGATTAATTTAAAGAGAGAATTAAATTTTAATTATAAGTTGATGATTATTTAGACGGACTTTGGTAACTTTCAGACACTTCGTGAGTGCAGAAAGTTTAAAAGTAATAAAAGATTAGGTTAAGTTTAGAAATTAATTTAGAAGAGAGAAGAGAATTAATTAAAATTGATTACAGGTAAATAATTGTTTAGACGGACTTTGGCAACTTTCAGGCACTTCGAGAATGCAGAAAGCTTTAAAAGTAATAAAAGGTTGAGTTAAGTTTAGAAATTAATTTAGAAGAGAGAAGAGAATTAATTAAGATTGATTACAAGTTGATGATTGTTTAGACGGACTTTGGCAACTTTCAGACACTTCGTGAGTGCAGAAAGCTTAAAAGTAATAAAAGATTGAGTTATGAAGAGTTCAGGAATTAATTTAAGAGAGAGATGAGGATTAATTAAAATTTAATTACAAGTTGAGGATTAGTTAGACGAACTTTGGAAACTTCCAGGTACTTCTTGAGTACAGGAAGCTTAAAAGTATCAGGAGATTGAGATATGAAGAATTAAGAATTAATTTAAGAGAGAGATGAGAATTAATTAAAACTTTAATTACAAGTTGAAAATTAGTTAGACGAACTTTGGAAACTTCCAGGTACTTCTTGAGTACAGGAAGTTTTAAAAGTAATAAAAGATTGAGTTAAGTTTAGAAATTAATTTAGAAGAGAGAAGAGAATTAATTAAAATTTAATTGTTTTAGACGGACTTTGGAAAACTTCCAGACACTTCTTGAGTGCAGGAAGCTTAAAAAAGTATTACACAGTTATACAAAATTATGAAGGTTAGGAGCAAGGAGGATAATGGTCACCAAGACTGGAGATTGGCGTGGCGAAATAGGGCGCGAATCTGAAATTAAAATTAGTTATTTGAAGGGTAAGAGTTTTTTGGTGTATTTGATTGTATTGACGGGTTACAAGATGGAATGAAAAGTAAGATTAGAAAGCACACATTTGACTTATACTGAAAAATGCAATAGAATGTTATCTGATGGTTGATATGTTTGGACGTACAAGTTGATGAATGGTGCGGACTCGAAATGACTTTCAATACATCAGTAGTGAACAGTGAGGAATGACTAGTAATGACATTTAGTAAAAATATGTTAATGAAAACGTACCATTTTAGGTCAAGAATAAATTATCTATGTATTGTGGGTAATGTAAAGTGGTTGGATGTACGAACATAAGCAGAAGAATGGAAGATGGGTGTAGAATAAGTTTATGAAGTGTGGAAAAATAAGTATAGTATGTACTGTGTTTTATCGAGAGGATGTGCAGCAACATGATGATAAAATACATAAACTTTCTAACTCTCATGTGTGGTTAATGTCAAATAGTCATTGGTTAGTCAATCAGTCGGTCAGTCTGTCAGCCAGTCGGCGAGTGAGTGAGTGAGTGAGTGAATGTGTCAGTCAATCAGGCATTCGGTCGGTTAGTCAGTCAGTCAGTCATTCATTATACCATTCATTTGGCGGTGAATCGGCGTGAATTCTGCCAGTCGATATGTAGATCGTGAAGATCAGTGGATGAGGGATAAATAGAAATACTAGACTATGCAGTTTTAATTCAGTTGTTTAGAGATTAGCATTACTGAATGTAGAGTAAGAACTGTTATTGGAGGTAGAAAAAATAGATAGTAATAATAGAGTTAATCCGCCGTTGATTTTCAATGGAAAGCTTGGCTGACTGCCGTGCTTTGGGTATTGTTCTATTTTTACTAGTAGATAATGAGATGCACTGTACGCTCGATCGTAAAGTATATACATTACATATTGTATGTATGCATGTATGTATGTATGTATTGAAAAAAGGAGTGTAAAGCATATATTTGTGTATAGTTGGTTTAACGGTGTGAAGAATTAGGGTGTCGGTAAAAGTGTTACACGATAAGCTTTAAAAAGGGTACTAGTAGCACTCATTGGGGATTTGCAATGAAAGTGTGATTTATTTGTAACTCATTTGATGGGCTAAACGAAGAGATAAAAAATTGGGTTTTTTCTACATTACGCGTCATATTTATGTAAAATTTTAAAAGACAAAGTTGTAACATTGGGACGGTAATTATGGTTAAATGTTATATGACTATATGTATACACGCAAAATATGTATGTACGTATGAGAATTAGGCTATTTTGGCGGGTTTGACTCGTTTAAAACGTTCCATTGGTTTAATATTCCGCAATTTTCTGCGTATGCGGCGAATACGTTTCAGAAAGTTTGATTTTAATTTTCTACAGCGCATCTTGTGGACTATAGCTTTGCAACAGCCTGATAGCATGAAAAAACAGGGTCCTGAAAAGGTGACGATGACGAATAAAAGAAGAAATATGCCAGCTATTGTTAACAGAGTTGTTAACCAGTTTGCACTAAATAGCTTACTAATGAATCCAAAATCTAAACCGCGTAGGGACAAGCCTTCATCCTTCTCCCCTTTTTCTACCTGCAAAGTTGTTCCTAAACTGACGTTAGATATAGTTTTGAATGGAATGAAATATAAACTTCCGGTCATTTCAAATGTGGTCGAACCGGCTGGACAAACTACGGTACACGTATTTTTAATTGCTGCCTCTGAAAAGTGTAGAATAGTGGAAATTGGTGTTTCTCCTGTAGGACATTCGATGGAAAATTTTATGCGTTCACCACATTGGACGTGAGCTACGGCCGTACCAAAATCTGTTTGGCATGTGTAGAATAGCGTTGCGCCAGTTAAGCAACCTCCGTAACATCCGGTTAAGTTGTGAAATTTCATGGAACATTTTGACTTAAAACTAGTGCTACTGATTCTAACATTCTCCATATCAATGTTGATTTCGGTTGATGTAAGTTGTGATAGAGTGACTTGTGTTACGCCGTTGAGTCTTTCTATTGAGTAACCGGCACCGGCGATCGGTAGCTTATTCTCATTGTTACTATTATCTAAAAACATGTGATCTATGTTCTGATCGTTACAGACACAGTTTACAGTATCCCCTGATGGCACACAATCGCAAACGTCTTTATCAAAGATGCACTCATTTTTGTTCATTTTTATGGCGTCATCCTCAGTTTTACAATGAAATGAGCCTATAGAGCCACTGATTGGAGATCCTGCATCGCTAGCGTGTAGCATTAAAGTTTGGTCTGAGTTCTTTTGAATGAATTTTCTATTGGCCAGCATTAGTACCTTTTTATCCAAGACACCTATTAAGTTAAATTTTATGTTTTTCCACTGATGTGGCCGTCCCGGCACTAAAACAATCGTTTGGTGTTCTACCGTCGTTTGAGTGGAAAATTTGACCTGAATTTGAATGTTATAATCTTGTGTAATGCATTCGTAAGCACGATAGATGTGTTGAGTGGTTGGTCTAGCAAAGGTACGCCAAAATAAACAAGCGAAAGCGTATTCGAAACAGTTTCCAGGCCAACCAGTTTTAGCTGGGCCACACCTGCTGATGCCTGGCGCATCATTACAAGCCGAATCTAAGTTAGATAGTCGAGTTTGTGGTTCTACCTTAGAGCAATACTCCGAGTCGCAGCCGCCCATATGCGGACAACGTTTCTTGTAGTTGGTGACAAACTGGACGTCACGCATATAGTACAGGGTGCGCTCATTACATACTAACGTCACGTCAGTTACCGTAATTTCTAAATTAGCCATTGGTTCGTCAAGCTCATTTTCGATTAGTAAACATGCTTTCTGGTGACGTGGTGCGAGCATAAGTCGGGCTGTTTGAGCAACTACACATTCTGAGGTTGTATTAACATAAATTGGATTTTTGGACTTGGTGCATTGCTTTGTGTTGGTTGTTAACAAGGAAAACTCAGTACAGCTTTTTACATAGGGAAAGAAACATAGAATGAAACAGAGAACAGCCAGACTTCCAGTGATTCCTTGGATGAGTGGCTGTCGTCGGTGAGACCTAGATGATTGTTGCGTCCTCTCAGGTGTCGTCTGTGAGGCTGGTTGAGTAATAAGAGTTTCAGAAAGGTCGTGGTTAGAAAAATTCGAATCAGGAGTTTGAATTTTACGATTTTTGAAACATTTTGTGATACTAGATACTAATTTTCCGAATCCACTACAACACATTCCTACGCTTAAAATAGTTATATGAGTAAGTTTCAATATTTGGTATAAAATAATGACAACTAGATACATGGTAATTATATAAATAGCAATGAATAGTGAATCTGCACAGGTAGGATTAGTTAGGTATTCGATACAGAGGTGACAGTTAATTAAGTCACAGTAATCTACAGGTGAGCAGCCAATGCCTTCTATTTTAACTAACTGACCAAAGTACCAAATTTTAACTATTACTTCGTAAGGTGACAATAGGGTGTCCGTAGGGATGGGTAGCGGCTGGGAGGTGGGAGAAGTTATAGAATAACAATATGGGCCAGTGCAAACGTTGATCATATCGGGTTGTTTGTTTAATACGATTTGGACGCCTTTATTTGTACATATGAGTTGAGCGTCTTCATTAGACCATGGAACCGTAGCATTTATACCTTTGGCGGGGTAATACTTAATCCGCTTGGGTGCCCATGCTTGTATAGGATATCGACCCGAGTCAGTGACTAGATAATTTGGTGGAATATCGCTATAGTAACAAAGTTTAGCGGTATAAGATGAAGTACACTCATGACTTTCACAATACCCTGTTGTGCCTGAAATTTTGTCACCGTTACCGACGCACGTAAATTGAGATTTTTCTGTACGATCGCTGCTGAGAGGCAGATGAGTGACTAAACGGGTTGTGTTATCATATAGAAGAACTACATATGCATCGATAAAAGTCGGGTTTGAGCTACATAGAGGGTCACTAGTTAATGAACAGTAAGGAGGTTTCAGCTCGTTGAGGACCCCTGCACCATTATCGTCAGTTTCATGTATGTTAGTTGCTTTCGAACAGTAGGGGAATGGAAGGTTATATAGGTTGTCGTAAGGTAGTTGAGGGCAGCTGCAGCTAGGGTGATGAAGAACGCACGCACCTTTACCATCAAGAAAACCTAGAGAATGTGCTGAGTTGTTACTGGATTTCTTTTCACATGAAACTTCATACCAACACAACTGTTTATCTATCTTGTTTTTGTATATGACGATTCCCGGTGAAATACAAATTTGACTTTCTAGGATTTCCCAAAGAGATTTAGATGCTGGTTTTGTCCATGATTCAGAACATTTAGCATGTATACCATTATTTGCATTAACCACGGTGAATAAAAGAAAAAAGGTTGTGACGGATAAAAGCGTCGTCAGAGCTTGAAACCTGTTGGATGTAGGAATCCGTCTTCTAGATTGAGTGGTATGTGCTTGGCTGTTACTGGATTCTACGTCTTCTTCTACTTCCTCACGTACCGGACTCAGTGTTCTAACCTTTAGTTTACCCTTTTCCTCCGTTGTTATGCTCCAGAATCTTTTGTCTTGAAGAGTTGGTGAACCACATGCCTTTAGTGAGTCTAAGTCAAAGCCTGATATACGAAATAGATCAATGAGTTTTCTGGCCCAGAAATCGTCACTTGGGAAAAAGTGACTATTGTTAGTCCATTCTATTACGGGTACGTCGGAATGGTATAAATCATCGTTAATTTGTTTTTCCAACTGGTTTAAAAAATTTTGGTTGACTGCGTGCTCGGCATTTCTATTACGAAGACATAACCGTTTATATAGCAGGTTAGGTTCTACATGAACGTTAATATAAACAGATGGTTTGTGGGTTTGTAATCTGTGTAAGAATTTGGCATGATCAAATAATATTTTGTAGTCTGCTGAGCTGTAATTAGCGGAGTTTACGCGTAAAAAGGTGTAATTAGCTAGGAGGTCTCTTTCACATATGACTATAGGAGTTTGGTTGGTTGCATGTGTAGGTGGATAGAGAAATTCAGATTGAGCAGCTAAGAGAGGAATGCGCCAACCGTCAGTCGTTATATTTTGGTAATGAAGTTTTAGTAGGTCAATTTGTTCTGGTCCAAAAGCAGTCCATTGTTCTGCTGGTTCAGATCTGAACTCTACGAGTGGAAAGGATCGTTTTAAAGAAGAAATTATAGAACTTTTACCTGCGGCGATATTACCATGTAAAATGATAAATATTGGAGTATTAACTTCGTGTTTTTTAGTAGTTGTTGAGTGTGAAACATTAGGAGAAGAGGATAGGGCCGATTGTGTAATTGGTCTAAGGTGAAGTTGGGTGGTAGATCGTAGATTCACTGATGTAACGTCTAAGAAGAAAAGTTTCGCAATTGAGTCTGTTTTACGAAGATGAATTGTGTAGTGGGACTGATTGAAAAGTGAAATTGTTATTTCATCTTGATAATCAGGTTCGATTATTGTTGAGATAGGAATTAATTTGTTTGTGCTATCAGACTTGGGACAGATAAGTGCGGCTCTCTTAGATATGATTCTTATTTTGGTTCTAAATTGGACGTATGTTCTGGATGGGATGTTCATGAATGAACTCGCGAATAAATCAAAACAGTTACTTCCTTCAGAAATTTCTCTCGGCATTAACGCATTTCCTACTAGTCTGATTTCAATTGATTCGGGAGACTCTTCAGTTTTTGAGTCGCGGACGTTAACTTTTGTCATAAAATAATTGATCAGATAACCAGTAAAACCGATAAATATGACAGTGAATAGATACCATAAAGAATAAGAGTTAGGAGTAGGTAAGGTGTCTGAGTTTCGACTTTGAAAGAAACGATAATTTTCTGATGAGGGAGCTGTGGCAGAAGCGCCAGGCAGGAGGATAGATAGGAAACAGATGATACTTATAGTAGTAAAACTCACCGCTTTTCTTGTCTGGTTCCTGGTTCTAGACGCTACTGGCTCGTCCCGAGTTGCTGGTTCAGGGGCGTTTTTCTCTGTGCTCAGATTCTTCGTTGTGGTTTCGTCGGGTGTGTCGACACGGTCTGAATCTAGTTCTAGCGGGTAAAGTAAGTGAATAGGTCGTTCAATAGTTCTACCATTAGCGACGTATAACTTAGCGGATCGAACTTGACCATCGGAGCTAGTGTTCAGGCTTGAGATTCGTCCTAACCTCCATGCACCCCGGAAAACACTGTCGTCCTTAATAATTACAACTGTATCTACTTGAGGCGTGACATGTGCCGTGGAGCGCCCTTGGCGATGCTTGTTCTGACGCCTGTCTCTTAATAATGGTAGATAAGTGGAATAAAACATAGACCAAAAACGATCTAGGTATTTTTGACTGGATGCATAGAGCTGAATAATTTTGGTTTTACTTATATCTGTATCATGATATTCTTCTAAGATGTCATCAACATCGACTCTAGGCACACCTTGTTTAACATGACCTACCCATAGATCAATGGGGCGGAGAGTTCCTATTTCATTTATATTGTTGCTTACTGTAGTGATTGGACGGGAATTAACTATTGCTTGTGCTTCGGCGCAAAGTGTTCTAAACTCTTCGACTGTGGGGATCCCTCGACCTTTGGAAAATCGGAGGGAATTTTTTACAACGCCCACCATGCGTTCATAGAAGCCACCTGCGGCAGGGAAGTGACTGGGTATGTTGGTCCAACGGATACAATGATTGGCACAATAATCGAGAATATCCTTGTTCTGTTCTTGAAAATGTTCTTTACATAATGAGTCCCAAATGACGGCCGTCATGACAAAGTGAGGCGCATTATCAGAAGTAATGTTACTTGGTTGTCCAACGTTACTGATGAATCGACGCATTACATTTAAAAAACGAGCAGTTGACAGATCAGTGACTACATCGAGATAAACGTTGCGAGTGACGAAACAAGTGAACAATGCAACATAACCCTTGGTGATGGTCTTGCATTCACAATCAACTTTCAGTTGGGTTGGTCCGAACATATCGACACCAACAAATTCAAAACATGACTCAGGTCGACGGACACGAGAACTGGGCAAATTATTCATAACTGGGAGCTGATAAGGTGCTCCTTTTACTCGCTGACAAATTTGACATTTACGAAGTACTCGTTTGATAGTTGCTCTTGGACTGGTAAGCCAGTATCGTTGATTCAATTCAGCCAGTATATATAGTGAGGATGCGTGATTAAGTTTAAGGTGAACATGAAAAATAATGAGTTCAGTTAATGGTCCGTTTTTGGGTAAAATCACTGGAGTTTTGAAAGGTTCAGGTAAATTAGAGTTTTCTGTCACGCGACTTTTTCCGCGTATTAGGCCTAGATCATCGATAAAAAGATTCATCTGTTCTATAAGAGGATGGGATGCTCCTGTTTCAAGTTTCTTAACGACTGATGAAAGTTGAATACGCTGTGACTTTGAGATGAGAAAATTCAGCATGATTTGAAGTTCAGGTGCGGATGCTGGTCCTGATAAATGAATTTGACGAAATACGTTATCAAGTTGTTTATGTTTTTGTGTTCTTTCGTTGGTTAGCTTGGACCAGACTTGGGAATAGATAAAACGAAGAATATAAAGTGTAGCTCGGATTAACTTGGTGAGATTAGAATGACGTGAGATAAAATCATCCCAAAACAGTACTGGTTGACAATTTACGGTAGACAAAGTTTCTTCACATGAAGTGATGACTGTATTTGACTTGGATTTCTTAAACTCACCTTCGTATATCGGCTGAATCTCTTCCTTGTCACCTGGTTCAGGAAGGCATTCGAGCGGCCAGTTTGTGACATCATCGTTTAGCCAGATGGGTCCGGTCAACCATTCAGATGCCTTCAGGTCTTGGACTGATACACCTGGGCGTGTAGCCATGTCAGCGATGTTGTGACGAGATCTCACGAAATAGTTAGTCATGTTAGGACACTGATTGATCTCATTTACTCTGTTGCGAACAAAAGTACCTAACGTTCGGTTTGACCGTAACCACCATAGAACTACCATGCTGTCAGAAAATGTAATGGATGGTATGTCAGGAAGTTTGAAAGCTTTTCGAACATATTTGATTAAACGCGTGCCGATGAGTAAAGCGAGTAATTCCATCCTAGTGATGGAAATGGGTTTTCGTGAATTAGGATTGAGACGAGTTTTGGAAAAGAGGAAACAAGTTTGTGATTTCAGTGTTTTGAGGTTTCGAGCGTGTAAGTAAATGACAGCTGAATAACTAACTTGACTAGCATCAGTAAAAACGATTAATTGAGTAATTGTTGAATTGAAATCGATGTTCATAAAGCGAGGTATCGTAACAGTTGACAGTAGGCTGAGTTCAGATAGGGCTGCCTTACCTTCTTTGATGAGTTCAGTAGTCAGTGGTGTGTCCCACTCATAATTGTTAATGACTAAGCGTTGGATGAATAACTTAGCAGATAAAAGTACTGGTGACGCTATGCCCAGCGGATCAAAGGCGCTGTTAACAACTGATAACACACTTCGTCGGGTCCAAACCTTGACATTTTCGAAATTAGAGTTAGGTAACGATAGTGTGTCTTTATCAGCATCCCACGTGAGACCAAGTATCTTAGTAACGGTTTGACTCATTTTCAGCTCATTGGGAATAGTTTGACGAAAATCCTCACAGTTGCTTTGCCATTCACGTACATTGAACGAAGCATTTGTTTTGAAAACAGTAATTATTTCTTCTCGTAATTCAATGGCGTCTTCAAGATTCTCAGTGCCCGTGATCAAGTTATCTACATACCAATGATCACGACTATAGCGACACCATTTTCCTCCTTCCTGATCTATTAGAAACTGAATTGAGGAAGCGAGTAAACTGGGTGCTGAAATATGTCCGAAAAGGAGTCGACGGAAGCGGTAAAGTACGGTATTCTTTGTAGTTAGGTCATCGTACCAATAAAACCGAGTCAAATCCTTATTCTCGCGAGAAATAAGCAAACATAAAAATGCCTTGGATATGTCGGCAATGGTAAGTATTTTATGAATACGAGATTTAAGTAAAGTTTGTCCTAAGTCAGCGATACCAGGATTTCCTCGTAAAAAACATTGGTTGAGTGCCAAAGCATCAGCGTGCTGTTTAGCACTGCAGTCGAAAACAGTCCTTTGTGGTGTAGTAGGATGATTATCACGATAAACCGGATGGTGGGCCAGAATGTGAGTTTCCCAACTTACAGTTAATTCATCATCGGGAACTTTCTCAATCACTCCGTTCTCCAATAAACTCTTAAACGTCTGATGATACTGTAACAGTCGTTTAGGGTTTTCATGCAACTTCTTATCAATGGATCTGAATCGTGCATACGCTAAACCACAGTTATCAGGAAGAGGAGCACGAGATATTCGAGGAGGAAATGTTACTTGAATACGTTGATCATCTGTTACCGGATCATGAACAAATTTAACTGTTTGGAGAAAAAACTCAGTTGCTTCTTGGTCTTCATCGCCGTCGTCAGGTAGTTTCAAGCCGAGTGACTCTACATCTTGGAAACTGTTCAGTGCGTCTGTTAACTTACATCGCTTACCTTCAGGCAAAAGTTCAAAATCGTCGATGATTTGTAGCTGTCCTTTGTCTCCACTCAGTCGCTTTTTTCGTTTTGTGATGATACCGGCATCACCAGCTGTCTCGTTGTTATTCTCATTTAGAATAAGTACTTTAGAGTTTGATGGAGTCTGATTATTGTATCTAGTCGCAATGTGACCAAGGAGCGTTGGAATCACGATAGTGGTGCTAGGAAGCTCGATAACAGTTTTATTTAGAAGCTCATGTTCGCTATTACCATACATAAGATCTACATAACAATTCATTCCAAATAAAACTTGTGGTTGACACTTACCGTCCTCCTTTTTGGCTCTGACTAAACTATTGACTGAAATACCGGCCGCCTTCAGAAACATCATATCTGTCTCAGTTATATTAGGCTTATTTACTGGTCCTACCATGCATTGACTTGGAGCGATAGTAGCTTCTATGGTTATCCAACCTTTGTTCTCTAATCGGACAGCAAGATTCACTCGAATATCGCGCAGCATCAGTTGATTACCACCTTCTTTGGTTTTATCGGCAGTTTGAAACACATTTACTCTAAACCAACCGTGGTCCGTGGTGATTAGATTGAGTTGATGTGCTAACGTTGGTGTGATCCATGTTCTTGCGGCACCGCTGTCGATTAATGCGTTAGTGTTAATTTCTAACTGTTTGATGGAGTCATCAGGATTGATTATGGTTACATTAGCTAACAATAAACAGTTATTACTCGGGTTAGAATTTACCATATACAGGTGATCGAAATCCTCATTGTCGTCAAACCTGTCGTGTTCGTAACAACTTGAAATCGCATTTTCATAACTTTCATTTTCATGACTACCTGTTACATCATCTTCGTCCTCGTCAGATGTAAGTTCTCGTTCCCACTCATTATGAACGCAGAACACCTTATCACTGTTAGTCGTCGTAAGGGTTTTACTAGATGGTTTATCTGATTTGAATGTTGAAGTTCTCCTGGTGTTTGAATTCAAATTCTCTCGTTTGAAACATAAAGAAAGGTGGTGCGACTTACCTTTACAAAATGTACAAACAGCAACTTCTTTTATTTCACAAACTCTAGCCAGGTGACCGGGCTCCAAACAAATAAGACACTTGTTAAGTTCCATCAGTCTCGCTAACCTCTCTCTAGGTGTACGGTATTTAGGACAAAAATGATGTCTGTGACTATCGGAACAAAAAGCACACGGACCTTCCTCTGACTTATTTGTGGGTTTCTTACGTTTTTGGGGAGTAGGGCTGCGAGATGAACGATTATTCGCCCTAGCCAACTTAGATTGTTCTGTGTTGTTAATGGTAGTGGTTCTAACATCGCGGTTCTCATGGAATAGTTGTTTCTTATCGTTGATACTGCTACCGCTTTGTGGTGCTGCCTGTGAATCTCTAGAATTTATGGAAAAGACATAATCGGATTTCTTAGCTGATTCAGAAGAGTTTGGTGATGATGGGAATCGGTTGTCTGGACGTGACGTAAATGACCGAGAGCGAGATCTCGGGCGGTAGTCTGCTGGAGATCTTTCTCTATTAAAATCAGGTTTGTAATTCGAGAATCTATTTTGTCTTATAGGATCTGTAGATTGATTAACATGAACTGGTTGTTTAAAATGTTCGTTAGATGCTACATCCCAGAATCTTTTGTGGGTCTTAGCTTCAGTGCTGAGTTCCATGATCTCTTCTCGTTTACGTATGACGTCTCTTAAAGTATCTAGGAGTGATTCAGTCGTCCACTCTTCGGCAACGCTTTTCATCATGGATGCTTGACTAAGTATGTTTGTTGGAAATTTAGCAAGGATGTTTTGGACAATTGAAAAGTGATCGGCATCCATGCCGTTAGTTCTTAGCTTCCACACTGTCGCTCTTATAAGTGTGTACGTATGATTTAGAGAGTTAAGAGTATTACCAGCTGGTGGGATTTGAGACAACTCGTGTTGTATTTTGTACCGTAGACGTTGAGGATTTCCATATCTTTCCTCTAGTAAACTTAGTGCGGTAGGATAGTATTTATCAGTCATGGGGACACCGGCAATTAAGTGTTTGGGATCCCCTTGTAAATGATTATAAAGTATGGTTAGTTTGACTACTGGTGGCAGACTAGGATTATGATGAACAGTGGCTTTAAATAAATCAATAAAAGCGGGAAACTCCATCTCATTCGTACCATCAAAAACAGGAATGTCTACTTTTGGTTGAATAAATGTATAATTATAACGTTGTTTATCATTCGCTGAGTCAAGAGTAGAACCCTTAATGTTGTTACCTGTTGTTAGGTTTCGGCTGGCTGCATCGTTGGAAGACTCATGTTGTCGTCTCGGATACTCGTTTTGAGATCGTCTTAGATACTCACCTTGAGGTTGTCGTAGATGTTCACCTTGCGACTGAAGATTCTCGTTCCGGGACGTTTGGCAATATTCACTTTGTGCAGGGTGCTCATTCTGAGGTTGTCTATGATACTCACCTTGTGTAGGATGATACTCACCTCGTGTAGGATGATACTCACCTTGTGTAGGATGATACTCACCTCGTGTAGGATGATACTCACCTTGTGTAGGATGATACTCACCCTGTAGTTGAGGGTACTCGCTACCTGGCTGTTGGTAATAATCATTCGGCTGAGGGTACTCATTATGAGGGTGTCTAAGGTACTCACCTTGTGATCGAGAATACTCACCTTGAAGTCGTCTAGGATGCTCACCTTGTGGAGGATGCTCCTTTTGCAGTTGTTGATGATGTTCACCTTGGGTGAAGTTGTAGTAATACTGGTTTGAGTTACTATAAGTCTGATCAGGAAATTGAGTGTTAGCATAAGTCTGGTAATGTTGCTGCGTTGTTTGGAAAGAGTCATACGCGTGTTGGTTTGGAACAAAAGCTGGACGCATTGAGGAGTGGTTAACATTGTTAACAATATTAGGGTGAATAGGGGTAACAGGATACTGAATTCTAGGAACATTAGTTTCATGATAAAGTGGTTGAGCCTGAGCATAGTAACCTGGATATGGCGTGTAGTGGCTGGTTATCGTTGGTGCCATGTGCGGTTGTGCTACAGTATTCTGCCTAGGTGTTTGTATCTCAGATATAAATGGCAGTCGTGCAGGTTCTATACAGGCTAAATCGTCTATAGTAGCTCTGGAACCACTAACTTGTGGTTTTACAATAGGAGTTCTAGTTGAATCAAGTTCGGTTGGTTGGCTATTAAGATAATTTGAACAATGTTGGTTGAAAACAGGGAGATTAGTTGAGACATTGGGAGGAGTCGACACAGTTTGCGTATTTTCGTTTGAGTAAAACGGAGTTAATGTGGAACTGGCTTGATTTAGTGCAGGTGAGGCGGGTAAGTTAGGCGTTTGTGGTTTAGTTAAATTATTGACCACTGTCCGTTTAGGCGCTTTGCTTGGGATGATTCTAACGGGAGGACGTGGCTCAAAGAAATCTGGTACAGTGTGTGTACGGTGTAACGAAACGGACGGGGTTGAGCTAACAGTAATGTGAGGAGGACTACGAGCAGTCGGTTCAGGTATGCTATCATGAGTTAGTGAAGTTTGGTGAGAAGAGTGATTAGAATCGGAAGAAGAGTATGTAGAGTTAGTAGATTTAGCAGAAAGAACTGGTGTGACATGAACAGAAAGAACTGGCGTCTGTGTTCCAATAAAGGTGGAGCGGGGAGTTTTCAGATCATTCAGTTTATCCAAAAGAGCCTGGTATCCCAATTTCGCAGTACCGAGTCGGTTACGAAACTTTCCTTGCGTGTGAGTTTCAAATAACTGTTTGGCCAGGTCATAGGCGTCCTTTTCAGTTTCTGAATTCTGTAAACTCTCAACATAATTTTGCCATTCAGTAAAAACTCTAGTTATTTTGTCAGCCTCGCTATCTATCGTTTGGATGTCCTCCTTTGCGCGTTCTAATAGGCTACTAATATTTTCGGGCTTAACGTTTTCTAAATCAGTTGGAATGTGATGTAGTTTAGCTCGTAATTGCATGATTTTTCTCCTACGTAAACCAAAAGCTCTGGCAAATACTCTAGTTGATGGGGCGCGAAGAGAAGTTTCACTATCAGACGCGAAGTCACTGTCTGAGATTTCACCGGATGAACGATCAGAAGACATGATTTCAAAATGTAGTGTAAAAAACTTGTGTTTGTTAAAAATGAAAGGTAAAAGAATATAAAAAATATATGCGTTATGTATATGTATTGCGCAAAATATGAGGGAATTAAAATTTATAGATATATTCAATTTAATAGATAAATGGAATTGAGGAGAAGCGGGTAAATTATTTTTTAACGAAAAAAGGTACAGCTAAGATAGATAGATATGTGCCTCAGTGATGGACTGATGTTATGTTTAAAAGCAGATAAGTGGTATAATAGCTATGTGCGTCCCTGTGTATCGATGATAGTCAAGTGGGTATGTATTTGGGGGGGGGGGGGGTGGTGTTTGTGTTAGGAAACACGTGTTATGTGGCGAGTGATGAAAAAATGGGATAAAATTCCCCAGTACGACCTCCAGATTTGTAGTCGCAGATATTACTAGCTAGCTTATTGGGAAGTATTGGTCGTATTATTGCTAACTAATAGTATTGTTACTACAAAACACAAAACAGCTGGCTACTTGTGTGTTTAGTTGCGTTTTTTATGTTAGATATTTTTGAATTAAATTGAACACAATCTAGTAGTCCAGTAAATAATCAGGTTTATTGTTACGCGATAATATGTTTGATTACGTCAAGTTGAGTAAGTAGTACAAACAATTTAGTATAACGGTAAAACTGCTAAATAGAAAAATGGGTTAAATTGTATCAGATTGATAAGTGTGTGTGATGTACTTACGCGTTTTAGGGTTTTGATCGGTCTTTGTTTTATCTCAGGTACTTCGAGAGTACAGAGATTGATAGATAAAGAGTTAGGAGTGAACTTTGGGAAGTTTTTTTAACGAGAGTTTTGGTTCAGACGAACTTTGGTTTATCTCAGGTACTTCGAGAGTACAGAGATTGATAGATAAAGAGTTAGGAGTGAACTTTGGGAAGTTTTTAACGAGAGTTTTGGTTCAGACGAACTTTGGTTTATCTCAGGTACTTCGAGAGTACAGAGATTGATAGATAAAGAGTTAGGAGTGAACTTTGGGAAGTTTTTAACGAGAGTTTTGGTTCAGACGAACTTTGGTTAATCTCAGGTACTTCGAGAGTACAGAGATTGATAGATAAAGAGTTAGGAGTGAACTTTGGGAAAGTTTTAACGAAGGTTTGTGGTTCAGACGAACTTTGGTTTATCTCAGGTACTTCAAGAGCACAGAGACAGTTGATGGGGGAATAGGCTGTGGGGTCTTCAGATTTGGGCAGTAGGCTGCGGAATCTTTGGAACGGGGACAGCGTTGGGGATGGGACCGTGGATGAGAAAAGGCTACGGGTCGAAGATCGACGGTGCTTTTCGTGCGATGGACGGTGGTACAAAGTTATGACAGTGTGATGATTTATGTATGTATCGAATATATGGTGATGATGACTTGAAACGAGTTGTGGTTGTGTTGGGTCAGCATGCCCCGTCTCTTCTGCCGCTCGCTTATAAACCATCGCGCCAGACAGTCAGACGATGTGGGCTGGAAAACAAAGTTACTGTCTGAATTTCAATGAACCATTAAGAGCATCATTCTGCACAATAAAGTTAAATTTAGCTCCTTAAGTGGCTCAGATTGCATTAACAGTCCATTACCTGGGATGTTGTTGTCTGCGATAAAGTCAATCGAGCTCTGAATTAAATAGATAAGTGGGTTAATGAAGCAAATCGGATTCAAAAAGAGCAACAATTCCATTAGCACCAAAACTTTGTACGATTATTTTGCCACCTGTGTGTGGCTCTGAATATTTGGCGTGTTAATGTACTACAGGGTTGTCGTAAATACAGGGTTATGGAATTAATATGAGTTTTACAAGTGTCTCGGTTTCCGACATACTGGTTCCCATACTGTTATAGATGACATACTGGTTTCCATACTGTTATAGATGACATATACTGTTATAGATGACATACTGGTTCCCATACTGTTATAGATGACATACTGGTTCCCATACTGTTATAGATGACATTCTGGTTCCATACTGTTATAGATGACATACTGGTTCCCATACTGTTATAGATGACATACAGGGTGGGCCAAAAAACCATACGATTTTGAACGTTAATAACTCGAGCTATAAACAACCGATTCAATCGTTCTTGTTTTCATCTGAAAGCCTAAATTTTAACTTAAAATCCCTCCAATTTTAGTTCTGTTTTGTAGAGTTACCCTCAAGTTACAGAAGAAAACCCCAAAAGTAGTG
>OZ038442.1:8593235-8610815 GCA_964036265.1 Daptonema setosum
CCGATATCATATAAACACTTACCGAACCCTCACGCGCACAGTCCGATATTATATAAACACTTACCGCACCCTCACGCGCACAGTCCGATGTTATATAAACACTTACCACACCCTCACGTGCACAGTCCGATGTTGTATAAACACTTACCGTACCCTCACGCGCACAGTCCAATGTTGTATAAATACTTACCGCACCCTCACGCGCACAGTCCGATGTTGTATAAACACTTACCGAACCCTCACGCGCACAGTCCGATACCATATAAACACTTACCGTACCCTCACGCGCACAGTCCAATGTTGTATAAATACTTACCGCACCCTCACGCGCACAGTCCGATGTTGTATAAACACTTACCGAACCCTCACGCGCACAGTCCGATACCATATAAACACTTACCGAACCCTCACGCGCACAGTCCGATGTCATATAAACACTTACCGAACCCTCACGCGCACAGTCCGATATCATATAAACACTTACCGAACCCTCACGCGCACAGTCCGATGTCATATAAACACTTACCGAACCCTCACGCGCACAGTCCGATATCATATAAACACTTACCGAACCCTCACGCACACAGTCCGATATCATATAAACACTTACCGAACCCTCACGCGCACAGTCCGATGTCATATAAACACTTACCGAACCCTCACGCGCACAGTCCGATGTCATATAAACACTTACCGAACCCTCACGCGCACAGTCCGATATCATATAAACACTTACCGAACCCTCACGCGCACAGTCCGATGTCATATAAACACTTACCGCACCCTCACGCGCACAGTCCGATACCATATAAACACTTACCGCACCCTCACGCGCACAGTCCGATGTCATATAAACACTTACCGCACCCTCACGCGCACAGTCCGATATCATATAAACACTTACCGAACCCTCACGCGCACAGTCCGATATCATATAAACACTTACCGCACCCTCACGCGCACAGTCCGATACCATATAAACACTTACCGCACCCTCACGCGCACAGTCCGATGTCATATAAACACTTACCGCACCCTCACGCGCACAGTCCGATATCATATAAACACTTACCGCACCCTCACGCGCACAGTCCGATGTCATATAAACACTTACCGCGCCTCACGCGCACAGTCCGATGTCATATAAACACTTACCGCACCCTCACGCGCACAGTCCGATATCATATAAACACTTACCGAACCCTCACGCGCACAGTCCGATGTCATATAAACACTTACCGAACCCTCACGCGCACAGTCCGATATCATATAAACACTTACCGAACCCTCACGCGCACAGCCCTATATCATATAAACACTTACCGCACCCTCACGCGCACAGTCCGATGTTATATAAACACTTACCGCACCCTCACGCGCACAGTCCGATGTTGTATAAACACTTACCGCACCCTCACGCGCACAGTCCGATATCTTATAAACACTTACCGAACCATCACGCGCACAGCCCGATATCATAAAAACACTTACCGCACCCTCACGCGCACAGTCCGATATCTTATAAACACTTACCGCACCCTCACGCGCACAGTCCGATATCATACAAAAACGTACCGCACCCTCACGCGCACAGTCCGATGTTGTATAAACACTTACCGAACCCTCACGCGCACAGTCCGATTTCTTTTTAGCCACAGTCCGTTTAGCCACAGTCCGTTTTAGCCACAGTCCGATTTCTTTTTAGCCACAGTCCGTTTTAGCCACAGTCCGTTTAGCCACAGTCCGTTTTAGCCACAATCTCCCCCCCCCCCCGGACTGTGGCTAAAAACCCACATGCGGGACAGGTGTGATTTCAAGTGTATTGAACACAAGTGTATTGAACACAAGTTTATTGAACACAATTGTATTGAACACATGTGTATTGAACTCAAGTATATTGAACACATGTGTATTGAACTCAAGTGTATTGAACACATGTGTATTGAACACAAGTGTATTGAACACATGTGTATTGAACACAAGTGTATTGAACACATGTGTATTGAACACATGTGTATTGAACACAATTGTATTGAACACATGTGTATTGAACACATGTGTATTGAACTCAAGTGTATTGAACACATGTGTATTGAACTCAAGTGTATTGAACACATGTGTATTGAACACAAGTGTATTGAACTGAAGTGTATTGAACACAAATATATTGTACTCAAATGTATTGAACACACAAGTGTATTGAACACATGTGTATTGTACACAAGTGTATTGAACTCAAGTGTATTGAACACATGTGTATTGAAAACAAGTGTATTGAACTAAAGTGGATTGAACTCAAGTGTATTGAACACATGTATATTGAACACAAGTGTATTGAAGTTAAGTGTATTGAACACAAGTACTGTAAATAAAGTGGCCAGTGGATATCTTCAGAGGGAAAATAGTCAACTTTGTTGTGGAATGCAACTTTCCCATTCCAAAATTTCGATTCCGTTTCTCATCTGGTGTACGGGCAAAGTTGAATATTTTCTCTCAGGTTATATTCAACCGTCGGTATATGTAAAGCCCGTATGTTGTATTCTGAAAGCAAAAATATTGCCCAAAACAATTGATAATGAAACATCAGACAGACAGCTGAAGGTCGTGGGTTCGAGTCCCACCAGGAAGCTGAATTTTTTCAGCTATTCTGGTGACGACTGTCTATCAATCATGTGTTACCACGCACATCAATCATCATCACCTCATGCTGTACTGTGTTAAACTATGGTGTCCACCGAGTTGAGTTCAGGCTACTGATGTTTCATTATCAGACGTATTGGGCAATATTTTTGCTTGCAGAAACACCATACGGGCTTTATGTGTGTATGTACGCATGTATTCTGCATACGCAAACCAGCTGCCAAAACGCCATACCACATAACTCAACAGCATGTTAAATGATACATTTTCCATCACAAAAGAAGACATTTAATAACCTTAACTTGAGAAAAAAATTTGGTTTCCAATTATAGTTGAATGAAGAAAAAACTATGAAAAGAGTGGTTTTCGTTTAACTCACTGAAATGAGGAGTAGTTAGTAGATTGAACCTGGATTTGCTGCGCTTCTAGTCACCGGCGGACGAGCCAACCCTCCAAAGGGAGGGGAATCCCGTCAAACAGGAGGGGAATCGTCCGTTTTCAGACCATTTTACCTACACCTCAGGGAACAAATTCAATTTTTTGAAAGCGCCAAAGAAAGGGGGAATTCCTCATTTTCCTCCCCATCTCTTCCGCCAGTGGCTTCTAGTATGTGCGCTGTCCGCTGACGAAATCGAACATTTTGTAAAAAAAAGTTTTTTAATTAAAAACATGAATTGTGAATGCCGAGGAAATTTCACTGAATGTTTGAATGATAATTTATAAATTTTTACCCTTCATAATACTATTGTATTTAGTGTTTTTTATATTTGCTCTTCCGCTACTGCGACTGTGCTGACTCAGCGCTCGCTGCCTGCCTCATCGCCCTCGCGGCCGACCTGCGCAGGCTATTATAATGTTTCACGCAAGCAACAGCAGATGAGAAAAGGTGGAAGAGTGGGATTTCCCTCTTTGGTGGTTTCAAAAAGTTAAGTTTCGTTACTTAAAGTGTAGGTAAAATGGCCTGAAAACTGCCAATTCCCCTCTTTTGCGAAAATCTCCTCGCTTTGGAGTATTAGCTCGTCCGCCAGGGTGCCACAGAGCCAGACCTGGTCAGGCATTTATGTAGGTAATGTTTCACACAAGTTAAATAGATATGCAGGCACACTAGCGGACGAGAAGGCAAAATTACGAAACCCAGAAATTTTTCTAGAATTTTTACTAAACGCCAAAATTTTCTGTCACCAAAATTGTATTCCATATGAAGTTTTACTGTCCGTTAATCCCCGATTACCTATCGTAGGGCTGGCGGCTTGTCCGAGCGGGAGCGAGGACAAGCGCGTTAGGCACGCGCAGCGGTGATATTTCAGTTATTTCAAAGCGTTTTCAAAAAGTAGAGTCTGTTCCCTAAGATGTAGGTAAAATGGCCTAATCTCGGCAAAACCTCCCCCTCTTTGGAAAGATTCCCCTCTCTTTGAAGGCTTAGCTCGTCAGCCAATGTGCAGGCTTACCGGTGGAACGTTACCGGATTAAAAATGAGAAGTTTGACTATAGTCGGTTACACTAGCGAATGAGAAGGGGGTGGGAAAAGTGGAATACCCCCATCTTTGACTTTTTCAAAAGGGGAATTTATTCCCTAAGGTGTGGGAAAACGCCCTCAAATTTGTTAGTTCCCTCTCTTGGACTAAATTCTTCTCTCTTTTGAGGTTTGGCTCGTCCGCCATTGGTCGGTTATGTGATAAAATTCAATGCCCCTTCTCGGGAAAGTTTAATAGAATCGACTATACTCAGCATCCACATATTTTTTTATAGTTTATTTTTTAAATAAACAACGTTGTTTGCAAAAAAACTAGATTACCCTATTACCGAGAAAAATCCTTTCGATGCGCTGCATCGTTGTTGCGTGGAAACATCACTGGCGGATTAGCTAATCCTCTAAAGGGAGTAGAACCTCGTCAAAAAAGGGTGAAATGGCAGTTTTCAAATCATGTTATAGCCTCGAGAATTGATTACGCGAATTCCTAATCCTTCCTGGACCGAAAATAAGATATTTCTGCGCACCAAAATCCGATTGTTGGTTGTGGATTTTGATTCTGATACCGAGTGTGCACCGCCATTTTTAAACAAATGCACGTTTGTTTAACAATACTTTTTATGATAGTACTAGGGACAAATCTTACTCAAAATAATTAATTTGGTTGTTTTCGAGTGAGTTTTTTGGAGTCATAAGGGGTAATTACAGAACTTTTCATCGGTTGATTGAGTACATGAATGAGTGAATGAGTTAACTGAGTGATCAATAAAAGGGTGGGTAAAAGGTGAGGGGATGAGTAAATGCAGGGGACTTGGTGTTAGAGTTAAATAATGCGTGACTGATGGAATGAACAAACGAAAGACATAATTAGTGGGTGAGCAAATGAGTTCTTAACAGAGAGAGTGACTGAGTGAACGAATGAGTGAATAAGTACGCTTCCGATTGAGGGAGGGAGTGAAAGGAGTGAGTGATTAAGTGCATGACAGTGCGAGGGTGAAGGATGTGAGTAAGTGAGGGAGTGACACGAAGCGGATGAAAAGAAGTGAAAAATAGAGAATTCCCCCTTTTCAGCACGTTCAAAAAGTAGATTTTGTTCCTTAATTTGTATGTAAAACGGCCTGAAAACTGTCAATTCCTCCTTTGGCGAAATTCCCCTCTCTTTGGATTGGAGGTTTAGCTGTGAGTGAAGGTTTGCCAGTGGGTGTGACGGAGTGAATAAGTGATTGAATGAGTGAGTGAAGGGGAGAGTGATTGGAAGAGTGCAGGCTTTATTCTAGCGCTTTTTCTCCGGACTTAACCTATACTTTTTTTAATTGATTCACCACCCAAAATAATCCAAATTGTAAGATATGTTCCAAATGCGATTTTTTGCTCTGATTTTATTCTTCTGCAGAGAAGAAACGTGTTTTCATTGAACTAAATCAGTTCGACTGTTCAACTACCCGAATGATGATAATGCCAAGAAACTAATGATGAGCCGAAACACGGCAGCGAACAGACTTCATTGACATGTCAACATGGCCAGGTTTGTTCTACTTTTTTTGGGTTTTTTTGATCACGACCCGCTGATCATGCTCGATCACATTACGGTTGCTCACCTAGATTGTAAAGTGACTAAATGCTTAATGAGTTATTACGTTCGTTCTTAAATCAGTTATTATAATCTGTTATTGAAGGAGTTATTCTTCAATCTGTTATTGTATGAGTTATTCTTCAATCTATTGTTCAATGAGTTAAAACAATTTGTTAAAATGAGTTATTAAAAGTTGTTGTTCAGGCATCGCGCGCATCGATTGCTTCTCAACTGCGTCCGGTTGACACCCGATGGCGCGTCCAGTCGCAGTTCAGTGATTGCCTACGATCGTTATTCCCTGAAGCTGTCGGCGTCGTCACGGAGATGACCAATTTTGGTGAGTAATAACGGCTGTTTTTAGAGTTCCTGTTTCACTGACCAATTGAATGCTTGTTAGCATCTGATTGATTGATGGTCTCACTAACTTAGTGATTGATTGATGCAATTGACTGATTGCCAGATGCAATTGATTGATCGTATTGATTGATTGATTGGTTGATCGATTAATTGACTGACTCGGTTGAAATGCGGACCGGCTCAATGGTTTGGTGATTGATTGATGGAATAGACTGGCTACCTGATTGATTGATTGATTAACCCACTGTCGGACTGACTCCATTAATATTCTGACCGGTTCACTGACATTGTGATTGATTGATGCGATGACTGACTGACGGATTGATTGACTGAATGACTGATTGACTGACTCGGTTGATAAATTGACCGGCTCTTTTACTTTAAGACTCGCGCAACAAGGATTCGGCGCTTCCCGATCGGCCGAAGACAACGCTGATGCTAGCCTCCGGTGAACTGGCGACCCGCCAACAGCGAACCACCAAATCCAACAGCAACGATGACTGTCGTCTCTGCAATCGACCGGTGTTGCCTCGTAACAGACGACCACATGTCTACATGTTCAAGTTCGTTTATAATTTATTAAAACTGGGACTTTTTTTTACTAAAGTCATGAATGCACGCTATTGCCATATCAGAAGGGTTGTTTCGTAGTGCCCAAAAAGTTTAAATAATCAGACGGGGAACGTTAGAAACTTCAGAGCACCGCGTCTGCATCTCAAGTCAGGTTTCGAATCCGAAGACAAAGACTATAATGTTTGCGCCTTATTGCGATTGAATTGTAGCCTATATAAATTTTTTTGTTTCTTTTGAGCAAGGGAACCCTCATCCAGAAAACTCCCTGGAGTTTGGAGCCTTGAAAATGAGCTCAGAACTAAACTCCACGAGTGCTTTTCTGGCTGCCCGCTAATTTATTGATAAATTGCAGATTGTCGTCGCTGCCCGCCGAACTACCGGCCATCGATATTTCAACGACAAGAACCAGGTGCCCGCGTGCTCGCCAGATTGATGCCCTCGAAAAGCAATACAAATTCGGTGCTTTACTTCCGGGTGCCCCTCTTTTGGCTGATGCCTAATTCATATTCCTCGCCTAAGGTGTATTTCTTGCCTAAATAGTTTGCTAATCTCATATCGTGCTGTGATTTTTGGATTTACTTGGACTTCCTCATAAAACTATTAACCCAAAATTTTCATTTCGTTTATTTTATTCATTTTAAAACTGTACATAGCTATTATTATTGCATTTATTTATGTATAAAAAAACATTATCACATTATTATTTAATGCATAATAAATGAACGAGATCGTAATGTAAATGCATAAACGAGTACTATATCGTAATGTAAATAAATAAATTTTAAATTAAATCACAATATTGTTTAATTATTGACGATAGTAAAAATTATTATTAAAAAAGTATCTATCAAAATTTACTTAGTGAATATATCATAAAAATAAATATATCATAAAAATACGCCTGTTTTTGGTCGACTCGCGCTTGGTTTGGCCGCCGCCGTTTTTCTTTTTTCCATGGCTCGTGGAGGTGTTGCTGAAATAAATTTTTACATTTGCCAAAAAAAAAGTGGTGTGAAGTCTAATGTCTGATTAAGGAGCGTTCACAAATGTCTGCATTTGACTTTAAGATCATCCAATTTTACTTCAAAGGGAAGCTATATTGTGACAAGGGAACATTTTAAAGATAGGTGCGGAAGAATATGAACGCTCCTTTACACAGTTATCACCACGTACCGTACAAACTCAAGGATAAATAGTGATATAAAAAACTCAAGAGATAAATAGTGGTAGAAAAAAATACTGACTTGCAGTGAAAGCATTAGTAAGACAACTAAGCAAGCGAATTTTTTTACACTAATGATTAATCAAACGTTGACTATACCAGTTGCTGATTAATTTTAAAAGGAACGGCTACATCATTCCTTTCAGTACAAAACATGAAAAATCTGACCTGTATATGACGACAGCAACCCGTGGATGAACCGGCACGACGCTGAAACTGAAACAAAACCTTGGGATAATCGGAATGACATAATACGACAAGGTTTGACTAAAAACCATTTGATCATTATTTATTATATAGCTACGTTGACGAACGTTAACTATATTTGGAGTAATTTATTATCCGACTAATTTTTAACGTAATGAGCAAAAATTATAAGCTTGACGAGTAGCATGTTATAACGTAAAGTTATAAAGTAAAAGTTCGAAAATAATGAGGGGAAAATAGGCATAAGACAACATTTATCAAGAACTTAAATTCGAATTCATTTCATTTTACTGGACTGGAAACTGTCAATACGGGCTTAAACTAAATATCCCGATTTCTATTGCTTAAGAAAATTCTAACCTCAATAAAAGATGCCGAATGGCTTGAGTGCGACGGCCCGAATTCCTGAATCCACTCTGAATGCCCGAAAACGGCGGCGGGCTGATGTCCGAGTCTGAATTAATGTTTAATCAGAAAAATAAGCTTTGGAAAAAGTTTCAGAGACTTTGACATTTTGACAAGAAGCTTCGCGATATGCGATATGTGGAACCCGGCTGGAAAGCCGTGAACAATCTTCAATTATCAAACCCGACAAAAAAAACAAATTACAGTGAACCAATTGGTGCATTAAAATTTGAACCTATATTCGTGAACTTTAAAGCTAACCTGATCGAGTCCGACGGCAATTAAGTGGCGCCCTGACACGATTACTCCAGTTCTGAGGAGTCTGCAGACCCGGGTTGAGGTGCGATCCGCACCTGAAAACCCGTTATGTTTCGGCCGGTGCCATAAAAATAAAAAAATAAAAACCTGTGAAAACAAAATAAACAGAAGAACGCACGGAATAACGGTTCTTCAAAATAATTATTTCGTTAAATAAAAATAAATTTAAATTCGGAAAAAATTTTGTAACATTTTTTTTCGTACGAAATTGTAAAACTTTTCTGATAGTGAAAAAAGTTTTACCGGAACCATTCGCGTAATAAATTCTCGAGGCTATACCTAAACCTTAAAGAACAATTTATACTTTTTGAAAACGCCTAAGTGAGGGAAATTCCACTTTTCCCACCCCTTCTCGTCCGCTAGTGCTTCACATTAATAAAAAATTGGTTAATTGTTTTTTATTGTTAGAGATTGTTTCATTATCAATGAATTTATTAATCAGGGTTATCTCAATAAACATAAAGTTTACATTAGAAAAAACGTGAGTTTCAGGTTTCATTTTCAAAATAATAGTAATAAATTTTTTTGAACTTTCATTGGGTTCATTTGAAATTTCAAGTAGGCCGAGCTTTTCACGTACAGTAAATGAACATAAAAAAATATTGGATAAACATGGATTATAAAAGCTACGAATTTACAGACACATTATCACAATGTAGAAATCGTTTTAGAATGCAGAAGGTTTCGCATGATGCGGATAGTTGTTAGAGATTTCCAAAATGTTAAACATTTTACACAAGCTTTTCTTGTCACTCAAAGTCGTACAAAAAGTTGTACATCTCGAGTTGTTTGGATGTGGTTAACCAAGTGAATTCGATTGATTTGCTCTTGTCCTGCAATGATCAGTCAGTCAGTCAGTCAGTCAGTCGGTTAGTCAGTCAGTCAGTCAATTACAGTCATCCAGTTGTTATGTAGTCAGTCTCAGTCAGTCAGTTATAAAGCAGTCTGTCAGTCAGTCAGTACACCAAACCGAAATTTCGACCAGAAGCAACGGTCGTTCGTGTTGGGAATTTACCATTCTGTACCGAATATCCGCCAGCACCGCGGATAAGAATTGAAGGGATCCATTTCTATCATGGCCGCTGGATCGCAACTTAAAACAACAACAACATCATCAACAACAACAACAACAACAACAACAACAACAACAACAACAACAACAACAAAATTAACAACAACAACAACAACAACAACAACAACAACAACAACAACAACAACAAAAAAACAATAACAACAACAACAACAACAATAACAACAACAACAACAACAACAACAACAACAACAACAACACATTTTCTTATTAATACTGAACTGTGAGTTTTTTTTGAAACCTGGGTGATTCGGATGTTTGTTAGGAGATTTTTTACGCAAGAACCGACGACGACTTTATCGACCCCGAAGAATTTAGCATTGATCGAACTATTGGGTTTCTTGTTGCCCTGAAATTTGTTATTTTGGTTTTTTTTAACTTTGACTTTTTCATTAACTGAAGCCGTCGAGGCACACTAATACCATTCAGAATGGTATTCTCGTAGTGGCCAAAGAGCTGAATAAACTGACGGCAATGGCAGAAACCCCAGAGCAACTCTTCAGGATCTACGTCTCAAGTCAGGTTTCTAACTTAGGACTAAGGCAGCCCAACGCACTAGACTAGAGAGGCGACAAGATATCTAGCGTATGGTAAATACTGCTACTACAGAATGTGGATACTCAACAACAACAAACAAACAAATGAATAAACAAACAAACAATAACAACAACAACAACAACAACAACAACAACAACAACAACAACAACAAAAACAACGACAACAACAATAACAACAACAACAACAACAACAACAACAACAACAACAACAACAACAACAACAACAACAAACAAGAAGACACAAAATCGGGACAAGCCTGGGTTTGTACAACCACCGGTCTTCGCTCAGCATCCTGGCAGATTTCCAAAGTGGCCACAAGCAGCGGACAGTCATCCAGCTGACAACGATACACTCGATGGTACTGGTTGTTCGGATTCACGCTCAAGTCAGGTCGATCCACCTGTTAACGTTCAAGTGTTTACGAAAAAAATATGTTGATCTGGAAAAAAACGTTCGTGGAGTTCAAAGTTTACACGGCTAAGTGGTATAAGACACCATGACCGAATGATGTTGTTCGTGGTGACCAGAGAGGGCTTTAAAAGGGATACTACAGAGTAGAGGTCGAAAGAAATCAATGAGGTATTCAGATTTAGTCACTGGTTGTATGATCAACTTCCAGACCAGTCAGGTCGACCGGCCACAAGACTCATAGTTATGAGATTTTATGTGTGCACAGAAACCTCTAGTTATTTACAATCTTAACTGTTAAGCTCCATTTATACTCGCTCGTTTCGCCGAAACGTACGGCGAAACATGCACTGCAACAGAAACATGTTTGTAATAGTTTCGCCGTAACGACACCGCAGCCAACACCGAAACGGATTGCGAAACAGTTGACAGGCCAAACCACCGGGCACTAAAAACAAAAAATAACCGAATGTCACTGTTTTTTGGGTATTCTTGGGCATCACGATAAAACAAGAAATTCCGCTTTTTCCTGAATTTTTGTACCACCGTTTTGAAATGTGTTCGTGGTTGTTTCGGTATTGTTTCGCTGTCAGTTTCGCTGTTTTGTTTCGGTGAGATTGCGGTGTCTGTTTCAGTTGTTGTTGCGGGGTGAGTAAAAACGGGGCTTTAATGTATTCCACTAGCCTTTTCCCGTATCAAATTCTCGAACAAACGTCTGTTGTGTACTTTCTCAATACTTCTACGCGGCGCTTCTCGCTTTGCTTTTTCAGTTTGAAGTTGGCATAAATAAATACGGTCTGAATATCGTCGTTTGTTGTTGATTTTTTACTCACCCAATCATTCACTCATCACTCACTCACTCACTCACCCACTGACTCACCCATTCACACACACTCACTCACTCACTCACTCACTCACTCACTCACTCACTCACTCACTCACTCACTCACTCACTCACTCACTCACTCACTCACTCACTCACTCACTCACTCACTCACTCACTCACTCACTCACTCACTCACTCACTCACTCACTCACTCACTCACTCACTCACTCACTCACTCACTCACTCACTCACTCACTCACTCACTCACTCACTCACTCACACTAAGTAACCTCTATACAATCCTGCAATGAAGCGTACATTACGATAAGCTAGTGGAACGAGGAGTTCATCGCGACACACGATCTCGAAGTCTGAGATTGAGGGAGTGAGTGAGTGAGTGAGTGAGTGAGTGAATGTGTGAGTGAGTGAGTGAGTGAGTGAGTGCGTGTGTGTGTGTGTGAGTGAGTGAGTGAGTGAATGAGTAAGTGATTGAGTGAATAGTACAGCGAGCAACTGACTCCGAGTTAGGGTAGGATGTTTTCTCTGAATGTGCTCAATCAGCTCTCTAAAATAAGCAATCGATAGATTGTCGCGAGCTCGGTTGTCATCTGGTATTAAATGGTACGCCTGAATGATTGAGTGTGTGAGTGAATGGAATAAAGATTTTTTCATTTATTGAATGAAGCGATAATTGAGTCATTTTGTGAAATTCTGAATGGAGTGATATGTACCTGATTAGGTGCGTCAGTGAGTGAGTGGATGAGCGACTGAGTGAGTGAGTGAGTGAAAACCCGAATGACTCACCTGTTTACGTAGTCGATCCTCGTCAAATCCCACGTCCAGATCAAACTCAATCGGTGTATCAAGAGGCAGATCCAAGCGCAAATGACGCAGCTGTCGGTCATCATCAAATATAACACGTTGCAATGAACCATCGTCTTGCGACTCAACAGAATACGCCGATACCTACATACCAGTGTGAAACGGTTATCTGAGGGATGAAAAAAGTTTTGGAATTTCCTCCCAGAAAATATAGAAAATGCCGAAATGATGAGGGCATATTTTTTCTCCCGAATAAATTATGATAGTGAACGTTCACTCATAACAGTGATTCAAAGACCTTTGAAGCGGATGATTTTCGAAGACAATGCTTTTTGCAAATTAACACGTTGGCGGGTAATAAAAAATACAAAATTCTGGACGGAATGGGAAAGCTACTTCTATCGCTGGAACTAGAACCATCACTAGCACCTGTATCGGCTCGTTCATCAACGGTGTTCTATTTGGGTTTCGAAAATACGTCTCCACTGGCACCCGCTCCGTTTGATCCAACCTACTGGTAGTTGGTTGGAGCGACTGAGAGAATGAATTGAGATACAGTACAAGACAAAAAAAATATGTCAGAAAACTAGCGATGCTACGGCAACTCTTATCACCGTATTGGGTATTTTTCATTGTTTGGTTGGAAACGTAGCTGAAGCGTCGGTGACTCTCAGAAATGACTAGGCTCCCAACCAATCAGTGAAGAGGGCAAAGCTTTGGCTGTTCTTACCCTTTTTTTTCACTGTACTCCACAGTTAATTGCAAAGTTTTCAGAAAACCTCGTTTCAGAAATTTCCCTCAGCTTTCATACTCCGGTCAAATTATACCCTAGATCATATCCAAGGTTTCCTTTTGGTCAAAAAAACTTTTGTGAATACCTTTTAAGCATGGCACTCACTAGTTTTCCTTCAAACTAAAAATCGGTTATTAGAAAAAAACGAATGTATACCCGTAGACTAACCCTTTCATTCCGAGACCAGTCCAGAAAGTTATAAACCGAATGCTGGGTGGCAGCCATGTTGGAAGCCCTTTCTGGCTGAGATATTGGCTGGTAACAATGTCTATTCATTTCTCCAATGGTATAGTTTCGTCTTTGCTGCCTCACCGAGAAAAATGTCTAATCAAGTATTTCTTCATTTAATTTTCCATTTATTCAGTATGACCATGCCCATCAAAGGACTGCCTGATCTACGTACGGTCTAAAAACGGCAATGTTAATCCTACAAGAAGACTGAAAGGGGACACCAGATTAAAACTGATAAACGATTTTTTTTCATCCACTTTAAAATCAGTACTTATTCATTCATTTTTTATCGTCCACTCTCAATTCTTTGTACATTGTTTTGAAGTGAGAATAAAAATAAAAAAATAAATTATGAATGAAAATAAAGACAATTTTCGCGTTAAATTGATTAGAGCAGCTACACAAATGCGATTCAGATAGCCGTGAAGCAGGACAGACAAAACATGTTACAACACAGAATGGTTATAAAACATATGGCTAGCGTTGTCCATGATTTTTTACTCGTGCAATTCAATCGGCAACAGTGAATGATTCGAAGCCACGTATTCACCGAGGCAAAGATATCAAACTGACAATTTGGTCTAGAAAGGATACACTGCGTAATTCAGAGGTATTTCCAATGGTATTTTTGTTGGAAGCAACAAAAAAATGGAATCCCAACATGTGTTGATAGCATTGGCGGACAAGCCAAACCTTCAAAGGGGGGGAATTTCTTCAAAGAAGGGGAACGTGCAGTTTTGAAGCAATTTTACCTACATTTTTAGAAAAAAAGAGAAATTATTCCCGCCAAAGAGCGGGAGATTCCACTTTTCCCTCCACTTCTCGTGCGCTAGCTATTGATGGTGGCTCTGGGCACTAGCGGATGAGAAGGGGAGGGAAAAGTGGAAATCCTCCTTCTTTGGCAATTTCAAAAAGAAGAACTTGTTCTTTAAGGTGCAGGTAAAATAACCAAATTTCTGTTAATTCCCCCCTCTTTGAAAAGTTTCCCCTCCCTTGGGAGGTTTTTGAGGAGTGGCTCTACGGGGTATATGGCCTGCTTCTCGTCACGCGGTTGGCTTTGACGCTGAATCGCGAGCGGACGAGAATTTTGACCAAAAAGAGAGGAAAATCCATTTGAACAGGGGAATTCACAGCTTTGACGTTCTAAATCGTTACAGTTAAAGAACATAATCCATGATCAGAATTTCAAAAAAATCGAGATAATTTGGTTCCCTCAAATTTTTATCCGCCACTGGTTATGCTGACTCAGCGTTGACAGCAGTGCTACTACTCGTTTGGTGGCGGATGAGGCGTTATGGGTGATTCCGGTTGATGAAAATGTTACGTTGAATTTACGATGAAAAAGTTGATATTGACAGAGGGATAATTTCAAAATCACTCACAAACCAGAGAACTCCCACTGTATGCGGGAACTCTCCATTTCAAATGATTAACTTGCTTGTATAAAATGTATGTTGGGTACATTGCTGTCCCGGCGGACGAGCTAATTTTCCAAAGAGAGGGGAATTCCGTCAAAGAGGGCGGAATGGACTCTATTTATGTCATTTTACTTACACCTTAGGGAACAATTTCTACACTTTGAAAACACCAAAGAGAGGGGAAATCCATCGTCCGCTAGCACTGGCGGACGAGCTAATCCTCCAAAGGGAGGGGAATTTCTTCAAAGAGAAGGAATTGGCAGTTTGCAGGCCATTTTACCTACACCTATGGGAACAAATTATACTTTTCGAAAATGCCAAAGAGGGGAGAATTCCACTTTCCCGTTCTTCCCTCGTCCGCTAATGTCCGCTAGTGCATTGCTGTTGATGCAAAGATGAGATGCGGATGATGAAAAGGAAGGGTGACGGCTGAAATATGAATATGAAACAAAACATGAAATTAATTTTAGATGAAAATTTTTTTTGAATAACGATGAAAATATATTTAGTTTTTTTTCTCTGAAAATAGCTTGAAATATTTGACTTGCTCTTTCGAGTATAGTCTCCTCCATTTGATAATTTCCTCTTCCGCCTAGTGCTTAGCGCTGACAGTCAACTTGAACAGGCAAACACGATGTTTCACACGTTGCAACTTCAACAGGCAAAAACCGATGTTTCACACGTTGCGTCACTTCAACGATTTAAAAAAGATATGAAGACACGTTCGTAACGTACAATCAATCGTTGTTTTTTTCACGATTATTGCTGGATCATTAATGGTGTGACTTTAAAAATGAATAGTGGAACATTAACATACCACAAAAAATACCATACATAAATTGTTTGTTGTTTTGACTCCATTGAGAGAGATTTAACATTTGAGATCGGAATTCCCCGCACGTTATGTGTACATGAGAAGGGGAGGGAAAAATGGATTTCCCCCTCTTTGGCAATTTAAAAAAGTGCAGGTAATGTTGTCCCCTGATGTGTAGATACAACTGCCTAACAACTGCGATTCGCACAGTCTGTTCAGAAATAGTTAATTAATAATTTAGGAAACAATTGATGCATAACAAAAAATACAGTTTTTTATTAGCATTCGTAATCATATAGAAAATCATACATTTCGCGGTCTTCAGCTGATGTTATCCGAGTGAACTCGATGGTTCCGTTCCTCCTGCCTGACTGAAATTATTTATCAGTCCGACAGTCAGTCAGTCAGTCAGTCAGTCAGTCAGTCAGTCAGTCAGTCAGTCAGTCAGTCAGTCAGTCAGTCAGTCAGTCAGTCAGTCAGTCAGTCAGTCAGTCAGTCAGTCAGTCAGTCAGTCAGTCAGTCAGTCAGTCAGTCAGTCAGCCAGTCAGCCAGTCAGTGTCGGACGATTACACTAACTCCTATTTCGACTAGTATTAAGGGTCGCTCATCGTCAGAGTTAATGATTCGATTTCGAATGTCTGTCAGAACTTTGGATAAAAATAAGAGATATTTGTTCTGACAATCGACGCCCAGCTGAAAGTGTAGGTATTTTAAACAAAAATAACAATACCACCAACAACAACAACAACATCATCAACAACAACAACAACAACAACAACAACAACAACAACAACAACAACAACAACAACAACAACAACAACAACAACAACAACAACAACAACAACAACAACAACAACAACAACAACAACAACAACAACAACAACAACAACAACAACAACAACAACAACTACAACAACAACAACAACAACAACAACAACAACAACAACAACAACAACAACAACAACAACAACAACAACCACAACAACAACAACAACAACAACAACAACAACAACAACAACAACAACAACAACAACAACAACAACAACAACAACAACAACAACAACAACAACAACGAACCTGGCTCAGTCTGGTTGACACAAGTTCGATGGTGACGTTTCTCAGGAGATTGTCGTCGACCGTACAAAAGACTACTTTACGGTGTTCAGCAAAACGACTTTTGATCACTCGCTCCTCATCATGTTTCTTCTAAAAAACAACTTATTTGATGTTTTTTAAACAACAACAACAACAACAACAACATTAACAACCACAACGGCATACTTGCCTTGGAAATCACGTGTGCCGTCACCGACTTGCCATCGACATCCTGACACGGCTCCCGCATGGCCACGATCATCGGAATATCGTCCAGCTGGCAACGATACACTCGATGGTACTGCGCATTCGGATCCACGTACAGGTCGGGTCGATCCACCTACATAAAACAGTTGCCTTGCACAAGTTGACTTTTTTTTTTTTTTAAATGTTTTTTTCATCGATATTGATTAAGCTTTTTCATTTGATAAGGAGTAGTTAAACATGTGAAAAGCCAACAAAACTGATTTTCGACAACCTCACGTTAATGAGGATCCAGACTATCGTACATATCTCATGCATTACGTGATGAAACTCGCGCATTACGTGATGAAACTCGCGCATTACGTGATTGAACTTGTGCATTAATGACATCAGAATCGTTTTTCAGGTATAAAAACGTTATATTGCTGATAAAATCATGTACACTCAATAATTTTTTTTGAGAAATTGACTTCCAACATGTGTATAGTTACCTTTGCCCTGTAGGGTGGGCCCTGTATTGGTATAGCTGATTTATTGTTACCGCGTGTGGCCTTG
>OZ038442.1:8611015-8623515 GCA_964036265.1 Daptonema setosum
CGGAGAGGAGTTGTCTTTTTAATCATGGTCACTGGCAGACGAGATAATCCTCCAAAGGGAGGGGAATTCCCTTATAGAGGGGAGAATCGGAAGCTTTCAGGCCATTTTACCTACATCTTAAGGAATAAATTTAGTTTTTTTGAAAACGCCAAATGAGGCGGAATTCCATTTTCCCTCCCCTTTCTCGTCCGCTAGTGATCATGGTGTTTGTGGTAACGGGGACATAGAAATAATTGTTGACAACACGAAACCCTGACTGAGCTAGAATGAAGAATCTCCCTACATGTTGATACACCCTGGCAGAAAATCTGCATACTCAATCTTATTTTTTATAATAAACAATCTTCTTAGCGGATGAGACCGAATGAGAAACAACCATTTTATAACAAAAAAAAGTTTTCAATTTTCAGTTTTGAATTTCAGCTGCGCGGCAAAAACTTTTTGAGTAGCACTAGCGGACGAGAAGGGGAGGGAAAAGTGGAATCCCCCCACCTTGGCGTTTCCAAAAAGTAGAATTTGCTCCTTAAGGCATAGGTAAACGGCCTAATTTCTGCTGATTCCCCCTCTTTGGAGATATTTCCCTCCCTTTGGAGGTTTGGCTCGTCCGCCAGTGCTGAGTAGTAAGAAACCCTAGATAGGCTATACACGAGAGGGAATGTAGGACTTCCCGATTTCCCCGTCAAATGCAGCTGTATGTATGATACACTGGCGGACGAGCTATTTCACCAAAGGGAGGGGAATTTCGTCAAAGAGGGGGAATTGGCAGTTTTCAGGTCATTTTATCTACACCTTAAGGAACAAACTCTTCTTTTTGAAATCACCAAAGAGGGGGGAATTCCACTTTTCCCTCCCCTTTTCATCCGCTAGTGTTATGATACATATGCCACCAACAGCGTTGTCCCACTTTTACAATACATAATATGACTCATAATTACATACAGTAATTATAGGCATACTCAATCAATTATGGGAATACATATGAATGCGCGCCATATTTTCTTTAGTTCAAATTATCGATGCAGACACCAGGAGTTCAAGTAAGAAGTTGGAATGTTAAATAATCCAACTTTGAAACATTAGCTGGATCGAATACAACATAAAGCACTCAACTTGCTATGCTATATTCATGTCATCACCTTGCAATCATCATGCTCAATCGCTGTTGACCGAGTTGGTAAAGTTTCAGATTTCAGATTTCAGATTTCATTGTGTTGTCTCGCATATAATCGGTCTTACAAAAATTACGAATTACAAATTACCTGAATTAAAGAGGTAAAAAAACATGAAAAATAATTAAGTTTAAAGAATCACTAGAATTGAACATGAAAAGAGAATAACGACGCGATATATACGGAAATTGTCCTAAGGGACATTTCGAAAACACAATAACTATTGATTAGGATCTCAAGAAGCTCTTTACTGACTTTGCGAGCAGTAAAGATGTGCATACATGCTAGTTATTAGCCTTAACTAATGTTGACCGTTGCATGCCTAGAGGAAATTGCGATACATGACTCAGAGTCTGATTATGTGACAACAACAACAACAACAACAACAACAACAACAACAACAACAACAACAACAACAACAACAACAACAACAACAACAACAACAACAACAACAACAACAACAACAACAAAAACAACAACAACAACAACAACAACAACAACAACAACAACAACAACAACAACAACAATAACAACAACAACAACAACAACAACAACAACAACAACAACAACAACAACAACAACAACAACAACAACAACAACAACAACAACAACAACAACAACAACAACAACAACAACAACAACAACAACAACAACAACAACAACCACAACAACAACAACAACAACAACAACAACAACACAACAACAACAACATCAGTCAAACAACCACATACACTCATACACCGGATCTATAGCGTGACCGAATAAAGTGAATGAATGAATTGAGTTGATTTGATTGATTACGTTACGGAGAATCAAGGAGTCACGGAATCAAAACACCATCGATTGGAGAAAGAATACGTGGGAGTTGAAGACAGGAAATTAATACCAAAATTAATTAATATTAATATTGAGGTTGCTTTTATGCTTGATAAGTAAACAAATAAAGGCTACTTATTTATAGGAACCTATTTTTTTTAAATGCGACTATTTGGTCTTTCAACGCTGAAATTAGTTCAATTTTTTATCGATTTGAAGATCGAGTTTTACACATCTAAAGACTAACTGACTGAACTTACTGACTGACTGACTGACCAAATGACTGACTGACTGACTAACTGACTGACTAACTGACTGACTGACTGACTGACTGACTGACTGACTGACTGAATGACTGACTGACTGACTGACTGACTGACTGACTGACTGACTGACTGACTGACTGACTGACTGACTGACTGACTGACTGACTGACTGACTGACAGACTGACAGACTGACAGACTGACAGACTGACAGACTGACTGACTGACTGACTGACTGACTGACTGACTGACTGACTGACTTAGCCAGATCAATCATCATATGACAGGTCAATTAAAGACCAGTCCAAAAGCACCTTAGGTACTGTGCTTCGAACACACGGAGTGACTCGTGTCTTCAAGCCCTCACTAGCGGACGAGAAGGGGAAGGAAAGTGGAATTCCCCCCTCTTTGGCAGTTTCAAAAAGTAGAGTTTGTTCCTTAAGGTAAAACGGCCTGATTTTCGCCAATTCCCCCCTCTTCGGAAAGATTCCCCTCTCTTTGGAGGTTCGGTTCGTCCGCCAGTGCAAGCCCGTATGAATGAAGGGTACATGTACCTTTAGAACTGGCGGAAGACAGAAACCTCCAAAAAAGAAGGGAATCTCTACGAAGAGAGGATATTGGCAGAGTTTAGGCCATTTTACCTACACGTTAGGGAACAAATTCTTCTTTTTAAAAACTCCAAAGAGAGGGGAATTTTAATTTTCCCACCCCTTCTCGTCCGCTAGTGTATGTAGGATACATGTACCCATAGAACTGGCGGATGAGCGAAATCTACAAAAGAAGGGAATCTCTACAAAGAGAGGATATTGGCAAAAATTTGTCCATTCTAAATACTCCTTAAAGAACAATCTCCAATTTTCGAAACCGCCAAAGAGGGGGGAATTCCCCTTTTCCATGCCCTTCTCGTCCGCTAATGACTCATGGCACACACAAGTGATTAGTTATGGCACTTTTATAGACTCGTTGTTAGAGCGAACCCGTATGATCGCCCCGGAGGGAGCAGCGGGCGAGAAGGGGAGGGAAAAGTGGAATTCCCCCATTTTTGGTGCTTTTAATGTCGAATTTGTTCCCTGAGGTGTAGGTAAAATGACCTGAAAACGGCCCCCTATTTGAGGAAATTTCCCTCCCTTTGGAGATTCGGCTCGTTGGCCAGTGGCCCGAAGGCAGTATGGTGAATACAGGCATTGTTTACTCAGTTCATTTATATAAAATTATCAGTAATTGTAAAATAATATTAAATGTTGGTATAACATGATATTATTGTTGATAATATATGTAGGTAAGTTAAAAATATAAAACTACATACAGTATGTGAAATATTCTCAAGTGACCCGGAGATTGATTCAGAATGCGCGTCGATTTTCTCCCTGATTTAAAGATAAAAATTTTCATGTATGGAAAAGTTTTATCAAGCTGAAATTATGTAGAAAGGTCTCCTCCTAAACCTATTCTGAAGGCTATATGTACGTATTCTACATACAAATGCACGTGTTTATTACTTGTCTACTGTGAACGAAGTATTCTACATACATATACATACAGGCCTACATATCCAGACATTCAGTCAATTGCTCTAACGTATGTAAGTACTTACATACATACACAGTAGATACATGCGTACAGCTCATACATGGTGTGCTACTCTTTCGATACATTGCTGCTACTACATACTGGTTAGTACAGGGGGTCCAGATCAACTGTTTAATAACCGTAAGAAAGTTAGCGTCAATAAGTTAAGCACCAATCATGTCAGCAATTGAAAGAGATAAAGATTGATCCTTCCTTGCTTAACTAAAATGAATTCCTTCAAAAATAATTCGAGAACAAAGTTCACAAGTTTCAAATTAGTCTTAGTCATATTTAAGATATGCGTAGCTTCAATTAGGAATAATAAATTAATTTAAAAAACTAAGAAAAATTTTATCCGTCGATCTATCATAGAGAAAAGTCGGTCCTTTTCGCCTGAATGAGACACTGAATTGAATATAAAAAAAGCATGACTATTCAGATTGTTGGTGCCATTTTATGCGATTTACTTGGACACCATACCCTGTACACGATCTTAACATCCAATCAAGCGTCAATCAGGCCATCGTTGCACCTGGGCATATGGCACTGTGTTATTTTGATACATACAGGGTGGACCGAAAAAGGCGTTTGTATTTAGAAAACTTTGCAAATGCAGCCTCTAAAAACGAGATTCTTCAGTTTTCCATGTTTTTTTACAGTGTTAACGAACAAACTATGATCATGCATTTAAATTTATTGAATAGTTGAAGAGTATTATGCCAAAATATCATTTAGTATTTCCAAAACCCAAAACTTTTCCTAGAATATTCCGCAAACACGAAATTTTATGCGCGCATACAAAGGTGGATAACCACTGAAATACCATCGCTGCGCGGGCCTAACGCGCTTTTCCTTGCTCTCGCTCGAGCAAGCCAACCTCAGGTAAGCGGGTGTTAACGGACAGTAAAACTTTATATTGAATACATTTTTGGTGACAGAAAACTTGGCGTTTGGAAAAAAATTCTAGGAAAATTTCCGGGGTTTGGAATTTTGCATCAGAGGCCATTCCCATTTCAAGTTGTGGAGCGTCAAACGTGAGTTCGTTATGTATGTATATGTATTCGGTGGCCCACCCTGTACATTATTGTATGTAAAGTATTTATAGCAGTCTCAATTGCTAAGGAGATTTTTGTAAGACTTTTCTATTGTTTGCAGAACTATACAATGAGGTCAGCGAACCCTTCTAGTCTATTATTGAAGAAACAAAGGGTATTCCGGTGGCGGGTCATAAAGAGACCTAGTTCGCGTTTCGGACTCAGCATAGACGCAGAGGTCTTTAAAGTTCGAAAGAGGTTTCCCGGTGTTATTATCGAACTATGTTTGCACAAAATACATATGCACATGAAACATTAAAATATAGTGAAAAACTTATTTGATTTAATTTTGAACACAAATTGAACGGTGTGAAAATATGATAACAAGTAAAGAACCAAACGGGATTCTACTGAAGAACATATTTCCAGCTTTCCCAGATCATGAAACATCATCATGTCATGAAGGATTGTAAAAGTTTCCCTATGTTATAAACTACAGGTAAAAATTTGGGTTGCGAGATTTTCTAGGACATTCCATGTAAAAACTTTCCCTCACGTCCAAATAGTGTTTTCGTCTGTCCGTTCGATTGGGTAAATTAATTTACCTTAAAAAGATCACCTCATTCCGCGTGATCATAGCTTGCTTCTTCAGTCATTGAAAAGCTTTCGTTGAAAAAACTACTTCAAACACATTATTACCACGAAAATGTCCCGTATCAGAGTCATTCCAGTTAGACCAGGCCGTTCGTACACGCTATTGAGTAAACTGTTTGGTGGGAAATTCGTTCACGTTTCATCTTGTTGAGTTATTCGAATATAGATTCTTTTTCAAGGCAGCGAAGCTATCGTCATTTTTCAACACCAACGACAACCACCCAACTCATTTTTTCGAAAAGTTTAAAAATTTCGTTTATGTTTCAAAGGGGTCAATGGATAATAAATACGATTTTCAAACTACATTCGTGAAGGCGACCTATTGGACTTAATAATATTATTACTCAACCAGGCGACCAAATGAAATTTTTTTACGAGTGCTATGAGGCTATGTTTCATAGTCGGGAACTTTTTTATGCATGTTCTTTACTAAAACCCGGTAATGGGTTTCAATAAGAAGCAATTGAAAGTTGAACAGAATTTTAATTTCTCTCCTATTAAATTAGTTAATCGAATTAGGATATCCTATTTCAATTTCTATGATTATTCAATTATTAATACGGAAATTCAAAAAAAACCCCACCGACTGTAAAACATCGTTGCATTAATGTTTATTTTGAGCCGTGCTTGTATCATGAATGTTTGGTTTCCGACCAGGGTTTACGAGCAAACAAACGTTGATACTGTTTACATGGGGAGACCTCCACTATGTAGCTTGGTACCCGTAAAAATCTTTCAACGTACATAAATAACCAAAGAATCAGGTCCAGTGCTTGTATAATGTCTGATTGTCATGTGAAAAGTATTTTTCTCGAAAAATTCCGTATTCACTCACTCACTCACTCACTCACTCACTCACTCACTCACTCACTCACTCACTCATTCACTCACTCACTCACTCACTCACTCACTCACTCACTCACTCACTCACTCACTCACTCACTCACTCACTCACTCACTCACTCACTCACTTACTCTCATGACTCAATAAAGTTCCCCTTTCCAAACCATCTATATATTAGATGGGATTGCATTTCAGTAAACATGACATTATCTATATGAAACCTTTCGAGCTTCCGGTTAGCAAGCGTGTGATTGAGTAGGTGGAATGTTGAGTGATTAAGTGAGTGAGTGAGTGAGTGAGTGAGTGAGTGAGTGAGTGAGTGAGTGAGTGAGTGAGTGAGTGAGTGAGTGAGTGAGTGAGTGAGTGAGTGAGTGAGTGAGTGAGTGAGTGAGTGAGTGAGTGAGTGAGTGAGTGAGTGAGTGAGTGAGTGAGTGAGTGAGTGAGTGAGTGAGTGAGTGACTCCTCCTTACTTCTGTATCAGTCAATGCACTGAAACTATTACTCTCGGCTACAGTCTTTTGTAATCATGATTTTCAATCATCTTCCGATGTCCCTTATGATGCATCATACTATTCTATGTCCATGCGTCCAATATTCTGCTCATATGAATAATGATTCCTCTTACATGTACTGAATGCAATATAATGCTTTCATGAATAATGGTTCCGACTAGTATAGGCAATATACGGCATTCCAGTATGCTTGTATTAGGAGGCAACAACGTACATACATACAGTATGGATGCATCAAAAGTCATCATGTATCCTATAATACGGTTATCGGCATGCGCAGACTATAGGAATACGCTAGAGCGCGGAATCGATGAGATATCACTTTTTGAGTGGAAATCTAATGAAAAATAATGACAACCAAAAAAACTTATAAGAACATCATGATAAAACATAGTCAAATTTCTGTTCTGGAGAGCACTTGGTCAGGTTGACTAATGTACTGACGGCGAAACACTAGCGGACGAGGGAAGAACGAAAAAGTGGAATTCCCCTCCTTATGGCGATTTCGAAAAAATAGAATCGTTCCCTAAGGTATAGGTAAACTGTAAATTTTCCCCATTTTGACGGAATTCCTCTCCCTTTGGAGGGTTAGATAGTCCGCCAGAGCTGTGAAATATGTATGCCTGATGGTAAACTGTGAGAGCGTGACGAATTGCACTAGGCGCTGTAAATTTAACGTCTAAATCATTCTGGAATCAATGTGATAAATGAAAACCAGCGGAACCCATGTGTGAGATAATAAAAGTCATGATCACGTTCGCTTGTTCAGACAAAGTACACTCTTGTATAAACTTTATACTGTATACTGTTTTTGTTTCAGGGTATAAAAAACAGATTTGAAGTCAAATTGGACGTCAAAAACTATTTGAGTAAAAATGAATTCTGGCTGGACTATAATAATGCGTATGATATGGTCCCCGACTGATGCCCATGGTACAATGTGCTCTATGTACGGCACTTTATGCCAGAAAGGTCAACCCAAGGAAAACAACTACATACATTTGTGTGAATTATTTTTGATCTGTAAATACATAGTTCCCAATGGCTTAGCCGACTTTTAAGTTGCATAGGCGACAATTTTCTCGGTGTCCTTCTGAAATGTTTCTCTTCATGTTTACAAAGTCGAGGCTAGACTATTATGCGTATGATACGGTCCCTGACATTATGACCATCTATGGTACAATGTGTTCTACAACGTACCATCGTGGTACTTTATGCCAGGAAGGTCAGTCCAGGAAAACCACTGAACATTTTTTATGTGTTCGTTTTGGTCTATGGACCATTTACAATGAGCTACCATTCACATCGGTTTTTCAGTATATAAACCAAATTTCGGAATGGAATGATTGACAGGAACTTTATTATACGGTTCCCTTGATATATTCTTTCCATAGATCACAATATCAATACACTGGTTTCCCTTACTTTTCGGCTTAAAGGTCATGTGAGACAAAAAAACAACAACGTGACAGCAAGTGAATTAATTATTGTGTGTGATACTGTACATGGTGACTGCGACTGGTGAGTTCCATGAGTTGTGAACAAAACATTTTAATTAACAGAAATGCTGAAGATGTTAAAACATTACACGCTGAAATTTCATGCTAATCTCAGCAAACCAAACAGAGACATTTGTAGATGTTCTCACAACAAGAATGTTTATCAAAAAAGTTTTTTTCTAGCTGGATTCAGCAACGCTTTGTTAATGAAAGCTCGAGTGAATAAAAAAGTTTATGTCGGGGTTACATCTTACTGATCCCATACATAAATAACTGACCATGTTATACGTAGATCTTATCCCCACCAATTTTTCTCACAACCTATCCGTTATAAAACAAAGATAAACTCAATATTTGAAGGTGTATGGCAACGGTTTTACAAGACAAACCCCACTGCATTGACTGTATGGTTGAAACAACAGCAATAAACAATTAACACAGCAATCTCAAAATCAGGTCAAATAGTTGTAGTTTTTGGCCCACCCTGTATATAGATTTCAATATACACAAATCTGGTCACCGGTAGGTCCAGGAAAACTTCCTAGATAATGGTAATGTAAGCCCGGCGGGGTCCGTGCGGAAGGGGCATTGGCGGACGAGCTAATCTCCCAAAGGGAGGGGAATTTTGTCAAAGAAGGGAATTGGCAGCTTAGGCAACAAGTTCAACTTTTTGAAATCGCCAAAGAGGGGGAATTCCCTTCTCGTCCGTTAGTGGGAAGGGGTGGGAAGATGCAGGAAGGCTGACGGACAAGTTAACCGTCCAGGCAGATGATTATTACTTCAAAAGACTGGGGATGAACAAGAAAATCGTTCAGCTAGCAATTTATTTTTAGTTTTTAGATATGGAACTTGATAAATAGGAGTTTCGCTGGTATCTCGTCCGCTAGTTTAGGGGGGGGGGCACTGGGGTGGGGCCACCGGGGTTGGCACTTCAAGGACACATGTGCGCCACCGCTAGATGAACCATGAAATCGAGTTATTGGCTTGGTTCGGGTTGCGGGTATCATGTCCCGGCGAATGCACTAGCGGACGAAAAGCGGAGGATGGCTAAATGCCACCTTCTTTGGGAAAAAATATGATAACGGTTCTCTTAATTCAGGTTGCATTTGAGGAAGCACTAGCCAACCCCCTTCTCCATTCCCCCCGTCAAGGCGGTATCTTCGCAAGTAGAAAGCTTTTGGAAGTAAACTGACTGAATGCAAATATGTACAGGGTGTCCCATCCTTTTGTCCCGATGTTGACGGCTCCGCATTTGAGTTGTACTCAACTAATATTGCTGAAATTTTTTTCTGAAATAGAGGAGACTTTGGCAATTTGTTTGATACCTATTAGAAGTTTATTCGACGACTGTAGCAAATTTTCCTAGCCATCGAAAAAATTTCCAATTTTGGCCAATATTTTTTCATTATTTTTTTATTTCTCGAGCAAGAGACATAACGAAATAGCATCAATCACAAGGCACCGTGAACAGAAAATCATATGTAATAACTACAAAAAAAATTAACCCGAATTGTTAACTTTTCGACTTGGGTACCACTGAAATCTCGGCATCGTTCCCATCGAACAGGCACAGCTTTCAGGGCTCCATGGCGTGTGTCCACAGAAAGGCCACCAATCTCTTCAGTGATAAAAAGACGTAATTGGTCCGAAATCTCGGGACTTTTTGCATACACGCACTCCATTAAATTACCCACTAGCAGAAGTCCATCGGACCAGATCTGGTGACCACCCGAGATTGGCTCGACGAGACCTTTCCTGACTCTTGAGTCAACAGAGAAGGACTACTCCATTGGCCTGCCTGGTCACCAGATCTGACCCCACTGGACTTTTGGTTGTCTGATGATTTGAAGAGCCCACATATGCGAGGAATCCTGAGAACTTGAGCCAGTTACGTCTGTTTATGACTGAGGAGATTGGAGCCATTTCTGTGGACTTACGCCATGCAGCTCTGAAAGCTGTGCCTCGTCGATGAGAACGATTCCGAAATCTCGGTGTTACCCATGTGGAGAAATTAGCAAGTCTGGTTTTTTTCTTTTTTTCTTTTTATGTGGTTATTATCCATGATTTTCTGTTCACGGTGCCTTGTGGTTGATGCTATTTCGTTTTGTCTCTTGCTCGAGAACTAAAAAAAAATATAAACTTATTGGCCAAAATTGGCATTCTTTTCGATGGCTTGTAAAATTTGTTACAGACGTCGAATTAATTTCTGGTAGGTGTCGAACAAATTGCCAAAGCCTTCTCTATTCCAGAAAAAAATTTCAGCCATAATAGTTCGGTACAACTCAAATGCGGAGCCGTCAACATCGGGACAAAAGGATGGGACACCCTGTACATGTGTGCCATGCTCAATGGCGGATGAGAAAGAGAGTAATTTTCCCTATTCGCCGTTTCCAGAATTTATAATTCGTACCTCGAATGTTACTCAAGAAATTGTATTTTATTTTATTCTTTACAGCATGTGCTTCTTGTAAAGTCTATCAGACCGCCATTGGGTTCATGATAAAGTAAACAAGGCATGCATGAAACAACGGCGGACGAGTCAATCATCCAAACTCCAAAGAGAGGGGAAATCTTTCAAAGAGGGGGGAATCGGCAAATATCAGACCATTTTAGTTATGCCTTGGCAAACAAAATCTACTTTTTGAACTCACCAAAGTAGGAATTCCCCCCTCTCCAAAAAAAATCTTGTTCGCTAGTGCTTGAAGGAAGGTTCGTTATGACCCTTATCACTGGCGGGCGAGCTATAAGCCTTCGAAGAGAGGGGAATTTTTTCTAACAATGGGGAGGGGTTATTAGCGGTTTTGAGGCTATTTCATCTACACCTTCTTCACATTCTATAATTAATGAAACTGCCAAAGAGGGGGAATTCCCCCCCCCCCCCCCATAATTGTCAGCTAGTGCATGAAGTAGGGTTCGTTTTATACCGCACGTTATTGCCGAACTTCCGGGGTCGAGTTTATAATGAAAGTTCATGAATGAACGCCCATTATATACATACATAGCTTGGTCAGGGTTTCTTGTTAAAAGTTTACGATGGAGCTTCATGAATGCCGATACATATATGTCAACATAGCTGGGTAAGGGTTTATTGTTATCCAGAAAATATTTTCATTGACCCGTAATCACATTTACGATGGATACATTTTCAATAATATATATTATATAAAATATATTTAACATTTACGAAAAATCAAATTCTAGGATCCTTAATACGTTGGGTTGAATAATAATGACCATTGAAAACCAATGTGACAAAAGGCTGACAATGAAACGAGTTAAATATGTTTACCATGCAACATTGGCGGACGAGCTAAATCCACGAAAGGAGGGGAATTTCGTCAAATAAGGGGGAATCGGCAGTTTTCAGGCCATTTTACCTACACCTTAAGGAATAAATCCTACTTTTCAAAACAGCCAAAGAGGGGGGAATTCCACTTTTCCCACCCTTCTCGTCCGCTAGTGCAAGGCAACACTGTATGTGCCGGCCGTTATGTTAACGACTATCTAAAATCGAGTTATCTAGGTGCCAGAAAGATCTGGGCCGATTGCTTATGAAACTGTCACGTACATACATATGTACAGTGTCCATGGCGCATACTAACGAAGATCCTTATATGCATGTAAAGATAAGAATCTAATCTTAGTGAGGCAGAAGACAAGTACTGCAGACAAAAATAAAGGTGTAAAGTTTAGCATTATTGATTTTTTCATTCAACGCTGATCCGATTGTGATCCTTCAAACACATGAAATAGACGTGTACATTGATGACAATGCAAGCATGAAAGTCGTAACAAGGACCAAAAAAAGTCAGGGTTTTCAGAATGTATAAACAAAAATCGAAGAGTGGCGTTTCGTCCCTGAATCGAGACGCCTGGATTGGTGGGACTCATCAGTCGATGAACAATCCAAAAATAATAAATAGGGAGGAGTAGAAGTGAGGAATGAAGTAAACGTAACCAGTGTATGTCTCATCACCAATTGACAATGAAAAGGCACCAACCAAGTAATGAAGAGACCATGGCACCATGAACCGCGTCCAACATGAGAGCACCCTCGTCGTAGTAACGACTGTAATAACATCATCATTGAACAACAACAACAACAACAACAACAACAACAACAACAACAACAACAACAA
>OZ038442.1:8626015-8634184 GCA_964036265.1 Daptonema setosum
CACTCACTCACTCACTAACTCACTCACTCACTCACTTATTCTTACTTTACTGTATATAGTTTACGCCTCATTTACTACTGTTTTTGCTCTGCTTTACTTGTTGTCTGCTTATAATTTCCATTGATATTTTTTGGTTATTATGGTTTTATTACAAAAAATTTTCTTTCACATTTCATCATTCATGATAATTACAGCAGTGAAGGTGGACCAATGAAAATGTCCATTACATCTCGGTTAAAAGAACAGTGACTGACTGCAATATATGACATAACCATATCAAAGAGGAAGGGGTACTCTGAGGAGGGGTATTACATTTTTTTGTTGGATTATGGACGTACAAAATCCAAATTTTTAGGTATTTTGGACTTTTTATGTATTATGGGCGTCCCGTTTTGGATTTTGGGCATGTTATGGATTTTGTCCAGTTAGGTATTTTGGCTTTTAGGGATTTTGGTAGGGACCCGTTAGTGCTGTGCTGGGCCGTCATGATTTTTCTCGAAAATATGGTATGATGAAAACACTGAAAAGCATAATATACGTTATATACATAGCTTGGTCAATGAATATTTTTATCAAGAAATCAGTAGGGACCGGTTCTGTAAACGGCAATGATTTTTTTCTCTCTGTTTGGCACGAGTTTTTTCTGTTGTCATATAAGAAAAAAATCTCACATAAGTTTAAAAAGTATTAGTAACAAAGTTACCTTGAATAGAATCTACAGGTTCACAAAGGAAATGTAACACTCTTAAATTGCCATCTCAATGATATTGCTAAACTAGTACGTACTAATATCTCTTAGTCAACATGTAATCTGATCAGACATTGGAACTCCCCAAAGGCGGACGAGCTAACTAACAAAGGGAAGGAAATTTCACTGAAGAGGGGGAATTGGCCGTTTTAAGGCCATTTTACCTACACCTTGGAGAACAAGTCCTCCTTTTCGAAAAGCCAACGCCAACCTTTTTGGTTGTTCCCTCGTCTGCTAGTGGAACTCTCATAGTCTCATCTGAATCTATAGAACAGTCGGTATTGGATTAGTCGGCGGCCTTTCCGGATTAAATTAGATCAAATGTCTGAGCCGGTGGAAATACACAATATCATATCGCCTATTTACATGTATATGTATGTATCATGGGGTGTCTTGTTATCGAAGACTAGTACTCTTTACGCAAATAGCGGGAAAGAAAGGGAGGGAAAAAAGGAATTCCCCAAAAAGTGCAGTTTTCCCTTAGGTGTGGGTAAAATGGGTCCAAAACTGCCAATTCCCACCTCTTTGAGAAAATGCCCATCCCTTTGGAGGTTCGGCTCGTCCGCCAGTGCTTTAGGCAATGCGTTATGTTGTCCAAAACCATTCGGGAACTTGAAAACGTGCCGATAACGGATTGAAGTTGAATCGCACGCTCAAAAACTCATATAATACTCATTCAGGAATGTTTTTGAATCTTTATTCGGACTTTTAAAAAAAATCGGAACTTCATTTCTATAGCTTTTCCAGCGATCAAAACCTCATCTTTTGCTATGAAAAGATGGTGACTATGTAAATACCTGCAATCGTGAGCATGAAATTTTTTACGAACTATAAAAAAGGTGCACATTGAAAATTAATCTTCAAATAAATTGAAAATGGTATAGAGCGAAACGCGATTTGCTCCAGTAGTCTTTGGTGCAAATATTGCATTAGCGAATTACATATTGCCACCGGCGGACGAGGGAATATTCCCAAAGAGGGGGGAATTGACAAAGTGTCAGCCTTTTACCTAACCTTAAGGAATAAATTTTACGTTTCGAAACTACCAAAGAGGGGGAATTCCAGTTTTCCCACCCCGTCTGGTCCGCTAGTGCATATTGGTCGGTGATGTAAAACACACGGATTTTGAATCTCTAAAAGCTATTTTATATGACCGGATATCACCATATTTGTAAGGTAGAAATTACACTAAAACTGCAAATCAAAAATAATATCCAACTACATTAATTGTTTTGAGGATTAATTACTGATTACGTTTTTTCTCTTTCTATTCGAATTGTTACATATGTTTAGGACTTTTGAGAATGAGAAATGTGAGACACATCGGATGTAGAATCTCTGAAAGCATGACGAACCGGAATCACTGGCGGACAAGCTAATTCTCCAAAGGGAGGGGAATCTCACGAAAGATGGGGAAATTAGCAATTTTAAGGCCATTTTACCTACACCTCAGGGAAGAAATTCAATTTTTTGAAAACGCCAAAGAGGGGGGAATTCCACTTTTCCCACCCCTTCTCGTCCACTGGTGACCGGAAGCACATGCGTGTATACAATATGCCTATTTGCATAGTAAAAACAAGACAAATTAAAGCGCGTATGTTGTTTCTGCGGGCAAAAATATTGCTCAAAATGTCTAACAATTTTAATAGGGTGTGAATGGTATTTTGCATGGCAAATTTTCCGACACCCGACTTTCAAAGATTAGTTCAAACCAACTTTTTTTAAGCGAAAATATAAGAATGAATAAAAGAAATATTGGTGGACGAAGAAATACTGTATGTTTGTATAAAAAACAGTGTAACATAACATGTGTATCTAACAGTGTAACAGTGTAACAGTCTAACAGTGTAACATAACATGTGTGTAACATACATGTTATAGATGTACATTATGTACGAAGATAATGCAATCGGCACATGAATGGTAAACGTGAACCCACTAGTGGACGAGAAGGGGTGGGAAAAGTGGAATTCCCCCTCTTTGGCGTTTTTTAAGTATAATTTGTGCCCTAAGGTGTAGGTGAAATGACCTGAAAACTGCCAATTCCCTCCTCTTTGATGAAATTCCCATAACTTTGAAGGATTGGCTCGTGCGCCAGTACGTGGACCAACGAAGCTGATCGCTCTCAGCACCTAACGAAAAGGATAGGAATAAGGCGAACGAAACGAAGCTTATTACATCAAGTATGGAGTCTATGATAGAGTTCTCACTTTATCACTGGCAGACGGGTCAAACCTTCAAAGGGAGGGGAATCTTCCCAAATCCCAAGCAAAGGAGAATTGGCAGTTATTTGGCTCATTTACCTTCACGTTGGAGAACAAACTCAACATTTGAATCTGTCGAAGGGGGGATCCACTTTTCCCTATCCCTTCTCTCCCGCTAGTGTTCTCAATATATTATGAGACTGAATACGAATACGCACCTTTTCTCAGTGATTTTCAAAGCAAACAAAAATTCGAGATGCAAAAATAAAAATGTTTGATTTTTTTATTTCTGTTATGACATTTGGGTCAAATTCATGGGCGCTTTTGTGATAACGCTGGTATGGTAACACAATTTCATTCTAGTCTCAAGACACCCTGTTCAATTTGATGTTGATATGGCGTTTCATCACCCGATAACCAAAATAGCCAAGCTTTGCGCTAAATTTCCTTATATAATCAAACAATCCAGATGTCGATCCTAATGTTTTATTAGCTGAACTGACTGTATTATTTGGATATTGACAATTCCAGCCACTCTATTTTATAGTGGACAGAAAGGGAAAGAAAAATAGCATTTTCCCCGTCTTTGCTGGTTTCTGAAAGTGAAATTATTTCGTTGAGCTGTGAGAAAATAAAACAGTTTACAACTGTGATTTTCCCAATGTTTGGTGAAGTTCCCCTGGCCGCGGAGGTTTGACTGGTCCGCCTGTTGTGACCCATCCTACATATTGCTGAGGCCGCTAGCGGACGATAAGGGGTGGGAAAAGTGGAATTCCCTTCGCTTTGGAGTAAAAAACTTGGATTTTATTCTTCAAGGTGTTGGTAAAATGACCTGAAAACTGCCAAAACCCCTCTTTGATGAAGTTCCCCTCCTTTTGGAGGTTTGGCTCGTCCGTCTGTGGCTGAGGCCACCTGACCATTAAAAAATCAAACCAGCTATCGATATCACAAGTATTTATTATAGAAACAAAACGCCAGTACAAAACAATACGCCAGTACAAAACAATACGCCTTCAATCGAGAAAAAATTTCGGAAATGTTGCACAATATCTAACGTCGGAAAAGATTTCAGTTTTTGGTTTAAATTTTTTGTATTCATTTCGATCATGGAAAGACGTAATGTTTACTGTCCATTTCGTTCGTATGTACATACATGGCCGCATGTTGACCAATGCCGGTAGACGAATGGTTTCGGCCCCATAAAATTCGGCATAATCCCTAGCCGGCATTGCCAAAACGAACATGATAACTTTTGACATTTTAAAATTTGACAAAGAAATTTTCACTTCTCAACTCATCTTCATCATGTTTGGCCGAACATACAAAATGTCACAAATTGGCATAAATATCTGCGGCAAAGTCGCATTCGACAAATCTTAAATTCGGCAAAGTCAAGTGACCTCATCCTTCTACTTTTTATCCCATTTTTGTCTCTGTTTGACCGAGGATCGTAAATGTCATGAATCAAGTCGGGTTCACCAGAGCACATCGCGGACACCCGAACGGTGAAATGGATTATGGACCATTCCCATTCCATCCAGCTGGTTTCGGCACATATAAATAACAGTTCGGTAGCTATGTAGGGTTATGTTCAAAAGATAGATGCTTCGAAATTCAATCGCTTTAGTCACGTATATAAATAAACGCTTATAAACGGTTAGCAATTCAAATGCGAAACACATGGATCATAACCAAACAAATGTCCTACTACGTCACAAACACTGGATGATGAGCCAAACCTCCAAAAGCAGGGAATTTCGTCAAAGAGGGGGGAGTTTGCAGGAACAAACTCTACTCTTTGAAAACGCCAAAGAGGAGGGAATTCCACTTTTCCCAGCCCTTCTCGTCCGCTAATGGTCGCAGAAAATGCATAGTGAGTTTGAAGAAACTTAGCGGAATGTTGAAGGCCTGGAAAAAACTTTTCCCACAGACAGATAATCCTGACTCAATAACGACAGTGCTATAGGGTGGACAATTGGTTATTAGAATGGCCACAAAAAGGTAATCAGTGTTTCCCCTATAAATCTGAATCTTGGATTTTGTGCTTAATTTTGGATTTTGACGGAATTGGATGTTTTAGACAAAACAAGAACAATTAATTTCTGTGAATCCAAAATCCAAAATTCTAAATTCGAATTTTGGATTCACAGAAAATTTAATTTTCATATTTTTTCTTGTTTTTCACAAAAACGTTGAAACCTAAAATAAACCCCAAAATCCAAGATTCAGTTTTATAGGGGAAACACTGGTTACCTTCTGTGGCCATTCTAATAACCAATTGTCCACCCTATATACATATTTTCTAGGTATGCACATCTATCGCCCACATTACCGTGGTCAACTTGTCTGGCCGGCTGAACCGGCTGATCTCGATGTTACCATGGAATCTCATGGAATAGCTAATACGATTGGACGTCATAATTACATATCAGCGAAATCATGGGTTCACCGTGAAATCACACACGGCGAATGAAAGTTATTGCGACAAAAACTATAAAAAAAATTTGTGAAACTTTGTCAGACGAAAATTCTTGGAATAACCGTTTTTGGGAAAATATGAATAATCTTTTATGCTGATTGAGATTACCTGGTCAACAGAGCCACTTTTTAACATAACAACGTGGTAGTTACCTCAGCGTATAACAACAGTGTTTGTACCTTAAAACACGTAAGGCAAGACTTTACTTGTTTACTTTCCCAACGGTAGCCCACTAGATTGGACTCAGAAATAGAAACCATGGCTCAAGTTACGAATAATAACGAGTGAGAAGATGTACATGAGACAAAAAACGACTGATAATAATGAAACATTACTATCCTAACTCAGTTAAGCACATAGTTTTACACAGTGAAGCATGATGATGATTTACACATTTTTGAAATACTGGTTGTCTGATGTTTCATAATCGATTACTTTTGGTTTTATATATTACAAACATGGCACAGTTTGATTTACTGAGCAGCCTGGGATTCAAGTGAGAAGTTGACATAGTATGAAGCTCGTTATATTTCAAAACTTTAAAACATTAGCTGCATTAAATACAGGAGATTATGATGCACGACTGTTTAGCTAAACTCAACTCAACTGTTCCACATTATAGCAGGCAAACATCATGTTCGGCTGTGGTGACTCGTTCCAGGTTGGAAAAGTTGATATGCCGACTGTACTCACTAGCACCGCAGGAAGCCATTATGCTTATGTATTTATGTCCTGGGCCTGACAGTAATGAATCGAAATGAAATGAAACGAAATGAAATGAAATGCAGTGAGCACTGGCGGGTGAGTAAATTGTCTAAAGGGAGGGAGTTTTGTCAAAGAGAGGGGATATTGGTAGTTTTCAATCCAGTTTACCTACACCTTTCAAACTTTACTTTTTGAAAACGCCAAAGAGGGGGAATTCCACTTTTACCAACCCCTTCTCGTCCGCTAGTGGAAGGAAGTCCCATGAGTTTCTGAAAAACAACTGCCACAATATGGAAAACAACAACCAGCACACCTCAGCCCACTGGCGAACGAGCCAAACCTTTAAAGGGTTGGGAATTTCTCCAAAGAGGGGGGAATTGGCAGAAAATAGGCTATTTTACCTACACCTTACGGAACAAATTGTACTATTTGGAATTGCCAAAGAGGGGGGAATTCCACTTTTCCCAACCCCTTTCGTCTGCTAGTGCCACAGCCACATACCGTACGGTCAAGTCGGCCTTTATATCGGTGTGCGATACACTTGGTTAGCCAGTTTGACTGGCGGACGAGAAATTACCGGAGAGAACAGGGAATTTTCCCCAAGACAATATATACCATTTCAATGAAGTAAGTTTCATGATTTCAGTAAAAATTCTTTTTGCCCAAAGAGGGGGAATCACGCTCTCGGTCAAGTGGTCAGGTTGGGCAACGAGCAAAGTCAGCGCGGCCATACAAACTGAATTCATGTGCAGCCACAACAGTACTGGCAGCTGTGCGCGGGTGCTGGATAGCCGCTCATGGCGGATGGGGAAAATCCCCCTCTCTTTGGGAATTTCAAAAACAACACTCTTTCATACATAGAGATGAAATTGCCATGATACTGTCTATTACATCATCTTTGGCGGGAATTTCCTTTTTTCTGTACCATTTCGATTGTCCGTGAGTTGGATAGGCAACGCATGAGCAATGCATATGTACATATGTATGGGTATTGTCCCACCCCATGTACAGATGTATGTATATGTACATATGTACAGTATGTTGCGGTACACAGCTGTGTGTTTGGTACGTACGTTAGTGCTAGTCTGCGTCGGGTATGTCGGTTCATGTCGGGGTATAAGGATACTTGTAATGAAAGTGCGCTTGTGAGTGAGTGAGTGAGTGAGTGAGTGAGTGAGTGAGTGAGTGAGTGAGTGAGTGAGTGAGTGAGTGAGTGAGTGATTGAGTGAGTGAATGAGTGAGTGCAGTGAGTGAGTGAATAAGTGAGCGAGTGAGTGGATGAGTGAGTGAGTGAGTGAGTGAGTGAGTGAGTGAGTGAGTGAGTGAGTGAGTGAGTGAGTGAGTGAGTGAGTGAGTGAGTGAGTGAGTGAGTGAGTGAGTGAGTGAGTGAGTGAGCGAGTGAGTGAGTGAGTGAGTGAGTGAGTGAGTGAGTGAGTGAGTGAGTGAGTGAGTGATTCAATGAAAAACGCCTTATTCTGAACCTTGCTTCCATTAATTGATGATTTATTGTCCCCTCCGTCGACTTACTACAAAATGATGTTCTTTTCTTAATCAACTCTGAACTATTCCAATGAACATCACAAAATATTACAGCATTCGGTAGTCAATCATTAAAATTAAAAGGTTTTTTACAAGCAATCGTTGACACGAAATCAAGTCAATTGCTTTACACAGTCGTCGCGCGCTCATCGCCAATCAACCGAAACAAACTGAAAAGAAAAACGTGTCGGAAATTGTAAACTATCATATAATAGTATGTTTTTTATCTTCTTTATTATATCGTATTACTATATTTTTGATTTTATATTTGTTGATTTGGTCATAGTACTAATTATTTTTAAACCAAGTTTTCAGTTAGACTAGTTTATTTAGACTATGTATCAGTTCTACTCACTCTTCTTTCCGATTTTTGAACTCAAAGACAACTTTCCGCATTTTCAAGAACGTGATGGAATCATTAACAGTTGTGGATACCTTGTCATTGTTATTGTGCTGTATAATTTACAGATTACTGAAAAATGTATAAACGTGGT
>OZ038442.1:8634384-8636884 GCA_964036265.1 Daptonema setosum
CTGACTGACTGACTGACTGACTGACTGGCTGACTGACTGACTGACTGACTGACTGACTGACTGACTGACTGACACTAGGTGGCACCATGTGCAATCTGTACGCCGTCAACGCTGCCCGTCATCATCACATGCCCCGCTGCAAACCACTGGGCATGGTCGAATGCCCTCGCATGTGCATGTTCACTTCGGAAGAGGTCGGTGGTTGAAGCCACTAGCCAACCAGAAGAGGCTGGAAAAATGGAATTCCCCTCTCTTTGGCAAAATGATAAAGGGCAACTGTTCCCTAAGGTGTAGGCAAAAAAACCTAAAAACTGTTCGACTTCCCTTCTCTTTGACGAAATTCCCCTCCCTTTGGCGGTTTGGCTCGTCCGCCAATGGTTGAGTGGGATTTTCATGTATCACCTGGAAGTTCTTCGTTGCTGAAGCCAGAAGAGCCGATTAGTACTATATCAGAATGGTGTTTTCGTAGTGACCAGAGAGTTTCTCAAGTGACGGTAAATGGCGGAAAGCTGAGAGCAAAACGTCAGGTTCTGAGGGTCAGGTTCCACATCAGGAGGTTGGCGCCCTACGCACCAAAAAGCCTTAAGGCAGTCAAACAGAAGTGTGACCTACAGGCTGATGATCGTTAAAAAATATGCCATGAACTTCCGAAGTGACATGGAACTTGATTCCATGGTATGTCTTATGGCAGGCACTATTCGCGGTTGGACCCAGCGAAAACTTAATCCGAGTGAGACAACCCAACGATAAAAAATAAAATAAATTTCAGTCCCACTACTCGATCAGGGGTGCCGCCGCGGTGACTGGCATCGGCACGGACAACTGCTTTGCGATCGCTACCGATAATCAAGGACGTATGATACCGGAAGCTCTGGAGACGAAGATCTTGGAGGTCAGTCAGTCAGTCAGTCAGACAGTCAGTCAGTCAGTCAGTCAGTCAGTCAGTCAGTCAGTCAGTCAGTCAGTCAGTCAGTCAGTCAGTCAGTCAGTCAGTCAGTCAGTCATTTAGATCGCGCCCAAAATCAAAGCTCGGATGATGGAATCGGGCAAGACGATGGTCGGCTATCAGCCGGACGCCTACAAGAAACGGCCCAACTTCTTCCGTCTGATCATCTCGAATCAGGCCATTACGAAGGAGGACCTGGACTTCCTCATCGATACCATCGTGGATCTGGCCAAGGATCTGTGAATCACGATCGCAAATGTTATTCCCAAAAAAATTCACAATGATTTCGAAAAAAGGTTATTAAAAAAATAACGAAAAAATTGCTTTTTCAGTTTTTTTCAAATCGTTCTTTACGTATTCTATTTGGGATTTAATCGAATTTAAGATGCATATACACATCTCGAATCAAGCCATAATAAAAAGGATCTGGACTTCCTCACCGATACCATCGTGGATCTGACCAAGGATCTGTGAATCACAATTATAGCCTATCCAGGGTTTCTTATTAGACAAAAACGTTTTTGGCGCGCAGTTTGAATTCAAATCTGTTTTGACGTGCTTTCAAAGTTTCGAGTAAGAAAAACTTTTTTACATAACTTTTGGAAACAATACGAAAATTGCGCTTAATTCATTGCTTACGTTCGTAAAAATTAATTTTTGATAACAAGAAACCTTATAATATTCAAAAAAGGCTAAGTCCAAGCGTAAGCCTGAGCCTAAACCTATGTAAGCCATTACTAAGGAGGGCTCGAGGTCTTCCTCATTGACAGCGTTGTTAACCTGGCTAAGCATCTGTGAGAAACAATTATTTTCTAAATTCTTTAGTTTCATGTTTCGAATCCTTTATGCTTTCACAATGAGATCAATTTAATAATATGAGGTGCACTGAACACATTATTTAGCTGAAACTCTGTAGACATTTTCAAATGGTATGCTAGCTACATCTGACATATTTACAACTTCCGGAGAAATATTTTGCACTGGAAAAGCCTCCATTTGTTAGAATATTTATGTTTTTTTAGTCTTAGTCTAGTTTAGTCTAAATATAGCACAGTAAATATATTAATTAGTTCTGTAATCGTGGTTATTGAAAGCAATAAAAGCTTCAATACAAGGTGTTTTAGAAAGAAGTTTTTTCACTCTTTGACTTATGTAGTTTTTCTCCATATGTACTGTTTCCTTCACTTTACCCATGTCACAGTGATACCCATAAATTATCCACGATCAATTTTGTATGCGTTCGTTTGTGTATTTTGAATAAAATTCGTGCGTTCAGTTTTGGAACCAGTCTAGAAAACCAATGAGATTTTGAATCTCGGTGACAAAAACACACTTGCAGCAATTATTCAATGACATTTCCTGACATAAAAAGGGCTAGAAGAAGATTCGTTCACAATAATATTGTTGCAAAAACCATTTTCAATTTGAGCACCGCCTAAAATAAAAAGCCCGTATGTTGTTGCTGCAAGCAACAGTATTGCCAAAAACGTCTGATAATGAAACATCAAACAATCAGTGTTAACGCGCACATCAGTCATCATCATCACCCCATGT
>OZ038442.1:8641884-8662432 GCA_964036265.1 Daptonema setosum
ACGTGAAAAAAAAATAAACTAACGCCAAGCAAGTAGATAGAATATAATACATAGACCCAGTGACGTAACCTCCGACTACAGAAAAGCAGCAATCTTTTTGTTTCAAAATTTCTCTCACGTCACCTTTGAAGGAGTGGCAAAGAAAGAGTGCTCTGATTTCCGTTGAAGTATTACGTTACTGGTTGGGACATACATCCAAAAGTTTTCTCAAAGTTTTTGAAATCCCTGGTTGAAGAGATAGGGGGTAAAGGAGGAATTCCACCTCTTTGGGCAAAAATTTGTAGCAAAAAGTGGAATTTTTATTTTCAGATGTAAATTGACCTCAGATCCGCTGATGTAAAAGAAACGTTTTTTTTTGAAAATTTTCCCATCTCTTCTGAAGTGTTGGCTTTGTATTTACTTCAGTTGTTGAAATTATTATACTAGGTTTTTTGACTGATTGTTTCCTGAGAAAATATCGGAAACTTCCGGATCTTTACGAATTAGGTCTACTCACTTGTTCGTCGTATGACTGACTGACTGACACTGACTGACTGACTGACTGACTGACTGACTGACTGACTGACTGACTGACTGACTGACTGACTGACTGACTGACTGACTGACTGACTGACTGACTGACTGACTGACTGACTGACTGACTGACTGACTGACTGAATGTAATTTCCGTTCAGGTGCCGTATCAGATTTCAAACGTCTCCAAAACTGACACATCAGCTTTTTGGCCGTCTGGACATCTTCGAGAATGGTGGCAAGTTATTTCAATGTTTGTCAAACTCGGACTATGAATTCGAATATTGAACGATGATTGAGTGAGTAAGTGAATGAGTGAGTGAGTCATGAGTTAGTGAGTCGTTCAGTCAGTAATGCATGCGCATGAGCGCAAGTTGAGTCATAGAAATGTATCATGGAAAATTTTGGCGCGCATTCAAAATATCGTCACCAAAAACTTCATATTATAAAAAAAAATTCAAAAGAAGAAACCAAATAAAAAAATTATCAACATTATAATAAACAAACGAAGTGAATTGCAATTGCAGAATAAAATCCAACCAGAAACGAGACGATATTCACTGCTTAACATGAAGGATTTGCCTGAAGAAACGACGACGACCACCGCCGCCGGACCCGGTCGGGTTTCGCCGATCGAAGACGGTGAGATCGGTTGGTATCTTATATTTCTAAAAAAAGAATTGTTTTTCAATGGGATAATTTTGTTATACTGCTTGCAGTGATTGCCGAAAAATCACAAGATATCGCTTTGTTATTTGGGGTTTAAAAGCTCTACTTTTCGTTAACCCCCAATAACACCGCGAAGCGGGAGTTTTTTCATGATTTGCCTAGCCCTTCCGTTCAGCCCCGTGGCTCATTTGTTTATTATTACCGTTTATAATCCGATAAACTTCAAGAATATAGTAAAACAACACAAAAATTGCTCATTTTCTGCAGCCGATCCGGACACAGCGGACGGCGGTGACCCAACGGTGGTGCCCGATCGACATCGGCCGCGTCGTCGTTGCATCAATCTGAACGAACGCTTCACGCTCATCCGGAAGGGATACCAGCCCGAGTATATCGAAAAGCCGAACGTGCGCATTCAGCGAGAAGTTGGTTTTCCAGTTTTTGGGACTTCAACGATATAAAAATTTATTCGTAGTTTTGAGTAAGTTTGGGTGCCCCCTCTCTTAACTATTCTATTTTGGATTCTGATGCTTCTGACACAGTTGAGTTAGTGAGTTAGCTGAGTTAATGAATGAGTGAGTGAGAAGGAAGACACTCAGTGATTGGATGAGTGAGTATCTTTTCATTTAGTGAGAATGAGAGTGACGGGTGAGTGAGTGAGACGGTGAGTGAGTTAGTGAGTGAATGAGTGAGTGAGTAAGTTAGTCAGACTGAATAAATGAGTGAGTAAAAGGCAGTTTGTGAGAGAGTATTTGTGTGAGTGAGCGGTCAAATGAGAGTGATTGAGCTAGAAAATGATTCAGTGGGTCAGTCAGTTGGCCAGTCAGTGAGTCAGTAACTCAGTGAGTCTGAGAGTCAGTCAGTGCGAAAGTCAGTGAGTGAGTTGGGAGTATGGGGTGAGTGAGCAAGTGAGTCAATTTGAGTTTGAGTAAGCTAAGAATTCTTTACAGATGACGAAAGTTTACATAAAAGCTGTATTAAAAACGATTTTATGAATCAAAACCCGCCCACTTGTAGTTAGAAGCGTGAACTCCGTAAGTTTCATTGAGCGGCAAGAGCTCATCAAAGCTCAGCTGGAAATAACATATGAAAAATATATGAAGTAGGATAGATGTAATAGAATCGATCTGATTAGGCTAAGGGTTGGCTAGGTGAAGTCTCAGAAAATGGAATCAACGTTTTCCAAGGTAAAGTATAACTTCGAATCAGCGGTTCCTTCTTCTCACTCCTCAGCAGAAGTAATTCTAGCTTGAAGGCTCATGGAGGCCAAACAAGTATGGTGCAAATGGGCGAAAAATCAACTGCATGACGATTCCATGAAATCTACATTATTAATGATGCTTAGATTTAGATTATAATTTTTTCTAGCTGAATAAAGTCTGAACTGCTTTCCAGGTAAAATTCGTCCCATTCGACGTGGCCACCGACGAAGCGTTTCGCCGATCGCCCACTTTCTCCGCCGATTCGCCCACCAATCTGCATGAAAAACTCGCCGTTATGAGCGTCAACTCTGACGAAACGCCCGATGTTGGTGTTTTTATAGCCCATTACAGGCTACAGCATTTTTTGGTCACTGAAAAAGTGTTTTTTGGCGCGCAAGTTGAACTCAAAACTGATTTTGATGTGCGTTGAATATTCTGAGAACATGACATTTAAATAAGTGAAACGTTCTTAAATTGTGGTTTCACCACTCGTAGTCGTAAGTGATACTTATGATGGTGGTGGTGGATATTAAGAACTTTTTGTCGTGGCTTTCTGTAGCTTACTGTATTAACGCCATTCAGTCATGTACAAAACCTTGCGCATTTCTTATTACCTAATAGGGAATATCAAAGAATCATTTGCCTTACTTAATTTTTGCCTTACAGTACATATATATAATAAATAAAAAAAACGTTGAATAGTTTCCATCATTTTTAGGTGAAGTCCCTCGATTCGGGTGCGTCTTCTCCCGGTGGAGAGCATTGATGACTAACGGTGATTTTCTGTGGTTCATTTCGACTTGATATTCTGATTCAATTTTCGATGTTCTCATCATCCACTTCACACAATCTGGAGGATTTCTGAAGATATTTGCTTGAAAAATGCCTTTTCATCACTAGTGGACGAGAAAGAGGCAGTAAATAGTGCAACACTTTTGGGAAATGACATCAAAGCCGTCAACTACCCTTTTTACCTTCAGAAATTTTTTTCCCTTTGCTTGAAATGTTGTCACTCAATGGCAACATTTTTTGGTTAATCAAATTTGGCACAAGCGGATGAGAAGCGATGGGAAAGTGGGATTTTCACTCCTTTGGCGGTAAAATGACTTACATTTTGCCAATTACCCCCTCTTTGGAAAAATCCCCTGTTTTCTGAGGATTGGCTCGTCCGTCAGTTCGTTTTGGTCAAATTACGATTTATAAAACTCGGTTTCGATGCGACATAATTAGTTCGATTCGTGTTTTTATGTGCTTTTGAGATATTTCCCCGATGACGAATGTGATCAAGTGCTTCAGTATTTTATTGTTTACTTAAAAGTGTTAACATGATATTATTATTCTTCAATTTTTTTATTTTATATAGCTTGTTTTTTAGTATTGAATTTTTACTATTCCTATGCATTTCCAGGTATTCGGTTTCACCAATGATGTTCCATGCTTCACTTATACCAGTACTACCATACCATACACTATACATATGAAATGTCAATGAAAATGATACCATTGAACTATCGAATTTGTTCTTCTATTTATCATTTGCTTCCGTTTTGTTATAACGGTTTGGGTTTTTGTTATCCCATTACATATACACTTGCTATTTCTATATTTGTTTATATCACAATTTGTCTTCCATGTTCTGCTCATTTTCGAATGTGTGTAGTTTGAATGTTTGTTGTACGTGCAACGTCTGGGTAATGTTTCACCCAAGCGACGATGAATAATGCTGAAAATGCAATTTCCCCTTAACACAGTGCATCGCATTACTCTGTGAGAAAGTCGTTTTCACGACTTATTCCTTTGAAATCAGTTTTTTTCTTATTCGAATCAAATCACTATCCCCCTTTATCTGGAGTCTAGGTTACTTTTGACTGTAAGTAGGTGAAAATTCGTTCTAATGGCCGACAGACAACTGATCCACAAGGAACCATAGACGACTGTTTATTTGCTTCCCATTCTTTTAAACGTAGCTCGCAATGCATGTGTGAACAGAACAGATACGTCTTATTGTTCTCTGGCCTATATGATCACCTATCAAGGATCATCCGTACCCTTATACTATACTCTTATATTATTTCGTCTATTTTCCTGAATAACAATCGATTGATTTACCCTATTTTTATAGATAATTGTTACAATCATGGCTTCCGCCTCCACCAGCAAAGATTCGTCAAAGAAGCCAAAGACGACCAAAGGGGCGTTTGGCGAGAAACCAGAGGATTTAATGGATGAGGTTACATACAGCTTCTTTATCAGATTCTAATAAGTTTCCGCACTAGCGGTCAACAAGGTGTGGAAAAAGTGGAATTCCCCTCTCTTTGGTGTTTTCAAATCAAATTCTAGAGTTTGTTTCCTTGAAAACTGCTAAATTTCCTCCTGTCGAAATTCCCCTCCCTTTGAAGGTTTGACTCATTCGCCAGTGATTTCCGTATCGGTTTCATGACTGCATGAAACTATGAAAAATAAGGACTTTATTGCCTCTGATTGCCCTAATGTCTTCCAAATCAAATTTATTCAGTAGTTATGCCATAATGGCAAAGTTGGATACCAACCAAGTCACAAATATAGTGAGGTAACGGTCACCCATATTTACTTACGTATGGTATGACAATCACTGTTTTTCTTGGAAGACTGCACATTATGCTAGGTGGCCAATTGTTTTATTTGTGTAAGAAGACCTCGTGATTTCTTTCTCAAATGTCTTAACGATTTGCACGTGTTTTGTTTGTCTTTTGAAACACAATGAAGCGTGAAACATTTTTATAAGCAGTTCCTTTATTTTTGCAGGTGGTGCTGAAAGTGCCCGACCTGAAGCTGGCAGACGACTGCTATCACCTGGTGCATGATGTCAAGAAACCGAACAAGGAGGAAGTGTTTGCGGTTGGTGAGAATCAAACCTAGAAATATTTTTTTACAACATGACATTTGGAAGTTATAGAAGTCTTGCGGATCATTGTATCAGCGTTTGTACATTTCCTATTGATTTGTTTGTTTTATTTCCAGATTGCAGATGAATACAATCACACACATAATTGAATACATAACAATCAGAACAGACCATAATAAGTAGTAATTGATGAGTTTTTACATATAGACTAGTCGGTCCGAAAACGGTGGTAAACCTTTTTGCCAATCCTCCATTCCATGTCGTGTCAGGATTCGTACTATGATCTAATTACAGTCCTTAATTATGTTGGAATTCGACAATGGTTGATTTCAATTCTTTTTATGGCGACAAAATCATCCAAAACGTAATGAAAAAAAACAAACAAATATGAACAAGTAGTCACCAGGTTTATTTTCGTACATCACTAAACTGGAATTGTAACGTACATGTCTGATGTCATGGGAAAAAAAGTTTTGAGTCGCGCCAAACACAGATTTGACTTTGAGGTCAAACTGCGTGCCATAAACTTGCATAAAATGAACGACTATAACCCCGTAAAGAATTAATCCGTGCATATACTTACACACAAGCAAACCGGGATTATTTCTTGATCCTTGGTGGATCTAGCAATAATCCAAGATTTCAACGTGCACAGGGCCTTTATCCATTATGTTTCAGTTGATCAAAGAGTACGGCAACGTTCCCCTGTACAAACAGTTGTGCACTGATCTCAAAGTCACCATCGACGAAAAGCTGGTCGCCAGCATGGATGACGAAAATAAGAAGAAGCTGGCCGTTATTGAGAAGGAGATTGAAGATGCCGAGAAGAATTTGGGTGAGTTTCATGTGGTTTTATTATCGTTATAATTATTAATGTTGTATTGTAATTATTATTATTGTTATTTATTAATTAATTTGATTATTAATTTCCGTATATGTAGTGTCATGTCCTGTATTTATTTTTATATTTTATTTTATTTAGGTAATTTTTCACGTTCACTTTTCAGTGTACTTCTTTCTCGTTAATTCAATGTATAATTCGTAATTTGGGAGACTGATTGTATGCGAGTCGTCAATCCAATAGTATCTAAAGATCATTTTTCCCAGCCTACCTTGATTGACACGTTTCTTGATTGGACTGAGTTATTTTTATTTATAAAAAAATAATAAACCCATTGTTTCAGGCGAGACGGAGGTGCGCAACGCGTTGCAGCGCAAAGCCGAACTGCAGTGTCAGACGGGCGATAAAGAGGGCGCGTTGAGCACGTTCAGACATACATTTGAGAAAACAGTCGGTATTGGTAATCGACTCGATATGGTTGGTTATTATGAGACTATAATTATAGTCACTAGCGCACGAGAAGGGGAGGGAAAAGTGGAGTTTCACTCTCTTCGATTTTTATAAAAAGCACAGTTTGTTCCTTATGGTGTAAATAAAACGACCTCAAAACTGCCAATTCCCCAAACCCCAGTCATTGACGAAATGCTCCTCCCCATCGGAGGTTTAGCTCCGTGGTTATAGTAGGTGTAACCACCTGTATGTAGGTGTGTTTATGTAATTACCGTAAGACACTGTATGTACCTATGTATTCAATGATCATTAAACGTATTATTATGCTAGAAAATATGTGATATTAGACGACCAGCGATGTTTTTGGGTTTTTCTAAAAATATTAATTTTGGAGTTGAAGTTGTTGAAGAATCTGAAAGTAAAGTATATTAATAATTATGTAATATATAATAATGTATTGAATGATAATAATTGTAATATAATGTCGCGATTCCATGATGATTTGATGTCCGTCGTGTTGTGCTCGTATGAACTGGTGGTTTAAAGCTAATAAATAATACCGATCAAATACTGTGTACGTTGGCTAACCAACCTTTCAACTAACAGCCGGGTTGACGCCGGGCAATCGGGCATATCCTGATTTCCTTACTGGCGCTCCTGGATTCAAACTAAAAAAGCCAAACGTACACTTTATTTGTTGGGTTACTCGGTATTTTTTTTATTAGTTTTGGTGTTTATTTCGGTTGGTTTGCGATGGAGGAGAGTTTTGAGTTCGGTTTTCGTGTTGTAAATCGCGTGTTTATGGATAATTGGTGCGATTATTTAATCTGTAATGTTAATGTGTCATTAATGGCCAAGTCTGTGAAATTAATGAAGGAGATGCCAAAACTTCTCCCTCAATTGGCCTATTTGTCTTTGCCGCGTGAGCCAACGCCGGGTATGTATTCTGAATCTATTAAATGGATGATAATAACGGTCGACCGCATTTTTTCTCTAGTTCCAGAAATACCTTGGGATCCGTCAATGGTGCAGGTGTACGAGCGCTCGGTGACCGATTCAGTCAACGGTGAGGAGTCGTCAGATGGTTCCTACAGAGGACTGAAGCCGTTGTTTGCGAGTGGGCGTTCTTCCGAGTCAGTGCAGTCGCAGTCGGTTGGAATTTCAGATAAAGTAGATCAGTTTAGTAATTTGGTCGGTCCATGTGCTCTGACTCAAGGAGTGATGCCCTTGCAGTTAGCCGACTCCGGTGGTTGTGTTAGGGAGAATTTCCAGGTGAGATCAGTTAGTAAGTCGGCTAAGTCGTTGTCCGGTGTTAGTGGCAACGCCGCATCTTTGTCCGGTGTTAGTGGCAAAGATGTGCCGCATCATCGTGGGCCGCCCGTATCTTTGTCCGGTGATAGTGGCAAACGTACGTTGAATCATCAAGCGCCGTCCGTAACTTTGCCCGGTGTTAGTGGCAATTTTACGATGAAACATCAGGTACCGTCCGCAACTTTGCCCGGTGTTAGTGGCATTTTTACGATGAAACAGCAAGCGCCGTCTGTAATTTTGCCCGGTGTTAGTGGCAATTTTACGAAACAACAACAAGCGCCGTCCGTAACTTTGCCCGGTGTTAGTGGCAATTTTATGATGCAACAACAACAGCCGTCCGTGACTTTGCCCGGTGTTAGTGGTAAAGTTACGCTACAACAACGAAAGCCGACCGTAATTTTGCCCGGTGCTAGTGGCAATTTTACGCATCAACAACAAGGGTCGTCCGCAACTTTACCCGGTGTTAGTGGTAAAAGTGCGATGAATCATCAAGGGCCGTCTGCAACTTTGTCCGAGTCTGTTGGCAATGTTGCTTTCCTACTACACACGCCGCCGTACGCTTCTTTGTCCGAGTCTGTTGGCAAAGTTGCGCCCCCGCAGCGTCATCCAGTGTTTTTGGCCGAGTTTGTTGCCAATACTGGACAGGTGTTTGATCATGGAACGTACGGTGTTAAAGGTGATAATTCCGTATCGCAGCAGCATTTAGGCGACAGGTGTCAGTCGTCAGAGGTCAGCCCTAGTACTGTGGAGGTTTCAGTGCTAAAGGTTGTCGATAAGCTATGTGAGCGTATGGCTGAACGCACGGAGTTGAGTGAGCGTCGGACTCAGGAGCAAATGTTGCGCATGGGAACGTTTGATCGGTTCGATGGTTCAAACGAACGGGAGTTTAATTGTTGGTTTTCGGCGCTAACCAGCAGATTGGATAATGCTAATGTAGACGACACTGTCAAGTTGGAGCACTTGATAAGCTGTTTGCAAGGCAGAGCTAGGCGTGAATTTTTGGAAAGGGTAAACGAACCGAGCTGGGATGAAGCAGTATGCGTGCTGGTAAATCGGTATGGTAGCGAGCAACGGTGCACAAAGCGTGTTATTGCGTTTCAGTCATGCAGGCAGCGACAGAGCGAGTCGGTCAAGGAGTTTGCTGCCAGGTTGAAGGCCAGCTGTCCGTTTGGTGAGGACTGTCCTGAAATGTATAGACGTGGTATTTTAATAGGGCGTCTGTTGGATGGTCTGATTAACGTGAGCTATAAAAGGATTGCGGCTAAAGCTGATCAGGATCCTACCCTGGATTTTGATCGTGTTGTGGCTGAAATTGTCAAAGAGGAGGAAATTGACAAAATGTACCCTAATGGCAAACACATGCAGCCTAAGTTTGATCGTGATTCGTCTCAAAGAGCTGGTGGTGAAGGCTCTAACCAGTGGTATATGGGTGCACGTGCTCAAGGTCCGAGTATGTGTTATTCGTGTGGTCAATTTGGTCATATAGAGGCGCGTTGTCCGTGGGTTATGGGACAGGATTGGGGTACTCCTGCCAGCGTTGGTGTAAACTCGGGTCATGTTCACTCGTCTAAGCAGGACCATCTACAGTATGTCAAGGCTGTAATGCATGGTAAAACGGACGTGTCAAGACCAGAAGATGCAGTGGTACCTGAATGGAAAGAAGTTATTGCGGAATTGCGTGATCAGGTAGCGGAGTTGAAGGCTCTGGTAGTCAAGCCACAGTGTAAAGAGGTGCCGGTTTCGAAAAAGAAAGTGCGTGATAATATGATTAGTTCGGTCAGACTACCAGTTAAATCGGTGTTGGCTGGCGTTAAGCCGACAGGATCGAGAGAGATTGCGGCTGTTATTGATGGTGTTAATGTATCGTCTGATCGCTTTACTGCAGATACGGGAGCGTTGGCTAATCTGATTGATGAGAGTTTTTTGAAGCGCCTTCCTAAATACCCTGTGGTGAGACCCTGTAATGTGCCTTTGATGGATGTTAATCAGAAAGATATTCGGTGTGAAGGTATTTGCGAAGTTAATGTTTCTTTGGGTCCGGAAACCCATAAGGTGTCGTTCCACATTAAGCGCAATCTGGGTGATGATGTGCTTTTGGGATTGCCAGGATGTGAGCTTTGGCGTCTCAGATTGGTGAATGAGTCTGGCCTGGATTTGACTTCATACGAACAAGCCGTTAAAAAGTCAAATAGTTCATCTTTGCAGCCAACTGTGTGTAAACAACTTCGTCGTCGTGCATCGCCTGAGCATGAGTCATCAGCAGTGAAGAAACGTCGTCGACCGCCGAGCATGTCACCTGTGAGGCATCACAAGCCAAAGCACCCAGATCGGTCATGGGTTAACGGTAATGGACAGCGTCAGCCGTATCGGGACAAGGCTGTTATTTCACGGAGCTGTGGTAAATGCTCTATGCATGGTCATCGGTTCCATGATTGTCCTAGCCTGTCAGTTGGTGAGTTGCAGGATGTCGTGTGTAAGAAGTGTGGGTGCAAGGGGCATTTTGCACGTTCGTGTTCGGTGCAGGTGGAGAAGCGCAAGTGTCACGCGTGTTACACGGTCGGTCATCTGAGCATCAACTGTCCGAAAGCGCAGGATTCGGAGCCCTTTCCTGTACCGTAGTTCAGTTCACCCCAGTTGTTGTTTTGGTATTTTTAACTTATGCTTGTAATCTTAAAACTTTTATTCCAGGATCGTGATTAATAGTTTTATAGTTAGGGTGATTTATTCTATGCTATATATTCCGTGATAAATTTGATTAAGCTGTTTTTCTACCTGATATACTGTTGATTAGGGCGTCTTTAAAAGTGATATTTTGTGTGTGCTTTGTCTCTACTTGCGTTTTTACCACTCATTTATTCGTTTATCATCCTCGCCGTGGACCCCCATGGGCCAAGGGGGAGTAGTAGGTGTAACCACCTGTATGTAGGTGTGTTTATGTAATTACCGTAAGACACTGTATGTACCTATGTATTCAATGATCATTAAACGTATTATTATGCTAGAAAATATGTGATATTAGACGACCAGCGATGTTTTTGGGTTTTTCTAAAAATATTAATTTTGGAGTTGAAGTTGTTGAAGAATCTGAAAGTAAAGTATATTAATAATTATGTAATATATAATAATGTATTGAATGATAATAATTGTAATATAATGTCGCGATTCCATGATGATTTGATGTCCGTCGTGTTGTGCTCGTATGAACTGGTGGTTTAAAGCTAATAAATAATACCGATCAAATACTGTGTACGTTGGCTAACCAACCTTTCAACTAACAGCCGGGTTGACGCCGGGCAATCGGGCATATCCTGATTTCCTTACTTTATTAGAATATAATTATAGTAATTATAAATATATATTCATAATTTTTTATCCATTTTTGCAAAACCATGTACAACAGATTGAGCGAAGGTATGGAATGTACCAATTAAGTAGAACATGACTGCACACTACAAGTGCCTGAAAACACCTTATTTAACAAAAAAATTGAAATTATCAGTTGTTATATTAAACATTTTTTTATTAAACATTAATCTTTATTCTAAACTTTTCTTTCGCTGCAGACATTCCAACAAATTCGCATCGGTTTCTTCTACGACGACGAAAAGCTCACGAACGCCAGTCTGGAGCGCAGCAAGGAGCTGCTCGAACAGGGCGGTGACTGGGACCGCAAGAACAGACTCAAGGTAGAGTGGAATTCCTTCCTAATAAATTCTAACCATTATCATCCTCACGCGTCGGAAACGTCCAAAAACGGTATAAAAAATTTGGTCGCAAAAATTTGTTTCTTTTTTTCAAAATGTTGATGTCGTCATATTAGCGCTTACTGTCGCTTTACTGAGGGGAAACCCAGAAATTTTTTTTATTACTTTATGAACATTTCCAAAAAGTTTCTGAAAAATTGCGGCAATTTTTTTTGGTAACCGTGGAGAAATCCAAGTAAAAAAATATAAATACAATTTCGAATCATCGTCCAGGCCTACGAAGCGCTTTACAAGTTGTCCGTCCGCGATTTCACGGCTGCCGCCGACCTGCTGTTGGATTCGGTGCCGACGTTCGACAGTCCCGAACTGATCACCTACGAACGTCTGATATTCTATACCGTAGTGGCCTGCGTACTTGGTTGGCTGCAAAACAACTCACTCAGTGACTCACTTACTAACTCACTAGCTCACTCACTTACTAACTCACTCACTCCCTCACTGACTTACTAACTAAACTCAACTACAACCGCCTGATCCTCTATAACCTACTGGCCTGCGTACTCGGTTAGCTGGACAACACTCACTCACTCAGTGACTCACTTACTAACTCACTAGCTCACTCACTTACTTACTAACTCAACTACAACCTGCATGATATTCTATACCGTAGTGGCCTGCGTACTTGGTTAGCTGGAGAATACTCACTCACTCAGTGACTCACTTACTAACTCACTAGCTCACTCACTTACTAACTCACTAGCTCACTCACTTACTACTCAACTCAACTACAACTGCCTGATCCTCTATAACCTACTGGCCTGCGTACTTGGTTAGCTGCAAAACAACTCACTCAGCTCAGTGACTCACTTACTAACTCACCAAACCATCTCCAAGAACATCGGCACTAAGAAATAAGCACGGAATAGCCTTTTTTTGTCTGTCAATGGAAAATGTTTTTCGACTGAGGTGAGGACTAAGAGATTCAAATCAGCAACGCATCATCTTCCGTAATGACTGACTACAAAAATATCACATCCCAAAAGGCAGACACCTCCAATCAACAAAAACAATATCATTAGGCCATTAACTTATATGTTATCTGAAACGTGAACAGATTGCTCGGATCACTTCAGGAAATCTTAGCTTGACGAAGCCAGATTAATTTCTACAGTTATTATGCCTCAATAGCAAAGTTAGATATTTAATCAAAAATATGTTTAAAGAACCGCATAGAGTAAATTATTGTTGAGTAAAAAGTTTTAATACATATGTTTTCAGCACTGGACCGTCGCACGCTGCATGACAAGGTGATCAAGGGCTCCGAGATACAGGAACAGCTGACAGGCGGTGGCAAGGACGGTGCGCTGCGACTCATTAAGGTTACCTGGTTTTCTATTTATTTCTGGAATATCTCCTGATCCTGAGTAAATCTGATAGAAGTTTACTTAAGCTCTGCAGCCTAACAACTATACACACTCATATGCTGTCCAGCTAGCATTACATTTTAACGACTGGTCAATCAGCACCGAGAACGCTGAGCGTTGTTCACTATCTTGATCAGCCGGCTGTTGGTATTAATGCTAGCTGCATGGTGCTGGGGTAAACTTCTATAATATCTACTCCGAGGATATTCAACCGCCAGTATAATTGTCTGTCTCGAGGTGATGTACGTATGTATGTAAATGTAAGTATGAACTCCCAAGGCGGATCTTCATTCTTTAGATTTCGAAATACTCGTTCCATCTTAGTTTGTCCAATAGTTAAAACAAATTTTTTTATAGTAACCGAAAATTAATCTCTATTATTACTATTACAGGACTACGTGCAGACATTCTACGACCTGAACTACGACCGTTTCTTCTACTGTCTGGCTGAACTCGAAGCCAAGGAACTCAAATACGATCGGTTGGACCCTTCTGTTATTCTATGATTGAAATTAAATCTATGAATATTAATATAAATGTATGAAAAAAAGTTAGTATGGGTACGTTTTTTGTCTTCCCTGGACTTTCATGTGAATTTCCTGGAATTTCCAGGAAAATTTTTGTATAGAAAAACTTTCCAGGGAAAGTCCATGGAAGACTATAAACGTACCCTGTCAGATTTGGATCGTTGTTATATAATAAATGTGTTTATTATACTACATAATTTGAATAATGAAGCTAAATTCAAACTCTTCGCATTCTTTGCTGCTCAAGTGAAGCAAACAAAAAAGGAAATGAATCAACTGATTTATTTAACCACCCATCACAAAGTTATTCAGCATATGCATACCTGTGCAAAGAAGGATTTGTGTTCGAGTTCTGCTCACTTACTGACCAACTCATTCACTCACTCACCAACACCAACTCATTTACTCACTCACTAAGTCACTCACTACAGATTCCTGGCGCCTCACTACAAGTACTACGTGCGCGCGATGCGCATCAAGGCCTACGATCAATACCTCACCCCCTACACCACCGTTCGTTTACCTACTTACTTTATGAAGATAATTATAAAAATCTAAATCGAATTTATCCCGTTGTTATGCAACATTAGCAAAGTTAGTGAGACGGGGGATTCGCTTACCTCTGGGAACAAATTATACTTTTTGAAGATGCCAAAGATGAGGGAATTCCACTTTTCCCCTCCCCTTCTCGTCCACTAGTGTACCCTATTGGGTACTGTTTAGCTCACCGAAAATCAAAATCATGTCACCGAGTTTCACCTCACCGGTTAACCCACCGAATGGTCAGCTCACCGAAAATTACCCCACCGAATGTTAACTGACCGAATTTGAAGCCACCGAATGATTAACCGACCGAATTATACATTTCCACTAAATTGCCAGACGTGATTAAGGTATGTATGAATTTTATTCAGCACTTAAAAAAATAATAACACCATATTAATGAATTATTCATTATTATTAATTATTATTCAGGTGACGACGACGAAGATGGCGGCTTCGTTCGGCGTTACACCGGCGTACATCGACTCGCAGCTGCATAAGTTAATCGCGTCCGGGTCTTTGCACTGCCGGATCGATGCGGTCAGGGGCATCGTTGAGACCAACCGACCCGATAACAAGAATGAACTCTACAAAACTCTCATCAGGTTGGTGATTGGTGGTGGTGTTGTTGTTGTTGTTGTTTTTGTTGTTGTTGTTGTTGTTGTAGATGTTGTTGTTGTTGTTGTTGTTGTTGATATTTTTATGATGGTCGAATAATTTTTTCTTAGGCTAAATTAGGCGCAATTCGTTTGGCCTGGCACGAATTGAGTCTTTAATTAAGCTAGACGGCTTGGTTGACCATTCCATTTTTTCTACTCCACAATATAGGCTTGACATTTTCCATTGAAAGTCAGGATTTTGTGCGTCAATATCATGTTCTGTGTCTACAGAAATTCAAAATTTATATGGAATACCAGAACTTATTAAGAGTCGCTGTCTGAGAAACTCGAGCATCCCAGCCTCGGCTTCCGCAAAATTTTTCATCCCGGGGCTCATTCTAGGGTTGATGGGAGGTACTAAGGCCCTGATATTCCACATAATTTTTTTTCGTCATTGGTGCACCCTACTGCTAGTTAGGGCAAATTTTCATTTTTCACCAATTTTTTAGACGACCATTTTGAGGGGTGTACGGTCGATGGGTCATAACAACAACGTGTTTAAGAGTAATCATTTGGCTAATAGTTGTACACCTTGGGGGTACTTTAGTTGATATGCAACATGAGTTCAGGTAAATTAAATGCATTATTGATATTAATTTCAGCCATAATTATGAGAAAAAGTCAACATCAAAAATTGTCATTTTTTCACGTTTTTGACCTTTTGACCTAGCAAAAGTGTCGGGCCGGCAAAAATTTTGTCTTTTTTAGAAACTTGAGGTCATTTCGCGTCGTTTTGGTGAAGAAAGTAAAAAAATCGGAGGGCGGGATTTTTGAGATTTACCGCGCGTAAGATATGGTCCTCGATGATAACAATGTTCATACTCTGAATGCAATGCATAATCGGGCAACTTTCAATTGAGGATACCAATGAACTGTGGCTTAATTACAGTTTCACAACAGTTCAATAAATCATTTGAAACATCATACACCGTGTTAGTTTCAGTACAACTCTGTTTTGAGCACAAAAAGTGGAAAAAAACAAAAAATTATAAAAAAATTAAATCACGTTTTTTGTACGTTTTTGGCAGTTTTTAGCTAAGTAGAATGCCCGGCCGGTGAATATTTTTTTGGTTTTGAAAATATCAGGTCATTTTGCATTGTTTTGAAGTAGAAAACAAGAAAATCGGAGGGCGGGATTTTTGAGATTTACCGCGCGTAATATATGGCCTTCAAAGATAACAATGCTCATACTATGAATGCAATGCATGTTGGGGCAACTTTCAATTGAGAATCCAATTGAACTGTGACTTGATTACAGTTTCACAACTGTTCAATAAATCATTTGAAACATCATACACCGTGTTAGTTTCAGTACAACTCTGTTTTGAGCACAAAACGTGAATAAAAAAACAAAAAATTAGAAAAAAATTAAATCACGTTTTTGTACGTTTTGGCAGTTTTTAGCTAAGTAGAATGCCCGGCCGGTGATTATTTTTTTGGTTTGAAAAATATCAGGTCATTTTGCATTGTTTTGTAGTAGAAAACAAGAAAATCGGAGGGCGGGATTTTTGAGATTTACTGCGCGTAATATATCACCTTCAAAGATAACAATGTTCATACCATGAATGCAATTCATGTTGGGGCAACTTTCAATTGAGAATCCAATTGAACTGTGGCTTGATTGCAGTTTCACAACTGTTCAATAAATCATTTGAAACATCATACACCGTGTTAGTTTCAGTACAACTCTGTTTTGAGCACAAAATGTGAAAAAAACTAAAAAATATAAAAAAATTAGATCACGTTTTTTGTACGTTCTTGGCAGTTTTTAGCTGAGTAGAATGCCCGACCGGTGAATATTTTTTTGGTTGGGAAAATATCTGGTCATTTTGGTCACCGTGTTAGTTTCAGTAAAGCTTTTGAGCAGAAAAAGTGTAAAATATAGATTTTTTAATGACGATTTTTATTTTTTGGCGGTAACATCTTTTTAGAATGTCGGGCCCAAATATTTTTCTGGAAATCTTATGTCATTTCGCATTATTTCCTTACAATATATATTTCATAACGCCTCTGGTTCACGCCTGTGCGGAAAGGAGGGTAGACGCTAGGCTGGCAGATTTGAGGCGGATTCTACGCGGGAAACAGGTGGATTCTACGCGGGAAGTCTTCTACGCTGGCGGACTCTTCGCGGTTGAAGGGTGGACTCTACGCGGGAAGGATTCTACGCGGGCGGACTCTACGCGGGTGATGGGTGGACTCTACGCGGGCGAAGAGCGTATTATAGTATTATAGCGTATTATAATCCTGTGATAAACCGCAGAAAGTTTTTTTTTTCAAAGAAATATTTTATTTTGTATTATACCCAGGTTAATGCCAATGGAACGGCTGGGTAAAATTTCTTCGGTAAAATCTAGAATAATGGTAACAGTAAAAGTAAAGTAAAGTCAGGTAAATGGTAAAAGAAATCCTATTCATTTTACTACCCATTTTACTTTTACTTTACTTCACGAACTAAATAACTGGGCCGTTGGCCGATTTGAGGTGGATTCTGAGCGGTAAGGACTCAGCTCGAGAGGACTCTACTCTTTACATTCCACCCGCGTTGAATCCTTCCCGCGTAGAATCCACCCTTCACCCGCGTAGACTCCGCCCGCGTAGAATCCTTCCCGCGTAGAGTCCGCCCGCGTAGAATCATTCCCGCGTAGAGTCCACCCTTCACCCGCGTAGGGTCCGCCCGCGTAGAATCCTACCCGCGTAAAGTCCATCCTTCACCCATGTAGAGTCCGCCTGCGTAGAATCCTTCCAGCGTAGAGTCCACCCTGCACCCGCGCAGAGTCCGCCCGCGTGGAATACTTCCCGCGTAGAATCCACCTGTTTTCCGCGTAGAATCCGCCTCAAATCTGCCAGCGTAGCGTATACCCCCCCCCCCCCCCTTCCCGCACAGCTAGCACAGGCGTGAATCAGAGGCGTTATGAAATATATATTGTAAGGAAATAATGCGAAATGACATAAGATTTCCAGAAAACATGTTTCTCAAAACATAGCTTTACTGAAACTAACACGGTGTATGATGCTTCAAATGGTTTATTGAACTGTTGTGTAACTGTAATCAAGCCACAGTTCAATTGGATCCACAATTGAGAGTTGCCCCAACATGCATTGCATTCATAGTATGAACATTGTTATCTTTGGCCATACATTACAAGGCCATATATTACGCGCGGTAAATCTAAAAAAATCCCGCCCTCCCGATTTTCTTGTTTTCTACTATAAAACAATGCAAAATGACCTGATAATTTCCAAACCAAAAAATATTCACCGGCCGGGCATTCTACTTAGCTAAAAACTGCCAAAACGTACAAAAAACGTGATTTAATTTTTTCTATTTTTTCGTTTTTTTTTCACGTTTTGTGCTCAAAACAGAGTTTTACTGAAACTATCACGGTGTATGATGTTTCAAATGATTTATTGAACAGTTGTGAAACTGCAATCAAGCCACAGTTCAATTTGATTCTCAATTGAAAGTTGCCCCAACATGAACTGCATTCATAGTATGAACATTGTTATCTTTGAAGGCCATATATTACGCGCAGTAAGTCTCAAAAAATCCCGCCCCTCCGATTTTCTTGTTTTCTACTACAAAAAATGCAAAATGACCTGATATTTTCCCAACCAAAAAAATATTCACCGGCCGGGCATTCTACTTAGCTAAAAACTGCCAAAAACGTACAAAAAACGTGATCTAATTTTTTCTATTTTTTCGTTTTTTTTCACGTTTTGTGCTCAAAACAGAGTTGTACTGAAACTAACACGGTGTATGATGTTCCAAATGATTTATTGAACTGTTGTGAAACTGTAATCAAGTCACAGTTCAATTGGATTCTCAAATGAAAGTTGTCCCAACATGCATTGCATCCATAGTATGAACATTGTTCTCTTTGAAGGCCATATATTGCGCGCGGTAAATCTCAAAAATCCCGCCCTCCGATTTTCTGGTTTTCTACTCCAAAACAATGCAAAATGACCTGATATTTTCAAAAACATAAAAATATTCACCGGTCGGGCATTTTACTTCGCTAAGAACTGCCAAAAACGTACAAAAAACGTGTTCTAATTTTTTTCTATTTTTTAGTTTTTTTCACGTTTTGTGCTCAAAACAGAGTTGTACTGAAACTAACACGGTGTATGATGTTTCAAATGATATGAACAGTTGTGAGACTGTAATCAAGCCACAGTTCAATTGGATTCTCAATTGAAAGTTGCCCCAACATGAATTGCATTCATGGTATGAACATTGTTATCTTTGAAGGTGATATATTACGCGCGGTAAATCTCAAAAATCCCGCCTTCCGATTTTCTTGTTTTCTACTTCAAAACAATGCAAAAATATTTTCCCAACCAAAAAAATATTCACCGGCCGGGCATTCTACTTAGCTAAAAACTGCCAAAAACGTACAAAAACGTGATCTAATTTTTTTCTATTTTTTCGTTTTTTCACGTTTTGTGCTCAAAACAGAGTTGTACTGAAACTAACACGGTGTATGATGTTTCAAATGATTTATTGAACTGTTGTGAAACTGTAATCAAGCCACAGTTCAATTGGATTCTCAAATGAAAGTTGCCCCAACATGCATTGCATCCATAGTATGAACATTGTTCTCTTTGAAGGCCATATATTGCGCGCGGTAAATCTCAAAATCCCGCCCTCCGATTTTCTTGTTTTCTACTCCAAAACAATGCAAAATGACCTGATATTTTCAAAAACATAAAAATATTCACCGGTCGGGCATTTTACTTCGCTAAGAACTGCCAAAAACGTACAAAAAACGTGTTCTAATTTTTTTCTATTTTTTAGTTTTTTTCACGTTTTGTGCTCAAAATAGAGTTGTACTGAAACTAACACGGTGTATGATGTTTCAAATGATATGAACAGTTGTGAGACTGTAATCAAGCCACAGTTCAATTGGATTCTCAATTGAAAGTTGCCCCAACATGAATTGCATTCATAGTATGAACATTGTTATCTTTGAAGGTGATATATTACGCGCAGTAAATCTCAAAAATCCCGCCCTCCGATTTTCTTTTTTTCTACTACAAAACAATGCAAAACGACCTGATATTTTCCAAACCAAAAAAATAATCACCGGCCGGGCATTCTACTTAGCTAAAAACTGCCAAAAACGTACAAAAAACGTGATTTAAATTTTTTCTAATTTTTTGTTTTTTTCACGTTTTGTGCTCAAAAACAGAGTTGTACTGAAACTAACACGGTGTATGATGTTTCAAATGATTTATTGAACAGTTGTGAAACTGTAATCAAGCCACAGTTCAATTGGATTCTCAAATGAAAGTTGCCCCAACATGCATTGCATTCATAGTATGAACATTGTTACTTTGAAGGCCATATATTACGCGCGGTAAATCTCAAAAATCCCGCCTTCCGATTTTCTTGTTTTCTACTTCAAAACAATGCAAAATGACCTGATATTTTCAAAACCAAAAAAATATTCACCGGCCGGGCATTCTACTTAGCTAAAAACTGCCAAAAACGTACAAAAAACGTGATTTAACTTTTTTTAATTTTTTGTTGTTTTCCACGTTTTGTGCTCAAAACAGAGTTGTACTGAAACTAACACGGTGTATGATGTTTCAAATGATTTATTGAACTGTTGTGAAACTGTAATTAAGCCACAGTTCATTTGTATCCTCAATTGAAAGTTGCCCGATTATGCATTGCATTCAGAGTATGAACATTGTTATCATCGAGGACCATATCTTACGCGCGGTAAATCTCAAAAATCCCGCCCTCCGATTTTTTTACTTTCTTCACCAAAACGACGCGAAATAACCTCAAGTTTCTAAAAAAGACAAAATTTTTGCC
>OZ038442.1:8662632-8682250 GCA_964036265.1 Daptonema setosum
AGTGAGTGAGTGAGTGAGTGAGTGAGTGAGTGAGTGAGTGAGTGAGTGAGTGAGTGAGTGAGTGAGTGAGTGAGGGAGTGAGTGAGTGAGTGAGTGATGAGTGAGTGAGTGAGTGAGTGAGTGAGTGAGTGAGCTAGTGAGTGAATACATACGTACGTGAGTGAGTGAGTGAGTGAGTGAGTGAGTGAGTGAGTGAGTGAGTGAGTGAGTGAGTGAGTGAGTGAGTGAGTGAGTGAGTGAGTGAGTGAGTGAGTGAGTGAGTGAGTGAGTGAGTGAGTGAGTGAGTGAGTGAGTGAGTGAGTGAGTGAGTGAGTGAGTGAGTGAGTGAGTGAGTGAGTGAGTGAGTGAGTGAGTGAGTGAGTGAGTGAGTGAGTGACCTTTCGTCCTTGATTCCTTCTGCCGGTAGTGATTGGCTCATATAAATAGTCGTAAAAATGATCAAGAGTCGACGTAAAATCCAAGTGGAATAAACTGCGATACGGGACAGTTTCATGATGGAAATAAATATGTAGCTTTTTAATATTTCGGGCGTTTATTTTATATTTTATTTTCGATTAAACATTTTCAATTTCGGTTCAGCAACGGTTTAGAGAATGATTTAAATGGCAGTCGATTGGTTCGTTTGATGTACTTTGGTTGAGTATTCCAAATTTTGGGTGGCGTGGCAACGTGTCTGCCACTGCAAAGAGGTGGGATATTAAAGTACTTTTGATTTACAAATAATTTTGAACTTTCATGAATTTTTACAAATGCGAAGATTTTTGTAAAATGAACTGTTCCCAGATTTGTTCATTCTCAAACAATAGAATAATTAATGTGTCAGCCAAGCAATGAGTTTCCGTAGTCAGAAAAATTTCTTTTAAAAAGTTTTGCTAATGAACCAGATTTGTCAACAAAAGATCCGAAAAAAAATTGGTACAAAAGTATATTAACCAAAGGTAATATAAATATGAACCATAAAAAATATAAAATACAATATAAACTAACGTCGAGCATGCAGGTATAATAACAAGACTCACTGACGTATGTAACCTTCAACTACAGAAAAGCAGCAATCTTTTTGTTTCAAAATTTCTCTCACGTCACCTTTGAAGGAGTGGCAAAGAAAGAGTGCTCTGATTTCCGATGAAGTATTACGTTACTGGTTGGGATATACAGGGTGGGCCAAAAAATTTGACACGATTTCATACGTGTATAACTTTTTCTTGAAACAACCGATTTCATCGGGTTAAGCAGCATTTCAATAACAAAATATCAACTTAAATATCCTGAAATTTTCGTCAACCTCACTTGTTCCAAGCTCTCAAAATAGAGGAAAATCTAAAAAATTAAATTTTCTAAATTTACAAAAAAATTTTAGTACTAGATTATTTATCACCATTTACGTAGATTGATTGTTACAATCAACTAATTTAACATACTTATCCAATTATTTACGGCTTTTTAGCTGTTTCAAAGTTGTCTTGTTAAAAAAATAATGATAACTTTCATAAAAATCCAAATTGCTTTTCTGTTCTTTTGAGACTCGATTTTTCGTACCACAGAGTTAGGAAGCGAATTTCACATAAAAAATCTTTTTTTCTGAAACAGCCCCGTTAGAGTTGATCAACTGGTTTTAAATAATATTTTTATTGTGTAGACAACTAAAAATTAACAACAATTCGGTTCCGTGAGAATTGTGATACTGAACATAATTTTTTTCAAATTTGAAAACTGATTGATTTGGTAATTTGGTCATACCCAGAGCTAGGATATACGGATCTTATCAAAAAATTCAGAAACTTTAAGTTTATATGTTGTTATTAAAATGCTTCTGCTTTATTGAAAATCTGTCGATGCATGAAAAAGTTATTAACGGATAAAATCGTGTCATTTTTTTGGCCCACCCTGTACATCCATAAGTTTTCTCAAAGTTTTTGAAATCCCTGGTTGAATAGAGAGGGGGTAAAGGTGGAATTCCACCTCTTTGGGTGTAGCAAAAAGTGGAATTTCATTTTCAGATGTAAATTGATTTCAGATCCGCTGATGTAAAAGAAACGTTTTTTTCTTCTATCTCTTCTGAAGTGTTGGCTTTGTATTTACTTCAGTTGTTGAAATTATTATACTCGTTTTTTGACTGATTGTTTCCTGAGAAAATATCGGAAACTTCCGGATCTTTACGAATTATGTCTACTGACTTGTTCGACGCATGACTGACTGACTGACTGACTGACTGACTGACTGACTGACTGGCTGGCTGACTGACTGACTGACTTACTGACTGACTTACTGACTGACTGACTGACTGACTGACTGACTGACTGACTGACTGACTGACTGACTGACTGACTGACTGACTGACTGACTAAATGTAATTTCCGTTCGGGTGCCGTATCAGATTTCACACGTCTACAAAACTGACACATCAGCTTTTTGGCCGTCTGGACACATTCGAGAATGATGACAAGATTTTTCATTATTTTTCAAATTGGGAGTATGAATTCGAATATTGAACGATAATTGAGTAAGTGAGTGGGTGAGTGAGTGAGTGAGCACTTGCGGATGAGAAGGGGAGGGAAAAGTGGAATTCACCCTCTTTGGTGAACTTAATAAGTGCAGTTTTTCCGAAAGTGTAGGTAAAATAGCCTCAAAACTGCCACTCAAAACACTAAATTCCCCCTCTATGACAATATTCCCCTCCCTTTGGAGGTTTGGCCGTTTGCCAGTGTGATTGAGTGAGTGAGGTAGTGAGTGAGTGAGTGAGTGAGTGAGTGAGTGAGTAAGTGAGTGAGTGAGTAAGTGAGTGAGTGAGTGAATGAGTGAGTGAGTGAGTGAGTGAGTGAGTGAGTGAGTGAGTGAGTGAGTGAGTGAGTGAGTGAGTGAGTGAGTGAGTGAGTGAGTGAGTGAGTGAGTGAGTGAGTGAGTGAGTGAGTGAGTGAGTGAGTGAGTGAGTGAGTGAGTGATTGAGTGAGTGAGTGAGTGAGTGAGTGAGTGAGTGAGTGAGTGAGTGAGTGAGTGAGTGTGTGAGAGAGTGAGTGAGTGAGAGAGTGAGTGAGTGACTGAGTGAGTAAGTGAGTGAGTGAGCGAGTGAGTGAGTGAACGAGTACGTGAGCGAATACATGCGTATGAGTGCATGTTGAATCATGGAAATGTATCACGGAAAACTTTGGCGCGCATTCAAAATACCGTGACCAATAACTTCAAAAAAAAATTATGTTTTTTAAATAATAATTCAAAAACGAAACAAATAACTGTAGTAAAATTTGCAGGAAAAAACAAAATAGAAACGAGACGATATTCACTGCGTAACATGAAGGATTTGCCGGAAGAAATGACTGCCGCCGGACCCGGTCGGGTGTCGCCGATCGGAGACGGTGAGATCGGTTGGTGTTTTTAATTTAAATATTTTTAAAAAAGTTATAGTTTTTCAGGGATAATTTTGTTATACTTATTGCAGTGATTGCCGAAAAATTAATAAGATATCGCCTTGTTATCCGGGGTTTAAAAGCTCTACTTTTCGTTAACCCCCGTTAACACCGCGAAGCGGGAGTTTTCCACTGATCGCCTAGCTCTCCCGTTCCGCCTCGTGGCTCATTTGTTTATTATTACCGTTTATAATCCGATAATCTTCAAGAATAATGTAAGACCACTCGTAAATAATGCATTTAACTCGTTCGTCTCTGTATTTTTTTCCGATCAACCTGTTACATAATTCCGTCTACTCCTCACTAATGTATACCCAATCCAATGATCGAGACAAATAAAAATTAAATTTGAAATAAACGATTGCTCATTTTCAGCAGCCGATCCGGACACGGCGGACGGCGGTGACCCAACGGTGGTGCCCGATCGACATCGGCCGCGTCGTCGTTGCATCAATCTGAATGAACGCTTCACGCTCATCCGAAAGGGATACCAGCCCGAGTACATCGAGAAGCCGAACGTGCGCATTCAGCGAGAAGTTGGTTTTTAGTTTTTCGGGCTTCATAGATTTCGGCTGCGTTTATAGTTTTCCCTGGACTTTCCCGGGAAACGTGATGATACATACACAATTCAACACGCTTTGCTATAGCAGCCACATTGGTCGCTGTTTATAACAACTGTTCCTAGTGGAAGTCCAGGAAGGACTATAAACGTACCCATAAAGGTTTAGTCGCAGTTTTGAACGAGTTGGATTGAGCGGCAAGAGCTCAACAAAGCTCAGCTCAAAATAACATATGAAGTAGGATATCTATGATAGGATCGATCCGATTCCGATTAGGTTGAGGTTTAGCGTTTGGCTTTGTGAAGAGTCGTAACCCCCACCTCTGGCAGCCTCAGAAAATAGAATTTTCTCTCTTCGAGGTATAAAGGCTTCGAATCAGCAGTTTTTTTCTCACCGGGGAATTGCCATGTACCATGGAAGTCGCAAAAAACTTGTTGAAAGACTCGATATGGCGAAAAATTTAATGCATGACGATTCTATAAAACCAAACCACCATTATTATTTTTTCGAACCAATTACCAATGAAAGTCTGAACTGCTTTTCAGGTTAAGTTTGTACCATTCGACGTGGCCACCGACGAAGCGTTTCGCCGATCGCCCACTTTCTCCGCCGATTCGCCCACCAATCTGCACGAAAAACTCGCCGTTCTGAGCGTGAACTCGGACGAAACGCCTGATGTTGGTGTTCATACATAGCCTGATATAGCCAATACAGATTTTTTGTCACTTACTCAGAATTTTTTTTTGGCGCGCATGTTGAACTCAAAACTGATTTTGGTGTGCGTTGAAATTCTTAGAACATTACTTTTAAATAAGTGAAACGTTTTTAAATTGTGCATTCATCTTCGTAAGTGATACTTACGGTGGTAGATATTAAGAACTTTTTGTTGTGACTTTTTGTAGCTTCTTCATTATTGTATTAACGTCATTAAGCCATTCAGTCATGTATAAAACCTTGCGCATATATCGTTACCTAATAGGGAATATCAAAGAATCATTTGCCTTACTTAATTTTTGTTTTACAAGTACATATAATAAATAAATTAAACCTTGAATTGTTTCCATCATTTTTAGGTGAAATCACTCGATTCGGGTGCGTCCTCTCCCGGTGGAGAGCATTGATGACTTCGGTGATTTTCTTCGGTTCATTTCGACTTGATATTCTGATTCAATTTTCGATGTTCTTATCATCTGATTTCTGAAGATATTTGCTTGAAAAATTCCTTTTCATCACTAGTGGACGAGAAAGAGGGAGTAAATAGTGCAACACTTTTGGGAAATGACATCAAAGCCGACAAATACCCTTTTTACCTTCAGAAATTTTTTCCCTTTGCTTGAAATGTTGTCATTCAATGATTAATTTTTTTGGTTATTCAAATTTGGCACAAAGAGACGAGAAGCGGTGGGAAAGTGGTATTTTCACCCTTTTGGCGGTAAAATAACTTATGTTTTGCCAATTCCCCCCTCTTTGAGAAAATTCCCTGTTTTCTGAGGATTGGCTCGTCCGCCAGTTCGTTTTGGTCAAATTACGATTTATAAAACTCGGTTTCGATGCGACATAATTAGTTCGATTCGTGTTTTTATGTGTTTTTGAAATAATTCCGCGATGACGAATGTGATCAAGTGCTTCAGTATTTTACTGTTAAGTGTTAACATGATATTATTATTCTTTAATTTTTTTATTTTCATGTAGCTCGATTTTTTTGGTTTTGAATTTCTACTATTCTTATGCATTTCCAGGTATTCGGTTTCACCAATGATGTTCCATGCTTCACTTATACCAGTACTACCATACCATACACTATACATATGAAATGTCAATGAAAATGACACCATTGAACTATCGAATTTGTTCTTCTACTTATCATTTGCTTCCGTTTTGTTATAACGGGTTGGGTTTTTGTTATCCCATTGTATATACTTGCTATTTCTATATTTGTTTATATCACAATTTGTCTTCCATGTTCTGCTCATTTTCGAATGTGTGTAGTTTGATATATGTACATACAACGTCTGGGTAATGTTTCACCCAAGCCATGATGAATAATGCTGAAAATGCAATTTCCCCTAACACAGTGCATCGCATTACTCTGTCCGTACGTCGGTTTCACGATTTATTCCTTTGAAATCAGTTTTTTCTTAATCGAATCAAATCACTATCCCCCTCTATCTGAAGTCTAGGTTATTTTTTTACTGTAAGTAGGTGAAAATTCGTTCTAATGGCCGACAGACAACTGATCCATGAAGGACCAGAGACGTCTACTATCTTCCCAATCTTTTGAACGTAGCTCGCAATATTTGTGTATTGTGTGAACAGAAACGTTGTTCAATATAGAATCACTCACTAGCGGACGAGAAGGGAATGGGAAACGTGGAATTCCCCTCTATTTGGCCATTTCAAAAAATATAATTTGTTCCTCAAAGTGTTGGTGAAATGGCCTTAAAACGGCCAATTCCCCCCTCTTTGATGAGTTTCCCCTACCTTGGAGGTTTAGCTCGTCCGTCCAGTGGAATCGCTCGTTCCCTTAATATTTTGTCTATTTTCATGGATAATATTTCATCATTATCCAAATTTTATAGATAATAATTGTTACAATCATGGCTTCCGCATCCACCAGCAAAGAGACGTCAAAGAAGCCAAAGACGACCAAAGGGGCGTTTGGCGAGAAACCAGAGGATTTAATGGATGAGGTTACATATAGCTTTTTCAGATTCTAATTAATTTCCGCACTAGCGGATGACAAGGTGTGGAAAAAGTGGAATTTTCTCTCTTTGGTATTTTCAAGTTCTAGAAATTGTTCCCTGAGGTGTAGGTAAAATGGTCTGAAGACTGCTAAATTCCCCCCTCTGTCGAAATTCCCCTCCCTTTGAAGGTTTGGCTCATCCGTCAGTGATTTCGATTTCATGACTGCATGAAGCTATGAAAAATAACAACTTTTTTTACTTCTAAGTGTCCTAAGGTTTTCAAACTGAAAGCAATCAAATTCATTCAGTAGTTAGTTGTGCCATAATAGCGAATTTGGATACCATGTCACAAATATAGTGAAGTAACGGTCACCCATATTTACGTGTGGTATGACAATCACTGATTATCAACAATGTTTTTCTTGGAAGACTGCACATTAGGCTCGGGTTTTTTTTGAAAGAAGACCTCATGATTTGTTCCTCTGGTCTCTTAACGATTCGCGTGTGGTTTTTTGTCTCTTTAAGCACAATGAAGCGAGAAACATTTTTTTATATAAATTTCCTTTATTTTTGCAGGTGGTGCTGAAAGTGCCCGACCTGAAGCTGGCAGACGACTGCTATCACCTGGTGCATGATGTCAAGAAACCGAACAAGGAGGAAGTGTTTGCGGTTGGTAGAATGAGAATTAATCTGGGAATTTTTTTTCACAGCACTGCAATACATTTTATCAAGAAACTGTCAGGATTCGATTGTAATATAAGAGAAAAGTGTAAAAATATTGCATAAAAAAATAGTAGGATAGTACAGTTGACATCCATGTGTTTCGACGAAGTTAAAAGAACGAAGACCTACGACGAGTCATATAATGGTTGTTTTTACATTACATATTAACGAATTTACACATGAATATTAGTCGGTCCCAAAACTTTTTTGCCAAGGAATAAAATACTTTTTGAAACAGTCAAAGAGGGGGAAATTTCACTTTCCCTCCCCTTCTCATCGCCTGTCTAGTGTAGTGCGTAGGGCGTAGGCCTTGAAAACCGGCGGTCCTAAGTTCGAAACCTGACTTGAGACACAGATCCTGACGCGTTGCTCTGGGGTGTCTGCCATTGCCTGTCAGTTTATTCAACTCTTCGACCTCTACGAAAACACCAATCTGATATGGTATTAGTGTGCGTCAATGGCTTAAATTAATGGAGAAGTAAAATGAATAATAGAATGATTGACGAAAAATTCAAATTTATTCAGTTGTCATGCCATAAGAGGCAAAGTAGGATACCAAGTCACAATAGTGATATAACGGTCATCCGATTTACAATGACAATCACTGATCATCAACAACGTTCTTGAATGCGCTGTGTCTCAACCCGAGGCTCGAACCAGAAACATCGGCGAGCGAGCCCGGCGCCTCAACCGGCGACTTTTGTTTTGTCTATATCCATTAATTTCAGCTGATCAAAGAGTATGGCAACGTCCCACTATACAAGCAGTTGTGCACCGATCTCAAAGTGACCATCGATGAGAAGCTGGTCGCCAGCATGGATGACGAAAACAAGAAGAAGCTGACCGTTATTGAGAAAGAGATTGAAGACGCCGAGAAGAATTTGGGTGAGTTTCATGTGGTTTTTTATTATTATTTTTTTATTTTTGTTGTTATCGTTATTTTTATTGTTGTTATTACTATAATTTGTAGGAGTAGTAATATTAATAAATTGTCATTATTATTGACACAATTTCCGTATATGTAGTGTCATGTCCTGTCTTTTTTATAAATTTTAAGTGGTTTTAGCCCTTTTATTTTCAGTGTATTTCTTTTTCGTTAATTCAATGTATAATTCGTAACTTGGGAGACTGATTATATGCGAGTCGTCAACCCAATAGAATCTAAAGATCATTTTCCCCAGCCCAACTTGATTGACAAGATTAAGGTTTCTTCATTAAATTGAGTTATTATTATTTATAAAAAAATAATAAAACCGTTGTTTCAGGCGAGACGGAGGTGCGCAACGCGTTGCAGCGTAAGGCCGAACTGCAGTGTCAGACGGGCGATAAGGAGGGCGCGTTGAGCACGTTCAGACATACCTTTGAGAAAACAGTCGGTATTGGTAATCGACTCGATATGGTTGGTTATTATGACTATAATTATAGTAATTATAAATAAATATTCATTCGTTTTTCATTCCTATTTCAAACTATGTAAAACAGATTAAGCGGAGGTATGAAATGTAGAAATGTTACAATAGAGTAGGACATAACAGCACGCTACATACAATACAAGCGCCGAAAACGCCCAAAAACGTGATTTTTTCGAATTTATCAGTTGTGTTATTAAACATTGATTTTTTATATTAAACATTTATGTTTTGTATTGAACATTGATTTTCTCTGCAGACATTCCAACAAATTCGCATCGGTTTCTTCTACGACGACGAAAAGCTCACGAACGCCAGTCTGGAGCGCAGCAAGGAACTGCTCGAACAGGGCGGTGACTGGGACCGCAAGAACAGACTCAAGGTTGGGTGGAATTCCTTCCTAATAAATTCTAATTATTATCAATTATCATCCTCATTCCTCACGCGTCGAAAATGTCCAAAAACGGTATAAAAAATTTTCAGTCGCAAAAATTTGATTCCTTTTTTAAAGTTGATATGTCGTCATTTCAGCGCTTACTATCGCTTTACTGACACTCAGGGGAGCCCAGAGATACTTTTTATTACTTTATGAACATTTCCAAAAAGTTTCTGAAAAATTGCGCAGAATTTTTTTGGTAACCATGTGGAGAAATCCAAGAAAAAAATATAAATTAATTTCGAATCATCGTCCAGGCCTACGAAGCGCTCTACAAGCTATCCGTCCGCGACTTCACGGCCGCCGCCGACCTGCTGTTGGACTCGGTGCCGACGTTCGACAGTCCCGAACTGATCACCTACGAACGTCTGATATTCTATACCGTAGTGGCGTGCGTACTTGGTTGGCTGCAAAACAACTCACTCAGTGACTCACTTACTAACTCACTAGCTCACTCACTTACTCACTCACTTACTAACTCACTAGCTCACTCACTTACTAACTAAACTCAACTACAACCACCTGATCCTCTATAACCTACTGGCCTGCGTAGTCGGTTAGCTGGACAACACTCACTCACTCAGTAACTCACTTACTTACTCACTAGCTCACTCACTTACTAATTAAACTCAACTACAACCGCCTGATCTTCTATAACCTACTGGCCTGCGTACTCGGTTAGCTGGAAAACACTCGCTCACTCAGTGACTCACTTACTAACTCACTAGCTCACTCACTTACTAATTAAACTCAACTACAACCACCTGATCCTCTATAACCTACTGGCCCGCGTAGTCGGTTAGCTGGAAAACACTCGCTCACTCACTTACTCACCAAACCATCTCCAAGAACATCGGGCACTAAGAAATAAGCACGGAATAGCGCTTTTGGTCTGTCAATGGAAAATGTTTTTCGACTGAGGTGAGGACTAAGAGATTCAAATCAGCAACGCGTCATCTTCCGTAATGACTGGCTACAAAAATAACACATCCCAAAAGGCAGACACCTCCAATCAACAAAAACAATATCATAATGCCATTAACTTATATGTTATCTGAAACGTGAACAGATTGCTCGGATCACTTCAGGAAATCTTAGCTTGACGTGCTCTTTGTCAAAGCCAAATTAATTTCTACAGTTATTATGCCTCAATAGCAAAGTTAGATATTAAATCAAAAATATGTTAAAAGAACTGCATAGTATTATTTGTTGAGTAAAAAGTTTTAATACATATGTTTTCAGCACTGGACCGTCGCACGCTGCATGACAAGGTGATCAAGGGCTCTGAGATACAGGAACAGCTGACAGGCGGTGGCAAGGACGGTGCGCTGCGACTCATTAAGGTTACCTGGTTTTCTATTTATTTCTGGAATATCTCCTGAGTAAATCTTATAGAAGTTTACTTAAGCTCTGCAGCCTAACAACTATACACACTCATATGCTGTCCAGTTAGCATAAAATTTTAACGGCTGGCCGATCAGCATAGAGAACTAGCCAATCAGCACCGAGAACGCTGAGCGTTGTTCAATATCCTGATCAGCCGGCTGTTGATTTTAATGCTAGCTGCATGGTGCTGGGGTAAACTTCTATAATATCTACTCCGAGGATATTCAACCGCCAGTATAATTGCCTGCCGCGAGGTGATGTATGTATGTAAGTATGAACTCCCAAGGCGGATCTTTATTCTTAAGATTTTGTTCGAAATACTCGTTTCATAGTTTGTCCAATAGTTAAATTGAATATTTTTATAGTACCCGAAAATTAATCTCCGTTATAATTATTACAGGACTACGTGCAGACATTCTACGACCTGAACTACGACCGTTTCTTCTACTGTCTGGCTGAACTCGAAGCCAAGGAACTCAAATACGATCGGTTGGACCCTTCTGTTATTCTATGATTGAAATTAAATCTATAAATATAATATAAATGTATGGAAAAAAGTTAGTATGGATACGTTTTTAGTCTTCCCTGGACTTTCATGGAAATTCCCTAGACTTTCTCTGGAATTTCCAAGAAAATTGTTGTATAGAAAAACTTTCCAGGGAAAGTCCATGGAAGACTATAAACGTACCCTGTCAGATTAGGATCGTTGTTATATAATAAATGTGTTTATTATATTACATAATTTGAATAATCAAGCTTAATTCAAACTCTTCGCATTCTTTGCTGCTCAAGTGAAGCAAACAAAAAAAGGAAATGAATCAACTGATTTATTTAACCATCCATCACAAAGTTATTTAGCATATGCATACCTATGCAAAGAAGGATTTGTGTTCGAGTTCTACTCACTTACTGACCAACTCATTCACTAACTCACTAACCAACATCACCAACTCATTCACTCACTCACTCACACATTCACTCACTGAGTCACTCACTACAGATTCCTGGCGCCTCACTACAAGTACTACGTGCGCGCGATGCGCATCAAGGCCTACGATCAATACCTCACCCCCTACACCACCGTTCGTTTACTTACTTCATGGGGAGATATTACAAAAATCTAATTTACCCCTTTGTTATGCAACATTAGCAAAGTTAGTGAGATGAGGGAATTCGCTTGCCTTAGGGAATAAATTATACTTTTTGAAAACGCCAAAGAGGGGGGAATTCCACTTTTCCCCTCCCCTTCTCGTCCACTAGTGTAACCTATCATACATTTCCACAAAATTGCCAGACGTGATTCAGGTATGTATGTATGTATGCATTTTATTCAGCACTTACAAAAATAATACCATACCACCGGCACCATATTAATGAATTATTCATTATTATTAATTATTATTCAGGTGACGACGACGAAGATGGCGGCTTCGTTCGGCGTTACACCGGCGTACATCGACTCGCAGCTGCATAAGCTGATCGCCTCCGGGTCGTTGCACTGCCGGATCGATGCGGTCAGGGGCATCGTTGAGACCAACCGACCCGATAACAAGAATGAACTCTACAAAACACTCATCAGGTTGGTGATTGGTGGTGTTGTTGGTTGTTGTTGTTGTTGGTGCTGTTCTTGTTGTAGATGTTGTTGCAGTTGCAGATGTTGTTGTTGTAGATGTTGTCTACGGAAATTCGAAAATGTAAATTATAAAAGAATGCCAGAGCTTATCAATATGACTGGTATATTGTTATTGTCCCTGCGCGCATGTGAAACATTAGTGAAAACTTTAGCAGCAGTGTTACAACAACTTTGCGGTGATAATTAATTTAATTTCTTGTCAAGAAATTTCTAGTTGCATTGGTTGAACTAATTCCTGAAAACTGAATGGGTTAAGTTTCGAAATTGATGAGTAAAAAGCAACTATGAAACTGTGCCTAATGTTTCACATGCGCGCAGGGACAATGCAAGAGCAAGGCCACATGCGGTAACAATAAACTAGCCATACTTTTTACATGAACGTATTAATCTTCGTTCTATACATCAAGATCGAACCCAAGAGTACCCAGATTCAACATGAATTTTCTTAACCAGTCATATTTGTATTTGTTTTTTTCATGAAATTTTTTATTTTTCACTTTTTAGGGAAGGTGACATTCTCGGCGCGCGCATTCAACGACTGGCTGCCGTTATCAATGAGTGATTTAATCGATTAATGTTATTATAATTATTATTTGTTAACGCTGACTTCACCAATTAATTATTATTTTGCTCAAATCAGATATTGAAAGTTAATCTAAAATCTGGTTAAACGAGGTTTTCGGCAATTTTTTTGCAATTTTTTTTGTCTTTATTGATGTTAAAATTGCTCTGAAATTGTAGTTTGAGCAATTTTCGAAATACGTAGTTAATATTTCATATTTGAATTTGAGCCGTATCCATCGGAATCTGCCGATATCCGGAACTATAATTATGTACTGATTGTGATTTTTTCGCCTGTGTTTCTTACGTGCTCTAATGCTGGTTTTAATAGTTTCACTATTTTTGATTATGAAAAACGAACTGGTAAATTGTCCGATCAGATAAATGATGATAATAACAATAATAAACATAAACAGAAATAACAATAAAAGTCATTCTTTCGCGAAATCAGGTGTTATTACTGACTGGCGGACGAGCTAACTCTCCAAAGGGAGGGGCTTCTTTCCAAAGAGAGGGGAATTGTCAGAATATATGCCATTTTACCTACGCCTTAGGAAATGAATTATACTTAAAAAAAATGCCAAAAACGGGAATTCCGCTTTTCCCACCCTTCTCGTCGGCTAGTGTTCTCATACTCAATAGATGCCATTCTGCTAAGGAAGGATCCGAGTTATTTTGTTAGCAATGAAAACTACGGTTCCTATCGCACTTTCATCATGCATGGGGAAAACAAGTTAACTCGTTTACATCAGTGAAAATATAAGTTATTTTTCTCTCAGAAGTAAGTGCAAACTAAACTTCATGGCTGTCGGAAGCAAAAAAAAACAAAGAAAATCAGAGTCTTCATAATAGAATGCGCTAATTAAACTTCATGGCTGTCGGTAAAAAAAATGAGAAAAATCATTTCACGTTTCAGCAAGTCTATGATTAAATATGTTCAGCAGTTACACGTGACGTTCGTTCATGTATGTAGACATACTATGGAGGAAACTCCGATGTTTTATTTGAAATGGCTTTCACGGAAGTTGGCCCTTCGTTAAGCAAGATTCAATCCATGAATAAACCTATTATTAAATTAACGTGATTCTGAAAAATTATGGCTGTAGAAAGACTACTTCCGTGAGGTTTTTGCTGGTTTTTTAGCAGCAGTTGAATTATACTATTGAAATTGTCAAAGAGGGGGGAATTTCACTTGTTCCCACCGTTTTTCGTCCGCTAGTGGTTACAAAGGAAATAAGAGCATTCATAATAATAGAATATATAATCCTCTTATTAATTGAAAGTGATTATGAAATATTTTGTGTACAGAAAGACTGCTTCCGTGAGGTTTTTACTGGTTCCTAGCGGCGGTTGACAATACATGGATAAAGTTATGTATTGTCGCCTGCGGCTAGGAACCAGTAAAAACCTTATGGAAGCAGTACTACTTGGGATAAAGTATTCTTGTGAAACGTTTTCCAGTAATGAAATTTCAGGTCGACAGCTCCGCGAATGAGCCATTCCGTTTTTCCTGTTTATCCGTTTCTTTTCGCTTTAGCTGTCGCTGGTCACTGGCGGACCAGCTAATCCTCCAAAGGAAGGGGAATGTCTCCAAAGAAGGGGGAATTGACTGATTTCAGGCCATATGACCTACACCTTATGGAACAAATTCTACTTTTTGAAATTGCCAAAGAGGGGAATTCCACTTTTCACTCACCTTCTCGTCCGCTAGTGGTTACAATGGAAATTAGAAGCCAATCTGTTATGCAAGAATAGAAAGCATGCATAATAATGCAAGAATAGAAAGCATGCATAATAATAATAGAATGTGCGAACTAAACTCCATGGCTGTCGGTCAAAAAAGTTAGAAAAATCAGTTCACGTTTCAAAAAGTCAGTATGAATAAGTTTGTTCAGCATTTGTACATGCGTTGGTTCTGATACATAGATGCACTAGGGAGGAAACTCCGATGTTTTATTTGAAATGGCCTTCACGGAAGTTGGCTCCTCGTTTCGCGAAATTTCGAAATAATGACACGATTACTACACAAAATTTATTATTTCTTGAACGTGATTATGAACCATGTGTATAGAAAGACTGCTTCCGTGAGGTTTTTACTGGTTACTAGTGGCAGTGGACAATACATGGGTAAAGTCACAGTATAGGCCTCGTAATTGGTTATAAGCAAAATCCAAAACGTGGGACAGAAAATTCCTCACTTGAGAATTCGGTTCTGGACTTAAGAATCTGGTTCTAAGAAATTTTGAAAAGTGGCACATAAAATGTATTACTTGAGAATCCGGTTCTAGACTTGAGGATCTGGTTCTGGCCATGCCATGGGTTCTCGTAGTTTTAAACCATTTCTTATAATCAATTATGAGGCCTATATGTATGTTTTCGGTTATGTATTGTCGCCCTGCCGCTAAGAACCAGTAAAAACCTTATGGAAGCTGTACTTCTTGTGATTTTATTTTATTCTTGTAAAACGTTTTTCAGAGATGAATTTTCAGGTCGACAAACCCACTAATGACCCGTTCTCATTTTCTTTTTACTTTCCCGTAGCTGTCGCTGGGCAGTGCTGTCAATCCGTCCCTTTTTTATAACAGTAAATCATTTTGAACTATTTAGGGTACAGACACTGGCGGACGAGCCAAACCTCCAAAGGGAGGGGAATCTACCCAAAGAGGGGGAAAATGAAACTTTTCATGCCATTTTACCTACAGGTTAGGGAACAAATTCTTCTGTTTGGAACCGCCAAAAGGGGGGAATTCCACTTTTCCCACCCCTTCTCGTCCGCTAGTGATGGGGTAAGAAAGGGATTGGACTTCCAATAAGGTGGCTATCGCTAAGCAGTGCTGTCAATCTGTTTATGTTCCACTAACTTTATTTATGTGATGAACACTATAAAACACTGACGGAGGCTTCCTGGATCGCTTTGAACAAGCGTCCATAGTTCAACTTGGTTATTTGAAAAAGCCTTCATGGTAGTCGGCTTCTCAGGCCAGATTTTTTATGTGGTTGTTTTCAAATATAGTCTTCCAATCAGGTGACAAAGCTATTCAGCTAAACACAGTCACAATCAGTAAAAACAACGATTTCAATCATCAGAAGTGGTGGAAAAAGTGGATTGGTGTAGGTGAAATGGCGCGAAGACTACCAATTCCTCCCTCTTTGACGAAATTTCCCTCTCTTTGGAGGATTAGCTCGTCCGCCAGTGATCCAGGGTGAGTACATTCATATGTAGGTACACAACTTTGGGCAATGGCTTAGCTTGTGCTGCTCAACATCTGAGTTAGGTGTAAAAGGTGATCATTCACGGTCTGGACTGATTTTTTACTTTAATGTTGCATGTTATGATGCGAGTTATGTTACGACGGGGGAGTATGTAGACCCACCATAACAGGCTCCGCCTCCATAACATAACTTGTTATATTACGGTGTTATGGTGGAGTATGTTCGGGCCTTGATATAAGTTGAGTATTGTTTTAATAGCTAATAATTAATGTTGAAATGTTGCCATCATAAACTTTTTTGAGACTCGCGAAATGTAAACGATGTACGATTGGCCAACTTGCTGAGTTTAAAAAGTTCATGGTCAAGTTCGAAAGACGTTGCCAACTGGCTAATAATTATAATATATAAAATTACAATTAATTTTGATTCAGACAGCTGGAAACGTTGAATTACTCGATTTATTGATTCTTCAGACTGGCAACATTCTGGGCCTGTTGTACCAGACATTTGGCTAACGGACCATTGAAGGTGGTGCTCAGACAGCGAACGGCACCTCCCAGCAGACACACCTGCAACATGCACTCACTCTTTCACTTACTCACTCCTTCACTCACTCACTCACTCACTCACTCACTCACTCACTCACTCACTCATTCACTCACTCACTCACTACCTCACTCACTTACTCACTCATCCACTCACTCACTCACTCACTCACTCACTCACTCACTCACTCACTCACTCACTCACTCACTCACTCACTCACTCACTTAGCCACTCATTCACTCACTCACTCAGCCACTCAATCACTCACGCACGCACTCACTCACTCACTCACTCTCTCACTCACTCACGCACTCACTCACTCACTCACTCACTCACTGACGCACTCACTCACCTTGTTCGGCACGGGTACCTCCACGACATTCTTCTTCGTATGTGATCTGATCTGACCCAACACCATCTGATCACGGGCCACCGACTGCCCGAACTGCTGATTCACCGGATCATCGCCGTAGGTTGGCACAAACAAGTTCTTGCCGGTCAACAGGGCGTTGGCATGTATGCCACAGCACGACTCGAACCCATCGTACTCTTGTTTCTGTGAGTGGGTGGGTGAGTTAGTGAGTGAGTGAGTGAGTGAATGAGTGAGTGAGTGAGTGAGTGAGTGAGCGGGTGAGTGAGTGAGTGTGAGTGAGTGAGTGAGTGAGTGAGTGAGTGAGTGAGTGAGTGAGTGAGTGAGTGAGTGAGTGAGTGAGTGAGTGAGTGAGTGAGTGAGTGAGTGAGTGAGTGAGTGAGTGAGTGAGTGAGTGAGTGAGTGAGTGAGTGAGTGAGTGAGTGAGTGAGTGAGTGAGTGAGTGAGTGAGTGAGTGAGTGAGTGAGTGAGTGAGTGAGTGATTGTGATGTGATTGACAACTCTGTTGTTTGTCTACATATCTGTGTGACATATCTGTGTGTTCATCAGTCTATCTGGAATATCTAGCCTGCCTATCTATTTTTGTCTGATTTAGGAAAGTAACGTTTTTTATTATGTAAATTAACTTGTTTCATTCACGGTCTTGTTTTTTTTTCAATTATCGAAATAATTCCAGATTAATAGTTATCAGTGTTATTGATTGATCGTTTCAGACAGACGTTCTTAATCCAAACTTCAGAGACCATATTTTGCTGTTGGGATGGCTGATAATAGAGGGGGGGGGGGGGTTAGTAAATAGTTCTGTAAATAACATTTTTTTCCATCATTTATGTTAAACACTCTGATACTGATCAACACTTTCTCTTGTTCAACATATTTTGTTTTCATCGTTGTTTCGGTTTTTTATGATTCTTATACTAAATTTGCTGACACTGACATTCAATGAAAAACTGCGTTTGGGCAAACAAAACTGGTAGCTTACAAAAAAAAGCTGTTAATCTACGAAATGTTTTGTAAGCATACAAAACTGTTAACCCAGACAAAAAAACTGTTAGCTTACAATTGAGCTGTTGGTTCACACAAAACTGACAGTTTACAAAAAAAAACACAAAACTGCTCGAAATAAAGCCAACGAAACAAAAATGCGTGATTGAGATCCCTATGAGAACAACTAATCAATTTTCTAACGAATGATTACGGAAGAAATCAATAATCGAATACTGTTTTAGTAAAATATTTTTTTCCTTCAAAAAAATTCTCTTTATATTTCTAATATCTGAAGGAGCGAAGCGACTGATTGCTCCCCAACACGGCGGACGGCTGACGACCAATTGGTACTATGTGACACGTTACTTTTATTATCTATCGACCATCATGAAACGTGAACTGACTTCAATCTCATTTCCAATGGCTGTCGTTACCCCCCGATAAATGACTATAGTTTACTACTTCGTTTCAGCCTAGTCAATTATTTACTACAAATAAACTAATTGAAACGTGAATTGGAACCTGAAATCTCTTGGGTGGTTGTCGTTCGTCTTTTCAAATGGCCAGAGCTTCGCTGTTTCACTGTTTTGCGACAGGAATTTCGAGACCAGTTGTGCTCTTGAAACGTGAACGATAATTGCAAATGTCGTTCGGTTCGGCTGTCGTTAGGCAGATGCACCACCGGCCGAGAAGGGGAGGGGAAAGTAGAATTCCCCCCTCTTAAGTGATTTTGAAAAGTGCAGTTTGTTCCCTAAGGTGTAGTTTGAACCGCTTCACAGCTGCAAATTACCCCTCTGTAGCGAATTCTCCTTTGGAGGATTAGCTGGTCCGCCAGTGCGGCAGATGTAAACTAGACCTAACTTCGGTTGTTGATTTTTGATTTTGACCGAAAAAAACAATAATGATCACAACTGCAGTGTTCATTGAAGAAAACGCCTGACAACTGGGAACGACACAGTCTATTTTTTACAGAAAACTCCATAAAAGTATGCGATTTATTGAGCTTTGGTCTAACATGATTTTTTTGTATGAATGACAAAAATGTCAAAGGAAGAATCTGTGAAATTCCCAGTTCGAAAGTTTTACCGGGAGATTAAAGGAAAACGTTACCCGGAGATCAATCCAACCTACAGATGAAAGAAGTTGATACAAGCTCTATGATAATGTTCATAATCAACCGAGTCATCAGACAAAAAAACTGTCAGCTTACAAAGAACTGCTCGAAATTAAGCCAACGAGACGGCTGAGATTGTGTGATGGAGACTCATATGCTGAACAGTTAACCCATTTTCTAAAGAATGATTATGGATAAAACCAACAAGTTAACACCGTTTCTTGAAATTTTGTTTTTTTTTTCGTCAAAAATAAATTCTCTTTAGGTATACAAACTGAAGGAGCGAAGCGACTGATTGCTCCCCTACCCAGCGGACGGCTGACGCCCAATAGGTTCTAGTTGACACGTTACTTTTATTATCTATTGACCATCATGAAACGTGACCATATTTCGAGCTTAACTTCCAATGGCTGTCGTTACCCCGATAAATTGCTATAGTTTACCATCTTGATTCAACTTGGTCAGTTATTTACTTCAAATAAACTAATTGAAACATGAATTAGAACCTCGATCTCTTGGGTGGTTGTCGTTCGTGTTTTCAATTGATTAGAGCTTCGCTGTTCCACTGTTTTGCGACAGAAATTTTGTGACC
>OZ038442.1:8682450-8689950 GCA_964036265.1 Daptonema setosum
CATCATGAATGGTAGTTTTCATGTTAAAAACAGTTTGAGTTAATAAAAATATGGTTTTAAACAGATTCATCGACTAGATTTTAACTGAATAACGCTAAAGAAACGAAAACAGTTCGTCTGAGCCGTATAAAACATTAAAAAATTTATATTGTAACCCATATGTATGAAAACTGACGGCCGGTTGAAAAAATTGTATTTTTCAGAAAATGTTGCGTAACTTCTGATTGCATTGAGTTTGTTGAATAAAATTAGAGTTATAAAATTTCAAACATATACTGATTAAAATGACGCACACCGTTAATTAATCCGATTCGTATTCACGAAGTAATTAACATTCAAAGTTGTGTGGTTTTTTTTGGCCCACCCTGTATGTCAATCTCCTTTTCAACTTCATTGTGTGTTGGAAGGTATTTATGGGAATTTCACTGATTTCCGTTTGATTTTTAGTCATTCATTTAAAAAAAAACATGTTAGACCAAAGCGCAATAATTCACATACTTTTATGGAATTTTCTGTAAACATATAATGTGTCGTTGTCAGCGTTTTCTTTAAAATAAACACTGCAGTTGTGATCATTATTGCTTTTTTTCGGTCAAAATCAAAAACCAACAACCGAAGTTAGGTCTTGTTCACTTTTGCCCAACGACAGCCGAACCGAACGACATTAGCAAATATCGTTCACGTTTCAAGTGCACAACTGGTCACAAAATTTCGGTCGCAAAACAGTGGAACAGCGAAGCTCTAATCATTTGAAAACACGAGCGACAACCACCCAAAAGATCCAGGTTCTAATTCATGTTTCAATTAGTTTATTTGAAGTAAATAACTGACCAAGTTGATTCAAGATGTAAAACTATAATCATTCATCGGGGTAACGACAGCCATTGGAAGTGAAGCTGAAAATCTGTTCACGTTTCATGATGGTCAATAGATAATAAAAGTAACGTGTCAACTAGAAACTATTGGGCGTCAGCCGTCCGCTGGGTAGGGGAGCAATCAGTCGCTTCGCTTCTTGTATTCATAAAGAGAATTTACTTTTGACGAAAAAAAAAACAATATTCCATTAAACGGTGTTAAATACTTCTTTAATCTGCAGGATGGATTGATCTCCGGATAACGTTTACTTTTGTTCTCCTGGTAAAACATTCTCAATATTTTTTGTTCACTTTTTATTTAATCAGTAAGGAGGAGCAATTTGCCAAAACCATATGACACAGGTTTGGAAGCTCAATTATAATAGACTGAACAAAAAATGCGTCGGATGTCAGTCATCCTCCTTTTAAACTTCATTGTGTGTTGGGAGGTATTCATGGGAATTTCACTGCAGTTCGTTTGATTTTTAGTCATTCATACAAAAAATCATGTTAGACCAAAGCTCGATGATTCACTTACTTTTATGGAATTTTCTGTAAAAATATACTGCGTCGTTGTCAGCGTTTTCTTTAATAAACACTGCAGTTGTGATCGTTATTGTTTTTTTCTGGTCAAAAACGAAGTACCACATCCAAAGTTAGGTCTAGTTCACTTCTGCCTAACGACAGCCGAACCGAACGACATTAGAAAATATCGTTCACGTTTCAAGAGCACAACTGGTCACATCTATTGCTGTCGAAAAACAGGGAAACAGCGAAGCTCTGGCGGTTTGAGAACACGAACGACAACCACCCAATAATTCCTTATTTTCAATTCACGTCTCAATAAGTTTATTTGAAAGAAATAACTGACTAGGTTGAATCGAGAAAATAAACTATAGCCATTTAATGGGGTAACGACAGCCATTGGAAATGAAGCTGAAAGTCAGTTCACGTTTCATGATGGTCAATAGTAAATAAAAGTAACGTGTCAACTAGAACCTATTGGGCGTCAGCCGTCCGCGGGGTAGGGGAGCAATCAGTCGCTTCGCTCCTTCAGCTGATAATCATGATGAGAATTTATTTTTGACGAAAAAAAAACTGTATTTCAATAAACGGTGTAAAATTGTTGGTTTTACCCGTAACCATTCTTTAGAAAATAGGTTAATTATTCAGCATATGAGTCTCCATCCCACAATCTCAGCCGTCTCGTTGGCTTAGTTTAGAGCAGTTCTTTGTAAGCTGACTGTTTTTTTGTCAGATAACTCGGTTGAATTATTATAAAGCTCGTATCAACGTCTTTAATCTGTACGTTGTATTGATCTTCAGATAACGTTTTCCTTTATTCTTCTGGTAAAACATTCCCAATATTAAACTTGTTTACTTATTATTTAGTCAGTCAGGAGAAGCAATTTGCCAAAACCATGCCACAGGTTTGGAAGCTCATTTTAATAGACTGAACAAAAAATGCGTCGAGTATCAGTCATCCTCCTTTTCAACTTAATTGTGTGTTGGGAGGTATTTATGGGAATTTCACTGATTTTCGTTTTTTTTGTCATTCATACAAAAAATCATGTTAGACCAAAGCTCAATAATTCACATACTTTTATGGAGTTTTCTGTAAAAATAGACTGTGTCGTTGTCAGCAATTTCTTTAATAAACAATGCAGTTGTGATCATTATGGTTTTTCTTTCGGTCAAAATCTAAAATCAACAACCGAAGTTAGGTCTTGTTCACTTTTGCCCAACGACAGCCGAACCGAACGACATTGGCAAATATCGTTCACGTTTCAAGAGCACAACTGGTCACACAATTTCTGTCGCAAAACAGTGGAACAGCGAAGCTCTGATCATTTGTGAACACGAACGACAACCACCCAAGAGATCCAGGTTTTAATTCATGTTTCAATTAGTTTATTTGAAGTAAATAACGGACCAAATTGTAATCAAGATGGTAAACTATAGCCATTTATCGGGGTAACGACAGCCATTGGAATTAAAGTTAGAAATCTGTTCACGTTTCATGATGGTCAATAGATAATAAAAGTAACGTGTCAACTAGAAGCTATTGGGCGTCAGCCGTCCGCCGGGTAGGGGAGCAATCAGTCGCTTCGCTCCTTCAGTTCTATGATAATCATAGATTTTATTTTTGACGAAAAAAACATTATTTTGATAAAACAGTACAGTTCTTTAGAAAATGGGCTAACTGTTCAGCATATTCAGTCTCCATCACACAATCTCACCCGTCTCGTTGGCTTAATTTCGAGCAGTTCTTTGTAAGCTGACTGTTTTTTTTCACATGATTCTGTTGATAATGAACATTATTATAGAGCTCGTATCAATTTATTTAATCTGTATGTTAGATGGATCTCCATCTAATGTTTTCCTTTATTTTCCTGGTAAAACACTCCCAATATTAAACTCGTTCACTTTTAGTCAGTTAGGAGAAGCAATTTGCCAAAATTTCACTGCACTTCGTTTGATTTTCAGTAATTCATACCAAAAAATTATGTTATACCAAAGCACAAATAATCACATATAGATAATTATGGAATTTTCTGTAAGAATATACTGTGTCGTTGTCAGCATTTTCTTTAATAAACACTGCAGTTGTGATCGTTATTGTTTTTTTTCGGTCAAAATCTAAAATCAATAAGGGAAGTTAGGTCTTTTTCAGTTTTGCTCAACGACAGCCGAACCGAACGACATTAGAAAATATCGTTCACGTTTCAAGTGCTCAACTGGTCACAAAATTTCTGTCGCAAAACAGTGAAACAGCGAAGCTCTAATCATTTGAAAACACGAACGACAACCACCCAAAAGATCCAGGTTCTAATTCATGTTTCAAATAGTTTATTCGAAGTAAATAACTAGCCAAGTTGAACCAAGATAATAAACTATAGTCATTTATCGGGGTAACGACAGCCATTGTAAGTGAAGCTGAAAATCTGTTCACGTTTCATGATGGTCAATAGATAATAAAAGTAACGTGTCAACTAGAACCTATTGGGCGTCAGCCGTCCGCCGGGTAGGGGAGCAATCAGTCGCTTCGCTCCTTCAGTTATCAAATCATAAAGAGAATTTTAAGACGAAAAAAACGGTGTTAAATTGCTGGTTTTATCCGTAATCATTCTTTAGAAAGTGGGTTAATTGTTCAGCATATGAGTCTCCATCACACAATCTCAGAGGCCTCATTGGCTTAATTTCGAGCAGTTCTTTGTTAGCTGACAGTTTTTTTGTCAGATGACTCGGTTGACAATGAACATTATTATAGAGCTCGTATCAATTACTTTAAACTGTAGGTTGTATTTTTTCTTCAGATAACGTTTTCCTTTATTCTCCTGGTAAAACATTCTCAATATTAGTCAGTTATTAACTTCTATTTAATCAGTTAGGAGAACAAATTTGCCAAAACCATGCCACAGGTTTGGAAGCTCATTATATTAGACTGGACAAAAATACGTCGGATATCAGTCATCCTCCTTTTCAACTTCATTGCGTGTGGAGAAGTATTTATGGGAATTTCGCTGATTTTCGTTTGATTTCTTGTCATTCATACAAAAAATCATGCTAGACCAAAGCTCAATAAATCACATACTTTTATGGAGTTTTCTGTAAAAATAGACTTTGACGTTGTCAGGGTTTTCTTTAATAAACAATGCAGTTGTGATCATTATTGTTTTTTTTTCGGTCAAAATCAAAAACCAACAACCGAAGTTAGGTCTTGTTCACTTTTGCCCAACGACAGCCGAACCGAACGACATAAGAAAATATCGCTCACGTTTCAAGAGCACAACTGGTCACAAAATTTGTGTCGCAAAACAGTGGAACAGCGAAGCTCTAATCAATTGAAAACACGAACGACAACCACCCAAGAGATCCAGGTTCCAATTCATGTTTCAATTAGTTTATTTGAAGTAAATAACTGACCAAGTTGAATCAAGATGCTAAACTATAGTCATTTATCGGGGTAACGACAGCCATTGGAAGTGAAGCTGGAAATCTGTTAACGTTTCATGATGGTCAATAGATAATAAAAGTAGCGTGTCAAATAGTAACTATTGGGCGTCAGCCGTCCGCTGGGTTGGGGAGCAATCAGTCGCTTCGCTCCTTCAGTAATTAATTACAAACATAATTTATTTTTGACGAAAAAAAAACATAATTTCAATGAAACAGTATAATATTACTGATTTTATTTGTAATCATTCTTTAGAGAATTTGTTAGTTTAGTTGTTCAGCATAGGAATCTCAAAAACACAATCTCAGCCTTTTTGTTGGCTCAATTTCGAGCAGCTTTATGCAAGCTATAGCTGTTTTTTTGTAAGCTATCAGTTTTTCTAATGCAAATTTAGTATAAAAATCATACAAAAACCGAAACAACGACTAAAACAAAAAAATTGTTGAACAAAAGAAAATGTTGATCAGTATCAGAGTGTTTAACAAAAAAGATGAAAAAAAGTTATTTACAGAACTATTTAGTAACCCAGTTTATTATCAGCCATCACAACAACAAAGTATGGTCTCTGAAGTTTGGATTAAGAACGTCTGTCCTGAAACGACCAGTCAATAATACTGATAACTATAAATCTGGAACTATTATGAACAATCGATAGAATATGATACTAGAAAAATCAAACAAGATAACTTACGCAATTTAAAAAAACAGGCTACTTTCCTAAATCAGAATAAAATTACAGGCTATATAATGAATTTATCTAAGAAATTGACCGTCTGGAACGCCAAAATTGCACTGATAACTAATGCACGTTATATACGATTCACAAGTTACATATTTATTGAAACAGTTAAAAATTATTTTCTTCATAAAATCGAAATTCTAAACCAGTTTACAGTTGATAATGAAAAACAATACACGATGTTACAATGTCAAATAAGTGTTATAGAGATGAATGAAGTGGACAAATGGACAAATAATGATGATCCCGAACACATAAATCTCTTACTTTAAGTAATCCTTATATTTATAGCGTATTCAGAGTTTTTTGTACTTAGAAAGTTTTTGGTGATTAATCTGAGTTTCAAATCAGCTCAAAGATTCCATTTTTCATTTCGCCTGTGGACAACATTTCCGCCGTGTGCTCGTTTTTTCACATTGAAAAATTCACAAGAAATCATTCGAAATAGCTTAACTCAGGGTTTTTTTCAAGAGTTAGTTAGGCCATGACGGTTGTAGTGAAACTTCATTTTTATTTTATTTTATGCGGTAATTTTAATTTACGTTTGTTATTGTATACCCGCAAACTAAAAATATATGTTTTCTCACTGACGAACGCTGACTATGATATGTATCCTGGTTCAATCTCACTCCAAATCCAGTGTCACTTTAGCGCGTGCAAAAAAAACTTTTTAATTGCAACATAAAAATACGTTTACATGTTTCGGTCAAGGTTTATATTTTTCCATCGGTCAATCTGACTGATTATCTTCTATTTGACACCAAAACCAACCTGTAATATGCTTACTTCTCCAGTTATAAACAGTTCTTTTGTGAATATTTTTTTTCTGAAAGCGGGTTTCACAATTTGAAAGCGGCTTTCACCTTTTGTAAACTGAGTGTTTGTCTACCATTGTGTTGCAACTACGTAGGTAAGTTCATACGCAAGAAAAATACTCACGTCCGAAGCGATGAGTGAATAACGCTTTTTTCCAACTCGATTTATTCACGCACTATATTGTGATTGTTCTAATAAGATTTTACCATCTTTTGCGACAAAGACACACAGATATAGGCCTCGTAATTGGTTATAAGAAATACCAAAACGTGGCACAGAAAATTCCTTACTTGAGAATCCGGTTCTGGACTTGAGAATCTGGTTTTAAGAAATTTTGAAAAGTGGCTAAAGCGTGGCACAGAAATTCCTTACTTGAGAATCCGGTTCTGGACTTGAGAATCTGGTTCTGGCCATGCCATGGGTTCTCACAGTTTCAAACCATTTCTTATAATCAATTATGAGGCCTATAAATCATTATACAGGTGGGAAGAACGAGTGACACCGCTGGTTTAACTAAACTGACAAACACTAACTTGAAAACAGGTATTGCGGCAACGGTTAGTACGTCTCAGTACTGAACATAAGGTCGCGGGTTCGAATCCTAACCGGAAATAGAAATTTTTCACTGTCTTGGATAGACTAGGATTTGTCTTATAATTGAGTATTACAGTTATTATAATCAAGCACTATTCATGATTGATGCACAATAATTTCTACTATGTTATTTACCCTACCCTACTTTCAGATCCAACAAGTCGTATCAAATAACCCAAAAAAAACAAAGTTTCAGGAAAAACAATTAATTTACTTTGATTAAAACAATGGGCAGTATGCGATCGTTGTTAATGGTGTGGGCCACGATCGCCACCATAGCCAATGGCCTGCCCGGCAACGGCAACGATCCCAACGACCCCACACGAGCATTGGTGCTGCTCGCGGGGACATCGGCCGATCATGAGTATTATGCGGATTTCTGGAAGGAGATCACTGAATTTCAGGTAGTCAAAACTCTAGTTTTTATGAAATAAAGTTGCCTTAATAATTTTTAGCATACCATCTGATCATGAAGATTGCATCTTTTGAGCATAAAATAGAAATCTTCTTATTAAACAAACTCACTCACTCACTCACTCACT
>OZ038442.1:8692450-8697820 GCA_964036265.1 Daptonema setosum
ATCTGAACTAAAATTAATTATAATTTTATATAATAATTATCAGCCAGTTGAAAATGTCTTAAACCTGACCATGAACTTTTTAGCAAGATTACTAGTCATCGTGTAAAATATTCAAGAACTCAATGTGTCAACAATAATTATTAGCTACTAAAGACAATACTGAACTTCTATTAAAAAGTAAAAAAAGTCTAGCTCCTGGACTCAGATGTTGGGAAGTACAAGCTAAGCCTAAGTTATTTCCCAAAGTTGTGTGCGTTTGTATGGGCCCACCCTGGATCACTGGCGGACGAGCTAATCCTCCAAAGGAAGGGGAATTTCGTCAAAAAGGGGGTAATTGGCAGTTTTCACGCCATTTCACATACACCTTAAGAAACATGTTAAATTTTTATAAACCAAAGAGGGGAGAATTTCACTTTTCCCACCCCTTCTCGTGATCGAAATCGTTGTTTTTACTGATTGTGACTGTGTTCAGCTGAATAGCTTTGTCACCTGACTAAATTTAAAAACCTGACTTGAGAAGCCGACTTCCATGAAGGCTTTTTCAAATAACCAAGTTGAACTATTAATGGACGCTTGCCCAAAGCGACCCAGGTAGCCTCCGTCAGTGTTTTTTGTGTTCTTAACATCAATAAAGTTAGTGGAACATAAACAGATTGACAGCACTGCTTAGCGATAGCCACCTTATTGGAAGTCCAAACACTTTCTTACCCATCACAAGCGGACGAGAAGGGGTGGGAAAAGTGGAATTCCCCCCTTTTGGCGGTTCCAAACAGAAGAATTTGTAGGTAAAATGGCTTGAAAACTTTTAATCCCCCCTCTTTGGGTAGATTCCCTCCCTTAGAAGGTTTGGCTCGTCCGCCTGTGTTCCCTAGATAGTCTAAAATGAATTACGGTTCTGAAAAAAGGACGGATTGACAGCACTGCCCAGCGACAGCTAAAGAAATGTAAAAAGAAAATGAAAAATGAGAACGGGTCATTTGTGGAGCTGTCAACCTGAAATTTCATCTCTGGAAAACGTATTACAAGAATAGTTTATCCCAAGAAGTACTGCTTCCATAAGGTTTTTACTGATTCCTAGCGGCAGGCGACAATACATAACCGAAAACATACATATAGGCCTCATAATTGATTATAAGAAATGGTTTAAAACTACGAGAACCCATGGCATGGCCAGAACCAGATTCTCAAGTCTAGAACTGGATTCTCAAGAAAAACATTTTCTGTGCCACTTTTCAAAATTTCTTCGAACCAGATTCTTAAGTCCAGAACCGAATTCTCAAGTAAGGAATTTTCTGTGCCACGTTTTGGATTTTCTTATAACCAATTACGAGGTCTATACTGTGACTTTACCCATGTATTGTCAACTGTCACTAGTAACCAGTAAAAACCTCACGGAAGCCGTCTTTCTATACACATGTTTCATAATCACGTTCAAGAAATAATAAGTTTTGTGTAGTAATCGTGTCATTGTTTCAAAATTTAGCGAAACGAGGAGCCAACTTCCGTGAAGGCCATTTCAAATAAAACACTAATAGGAGTTTCCTCCCTAGCGAGCCTATGCATGAACGAACGTCATGTGTAATTGTTGAACATACTTACTCATTGACTTGCTGAAACGTGAACTGATTTTTCTCACTTTTTTGACCGACAGCCATGGAGTTTAGTTCGCACATTCTATTATTATGAATGATTTCTACTCTAGCATAACAGATTGGCCTCTAACTTCCTTTGAAACCACTAGCGCCTAGCGGACGAGAAGGGGTGGAAAGTCTAATTCCCCCGTCTTTGGCAATTTCCAAAAGTATAATTTGTTCCATAAGGTGTAGGTCATATGGCCTGAAATCAGCCAATTCCCCTTCTTTGACGACATTCCCCTCCCTTTGGAGGATTAGCTGGTCGGCCAGTGCCAGCGACAGCAAAGGGAAAGTAAAAAGAAAAGGAAAAAAAGAGAACGGGTCATTAGTGGGTTTGTCGACCTGAAATTTCATTACTGGAAAACGTTTTACAAGAATAGTATACAATCACAAGAAGTACTGCTTCCATAAGGTTTTACTGGTTCCCAGCCGCAGGCGACAAAACTTAGAAACCGAAAACATAAATAACTTTAATTATGTATTGTCAACTGCCGCTAGGAACCAGTAAAGACCTCACGGAAGCAGTCTTTCTGTAGTCTGTACACAGATAGTCTCATAATCACGTTCAAGAAATGATAATTTTTATCTAGTAATCGTGTCATTGTTCTAAAATTTTGCTAAACGAGGAGCCAACTTCCGTGAAGGCCGTCTCAAATAAAACATCGGAGTTTCCTCCCTAGTATGTCTACATACCTGAACATGTGTAACAGCTGAACATACTAATGTAGACTTGCTGAAACGTGAACTGATTTTTCTCATTTTTTTTACCGACAGCCATGGAGTTTAGTTCGCACATACTTCTGTAATTGAGATAAAAAAATTAGTTTTTCATGATAAAACGATCTCGTTTTTATTGATAAAACTTTTGTATAATTGAATTATATAATTAATTAAATAATATAATTATATTTTTTCTATAATTGAACGAGCTTCATTTTTCCTTATTAACAGAATAATATTTATTCTTGCATAAATCACAGATGATCTCAAATTTCCTTTGTAACCACTAAAGGGGTAGGATAAGTGGAATTCCCCGCTTTTCGGCGTTTTCATGAATTACAATTTATTCCCTAAAAGGTGTAGGGGAAACGCCCTGAAAACTGCCGATACCCACCTCTTTGAAAAAAATTCTCCTCCCTTTGGATGTTTGGCTCGTCCGCCAATGGTTGTAACAAAATGATAACTACTTTCACATCATTAGCTGATGAGGAAAGAACGCAAAAGTGGAATTCCCCCTCTTTAGCAGTTTTAAGAAGACCATTGTTTCTTAAATCGCATTGCCTGAGAAAACCTACGGTTTGTATGGGGGTATGCGTCGACCAAATTTTTTTTGAGCTGTTAGCGGTTTTCGAACCACTATCTGGTGGGTATTAATCGACCATAGGATTAGGGTCCACAGATGTTTCAATCCTGAGAACGAGGAATTCAAAATTTTAAAAATGCAATTTTGGAAATTTTCGAAAAATTGAGTTTTTTTGTGTTTAAGCGGCCATATCACGAGATAGCGTGATTGGATTGTTCTGAAATTTTAGGTGATTGTTCATAATTTTGTTGCGGTCATTTTGAGCGCTAGAACGTAAAAATTGAGACACGATTTGGTGGTTATTTTTTATAAAGTGTACTTATATGTCGACTTTTCGAGGTGTTATATTTAACCCTGATTTTCGTTATTAACTACCAATGACAGGAATAAGCCGAATAGCCCACGAGTTACCCTAGTATGTCTCCTTCAAAACCTATTGGTGCTACCCCCCCCCCCCCCCCCACATCGCCTTCGTTTGGGTTGAAAAATTTGAATTTTTAAAATTTAACAGAAAATAGCATTTTGTGGTTTTTACTTATGCGTCCATAATTTTTGCGCATTTCAATATTACTATCTGGGACATGTATGATGATGTTTAGTATGTTTTCAGCTTCATTTTGAGCTATGACAGAAGTTACTTTGATAAATTTTCAAAAGTCAACCAGTGGATGAAGTGTGCGCAACCTGGCTGTTTTTTTGTCAATAATTTGTGTTTAACTCAAATAACTTTTGTTTGAATCAATATTTCTAATTGTGAGGTGTAGGATGATGTTTGGCATGTTTTCAGCTTCATTTTGAGCTATGGAAGAAGTGAATTTGATAATTTTTCAATAGTTAACCAGTGGATAAATTGTACGCTACCTGGCTGTTTTTTCGCAAATAATTAATGTTTAACTTCAATAACTTTTGTATATAGAAAGATGTGGACTTGATAACAGCTGTATAACTGTTTATTTATGTTAAACAAAGTGTTGGCAACCTTTTTAGCTCAATAAACGATTGTTAAGACGATGTTGGCTTTCTATTATAGCTCCGCAACACCTGACAATGAGGCGACCATTCACAAAAAAATCAAAATTTTCAATATTTTTTGAAATTGCAATAAACATTGTGAAATTGCTCAAATGGATGGTACTTAGTGTTAGAAAGTTTAAAATTATTATTTTTATGTAATTTTCACTGAAATTTGTAAGTTAATTAATATCAAAGAAAAAAATCGACATTTCTCATTTTGATACGTTTTGTCTATACAAATAGCCAAAAAGTCTCAACCAGCTGTTATATAGTGACCCACTTGAAATTATTCAATAGCATAAACCGTTTTCAAACACAAATGATTTGTAAAGATACCTATAATTACAAAATTATGAACTTTTTATTTTGATAGGAATCCTCAAATTTCATTTATTGCGTAACTGAACGGATTTTCAACACTTCTAAAGGAAATCCCGTGGAAACATGATACTGCGAGTAAAAGTTTGATGTAAAAATTGGTTAAAAATATTAAATCATATAAACAAAACAAATGATATTTGGGGTTTCATGCTCCGTAATTTAGAATAAAATCCTTTGCGGTAATTCCAGTATTTTGAGAAAAATTTTGTATAAAAAATTCGAAATTTTTTTGGTTTGGTACATTTCATTTATAATGGCACACAGAAGACACCCAATGAGGGGGTTCTTTTTCTATCGCAAATAATCGACACTTTCACATTTATTATTTGATTTTTAATAATCTAGATTTGTCTAACCAAAAACCTTATAAGCGGTTGTATAGTTCGCGTTATTTTTGGACGTTCATTCCCATAATAATGCTTACATGTATATAGCATTTTTTGTTTGTGTGGCTTTCTTACTTCGGAATTACTCTTTTCTGGTTATTTTCAGACACAAAAAACGATTAAATCTGCCAGGGGGACGGGAAATTTTTCAGAAAGAGTGGAACCAAAAGTTATTTGACTTTCATATTGAACACCAATTTCTGTTTTTTGAAACTGCAAAAAGGAGAATTCCACTTTCCGGTCTTCCCTTGTCCGCAAGTGTGTTCAGTGGTGCCAGAATGTCATGTTCCGAAGTATCTGGCTGGGCCCAGTTCCTAAGAATCACCGAGCGGTAAAGGTAAGAGTAGAATGCGGGCATGTGAAACATTATTGAAAAGTTTGGTAGCTGTGCTACAACAACTTCGCGGTGATGAACTATTTCATTTTCTTGATTAGCAATCAAGATGCATTACTAATACTAATTGCGAAGTACTGAGTGAAAAGCAACTATAAAACTGGACATAATGTTCCACATGCGCGCAGGGACGATGCAAGGCCACACAGTAACACCCAACCACCCCCATAACCATGTGAGTTCAATGATTTCTATAAACTTTTTTACCACATAATATCTTTTAGGCAATGTTCTAGCATGATAAATAGTCAGCCAACG
>OZ038442.1:8698020-8715520 GCA_964036265.1 Daptonema setosum
CGCAATCAAGTCAATGAAACAAAAAAGAAAAATTTACAGTCATACCTCTACCTGTTGGTGAAATAAGAGAATAATGTGATAAAGAGTGGATACAACGCGTTTCGGTGGTTTAAAATTCATACACGTTATTTCCACTACCTGGGCCCGCCTGGTACTTAGTCGGTTAGACGGTTACTGTTTGAGGAGCTATCTGAATTTTTTCATCGTTCCTTGTTCCTAGATGAACAAATTCCTCCGCGGTGACACAATACGGTTCACAATTTTCATGTAAAGTTCATGTTCGTTAACCCTCCGATAACCTTCCGTTTGCTGCCGAATCGCGTTGTTTGGCTTGGTGAAGGTGAACAGCGTAGTGTGCCACGATATTTTATAAAAAAGGCTTCAGACTGTTGTTTTTAGATTTATAATCGTGCTCAGGTTTTTTCTGATTGACGTATAATTGGAGTCACCTATACTTTAATTATCAGACAGACATTTGTTTATTATTTATGTTTTTTTTTATTCTTTTCGTAACTCTGCGTGGCAAGATAGGTAGGAACAAAATAAAACATATTCCAGCAGGGTTTGGTTAAAAAAGAGCATTTTTATTTATGTTTGTCAAAATCATGGTAATTTTCAAGCACACATGAGCTGCGTGATCATACAGCGTGTCTTAATTGGTTGCTCGAACTGTTTTACATTTGGTATTGGGTGAAAAACCAGCGTTTAACATACAAGAAAATACATTTAAAAAAATATTTTGAGTTGGGTGTGCGTTTTGGAATAAAATTTCCTTTCTTGAAAAAATCGACATTTTTTTACTAAACCCTGATTCCAGTAACATGACAATATATAAATCTATTTTGCATGTCATTTATTCAACAAAAACCTTTATCGATCTATTGTTGTTGTTATTGTTTATTTTGTTGTTGTCATGTGTGTTATGGTGCAGTTTATTTTGTTGTTATTGTTACTGTTGTTGTTGCGTTTATGACTCATGCGTGCGAGCCCGAGTTATCCCTTCGTTGTTGTCGCAACACCCGGCTCTTTTCAGCACTCCTTCAAACCACTAGCGGACGAAAAGGAGTGGGAAAAGAGGAATTCCCCTCTTTTTCGCGTTTTCAAAAAATAATTTTTTTCCTTAAGGTATAGGTAGAATAGCCTGAAAACTGCCAATTCCCCCCTCTTTGACAAATTTCCCCTCCCTTTGGAGGATTAGCTCGTCCGCCAGTGCTCCAAACCACTAGCGAACTGGGTGAAAAAAGGGGGAATTCCCCCTTCTTTGGCAGTTACAAAACTTAAACTTTGTTTCTTAACATATAGATAAAACGCACTGAAAAGGGCTCATTCCTCTCTTTTAAAAAACTTCCCCTCCCATCGGAGAATTGTCTAGTCCGCCTGCGCTCCAAACCCATTTGCTTGTTTACATTAATCTTGTTTGTTTGACTTGTGCAATGGCGGATGGGTGGGTTATTGAGAAACTTTTTGTGTTTTAGAATGATCGGATTTCTATATTAGAGAACAATTCTTCTACAAGTTCTTCAGTTTTTTGCTAGTTATTTCTCTCTGCTCTCTCGCGCTCGCTTACTCTTTTACTGTACATACAATAGAACAACCCCGGTCGTGATGTGAGATTTGTGGCAAACTGTGAGCCAGCTGGATGAAGATTTTTTTCAAACAGATAATACTCCACTTCAACGTTCAATGTTTTTTTCAGTGTTGCAAAACAACGTTTCTATGTTATATTATTTTCAGAACAAGTGAAGTGAAAGAAACTTCATGGAAGTTGTTATGTTTTTTAGCATACTAATATAATAAGTAAATAATAATGTTCAAGGTGAGCTCAATGCCCCACTTGTTCCCGCAGATGACGGGCGGATACATTCAGATTCAGGTACTTTTCCCCAAAGGGAGGGGAATTTCGTCAATGAGGGGGAATTGGCAGAAATAAGACCCTTTTACCCACACTTTAACCAACAAACTCTACGTTTTGAAATTTTGTTATGAGTGGTAGTTTCACTAGCGGACGAGAAGGGGTGGGGAAAGTGGAATTCCTTTCCCTCCTCTATAGCAAGTTAAAAAGTACAATTTGTTCTTTAAGGTGTAGGTAAAACGGCGTCAAAACTGCCAATTGCCCCTTTTTGACGAAATTCCTCTCCTTTTGGAGGATTAGCTCGTCCGTCAGTGGGTAGTTTTGACATGCATATTCATTTTTATGTCTGTGTTCTGTCTGACAAGACAAATGTCAAAAACTTTTTCGATTCATACGGAATTATTTATTTAACGATTTTCTTCGGTCTGCGTAGTCAGAGTATATGTGAATGAGTGTGTATACTGTTTTGGCAGGCAGGATTTTGAGAAAATAGAATGAACGTATGATTTTATTATTGATTCATGTGAAGTAGTGAGATATTTATATTATTTATAAATGATGTATATTAACTAACTGTTATTTTTCTGTTGGGTTTCAGGCGGTCGGTCATAAAACGGTGAAGATGCGCCGTCAGGAGAAATGGTTGCTACCGGGCGAACGCGTCATCGTTGAAGGTTGATTCGAATAAAATTACTGAAATGTAACTTTGTAGTTCAATTAACTTTACTAAACACGTTTCAGCCATATAATATGTGGTCAGATTAACTCAGATAAAAATTAATTCCCATATTTTATAGAACTCACCGAAAATGAAACCCCCAATTTTGAACCCACCGAAAATAAACTAGACGAAAAGTCACCGAAAATCACCTCAGTTTTTTACTACCACAACACGATTTTATATCTTTTGTAACTCGAATATTTTCAGAAGGCGACGTCGGCCTGATTCAGCCGATCGGCAAGCTGGTCGGCAAAGTCTACGTAACCAACTACCGTTTCCGATTCCATTCCACCGACTCGTCCATGGTCAACGGCAAATCGGGCAAGGTTGGGCGCTGGCCACTAGCGGACGAGAAGTGGTGGGAAAAGCGGAATTCCCCCCTCTTTGGTTGTTTCAAGAAGTTGAATTTGTTCCTCAGGGTGTAGGTAAAATGGCCTCAAAACTGCTAATTCCCCCTCTTCGAACAAATCCCCCTCCCTTTGGAGAAGTAGCTCGTCCGCCAGTGGCGCTGGCTACTAATTAGTTTTATAGTCGATTAATCTATTCTTGCCAAGTTCCGGAATTATATATTTTTTATTTCCGTTTTGTAAGTTATAAGGTTATGGTAAAGTTAACCCCCCAACTCACAGCTTCCTTCAATGTCGTCAATATATATTTCTGGAGTGGTAAGTTGCCCCATGTCGGTTTTGTCGATATTTGTTTTGTAATGCACCTTGTCCGGCATTCATTATATTTTTCATATTATTGATTCAATTCTTCCGTCGTTCTATCGGTGGACAAATGGAGGAGAATAAGCTACAAATTCCTTTCACGATATTTGTTTTGATCTCTTCATTCACCTCACCGTTATGCAGTTTCCCGTCTGAAAAGTTTTTAACCGTTTTAGTACATTTAATGATAGCTTTTTTGAATTATGGAGACTCCTATATCTTTAAACGTGTTTTTTATTGTTTCATAAATTTGATTTGCAAATTGAATTTAGAATTTTCAAATACGCCCCTTGTTGTAGCTCATTTCCATGATGCTTTAGAAGGGTTTCCATTCGTTTTATGATTACGTATTGCAGTGCAGTATTGCTCACCGACAGATAGTTTTCTGTGAACTTTACTGAAAATATTCCTATGTGAAATTATCTTTTTTTGCAGGAATTCGAAACGAACGTACCGCTGGGCAAGATCTGTCGAGTTGACAAGGTCGGCCACGCTAACGTCAGCCGCGCGGAAGACTCATATGGTCTGGAAATTGTCTGCAAAGTTGGTATTAAAAGGAGAGTGAACTATAGGGTGGACAATTGGTTATTAGAATGGCCACTGAAGGTAATCAGTGTTTCCCCTAAATCTGTGAATCTAAAATTAAAATTTAGATTTTTTGGATTTACAGAAAAAAAAATTTCTTCAAAAACATCCAATTCCGTCAAAATCCGAAATAGAGCACACAATCCTAGATTCAGATTTATAGGGGAAACACTGATTACCTTTTTGTGGTGTGGCTATTCTAATAACCAATTGTATACCCTATATGAAATAACAGTCATAACTCATACCAAGCAAAATTTATTCGAGTTATTCGTTGGAAGTAACGTGTTTCGGCGGATTTAATGAAACTACACACGTTATCTTCCGGCAACTCCGGCTCCGCCATCTTTAGTAGTTTACCGACGTTGCCGTGAAACTCCGAAACTTATATATAGTCGTGTAGTCGAAAACGAATTCTTCTTCTGAAAAGGTGTGTGAATTCCCGATAAACGTCGTAATAATTCACGATGGCCATTTTTTGTGGATTAAGATGTGATGTGTTCGGATAAATTTCCTCTCACGGAAGTTTTCCTATCTATACTGACGGCAAAAAGTATGACATCGTTCAACATAACGATGTTTATCAAGAGTTCACGCACCTTTTTTAAAACAGAACTTTTTCTGAGCTAATTTTTGTCGAAATAACTTTATCTGACATTCACGATCGAATATGAGTTTATTCTACAGTTATATTATAAGCTTAACTGGCGGACGAGCTAATCCTCCCAAGAGAGGGGAATGTCGTCAAAGAGGGGGGAATTGCTAATGTTCACGCTATTTCGCTTACACCTTCGGGAAAGAATATACTTTTTGTAAACGCTAAAGAAGGGGACTTCCACTTTTCCCACCCTTCTCGTCGCGCTAGTGATAAGATTGATAATTTTGCAGGACATTCGCAGCATCAAGCTAACCAGTCGCACCGAGAATCATTCCCGACGGCCATTATATGAAAACATCAACAAATACGCGTTTCCACTGTCTAATAAATTGGTGGGTGGGTAAATTATATTCGTCGAATTTAGAACTCGATTCGGTTCTCAGTTGGAAATACTTGAATTTGAAGATCTTGATTATGTGAGTTAACATTTTCTGGCGAGTGATGCTTTTTCGTGTAAAGCCCGTATGTTGTTACTGCAAGCAAAAATATTGCCCAAAACCTGTGATAATGAAACATCACTAGCCTCAACTCAACTCAGTTGACACCATCGTTTAACACAGTGTAGCATAGGGTGATGATGATTGATGTGTGTGTTAACGCTGGTTGTCTGATGTTTCGTTATCAGAAGTTTTGGGCAATTGTTTTGATTGCATACGAGCTTTAAGCTAAAATGTTGTACGAACTCGTGGTCGGAACTCTAAATTAGGTATTTTCCTGTTGCTATGGAGTGGATGGAAGCTGTTCTGCAGTTGAATGTTTCACGTGTATTTTTTGCCAGATTCAAACTAGTTCAATTATTTCGCATGGAACTCTCAACATGAACATTAACTTTTCCTTGTCTTTTCAGCCTTTTTTCGCCTTCCTCTATGAGGAGCATTTCCCCGGCCCGGTCAATGGCTGGAATATATTCGATCCCGTTGAAGAATTCAAACAAATGGTTATTCGCGAATTTTTATTATTTTCATTTTTATTTTTCATTATCATTCTTTCTTTGAATTAAATTGTCTTACTCAGTGATCAACATATTTCTCCAAGTAATTATTATGGCTTTACTTTTCTTCCATAATTTTAATTAATAATTTTCGTTACTCTATCTTAATCTGCACATTACATCACGACTAACTTGTTAGTCATGTTTTGTGCCCTTTATATTGCCTGTTAAAAGGAAATAAACATACATATACTATACTTATAAAGATTGATAGAAAAAATAGTTTTATGAAAAAATTACAAATTTTTAATTTTTCGTTGCGTGAATAAAAAAAATTTTTTTTAAATAAAAGTGGTGTCTGAATTACTCTTAAGTATTAGTTTTGATGATGAGATTATTGATTATCGTCATTACTCTTTCCAGGGCGTGCCCAATGATTCGTGGAGTTTATGCCGCATCAATGCTCGGTATAACTTTTCAGAAACCTATCCCTCCCTGGTTGGTACATTACTTATGTCTTCTTGATTTTTGAAGTCTATATAGTTTTGTCAATGAATGCGTTTTTATAAATAAAAGATTTTTCTTACAACCTATTTTTTCACTGATTCGAGAATAATAATGACTTATTATGTTTAATATAATTTCAAGTTTGCCGTTCCGTCGGCTGCGATCGTCGAAGGCGACGATTTCCTGCAGAAAGTGGGCGCTTTCCGTAGTAAAGCGCGAATACCCGTGCTCTCATGGCTGCATCCCGAGAGCCAGGTCTGTTTTCGATGCCGAATCGTTTGGTTTTTGTTTGTTTGTATGGCCCTCAATTCACAACATCGGTGAATCACATACGGTGAGAGAAAGGTTGTTTTGGATTTTTCCTGCTCTCACCAGGATACGTCTCGCCACTCCAGCCTCAGAGTTGGCTCCAAACTCGAGCACAATCGTTTGGTTCATAGTCACCCTTATCATACGCTCCGCTCTGGACCTGGTGGTAGAACATTCAGTGGCTTTCAGTGATAGATTTTTGGGGAAATCCCTTTTCTATTATCTCATTAAACACTATTTTTTCAGTTTCTTAGAACATCATTCTAGCATCAATTCTTAGAGCAAAAAAAATTCTGATTCTTAGTCTTATCACTCTACATTCTTCCATTTATGTCCAAGCTGTTGTTGTTAGCCATTTTGTGTGCCCTCTTTATTCTTATTTACAAAATAAAATTACTTGAAGTACTTGAAATTTTTGATTGTAAACGACTTAAGGCGTCTCTAACGCGCTGCAGTCAACCGCTGGAGGGCATGACGTCACGACGATCCGCCGAGGATGAGAAGTACCTGCGGATGATCATCGAGGCCAACGCACAGTCGGATCGCCTGTATATCATGGATGCCCGACCGGAGGTTAATTAGATGAGTATCCATAGAGGGAGTGTGAGTGAGTGAGTGAGTGAAATAGTGAGTGAGTGAGTGAGTGAGTGAGTGAGTGAGTGAGTGAGTGAGTGAGTGAGTGAGTGAGTGAGTGAGTGAGTGAGGGGAGGAGTGAGTGGGTGAGTGAGTGAGTGAGTGAGTGAGTGAGTGAGTGAGTGAGTGAGTGAGTGAGTGAGTGAGGGAGTGAGGGACTGAGTGAGTGAGTGAGGGGAGGAGTGATTGAGTGAGTGAGTGAGTGAGTGAGGTGAGTGAGTGAGTGAGCGAGTGAGTGCGTATTAATATTATTATCTTTTTCACTATCCAGGTTAATGCTCGTGTCAACAAGGCCAAGGGTGGAGGCTACGAATCGGAACGCAACTACCCCAACTGCCAGCTCATGTTCCTAGAAATTCAGAACATTCATGTAATGCGCGAGAGGTCGGTGTCGATTTCATCCGTTTTTGAGGCATTTGTTCATGTTCATCCGCATACTTTTAACTTTTTACTCCGTTTTAGCAAACAAAAAACACTGAAGCTTTTTTGCGGCTGCGGGCACACATGAATTCATTTTTTCCTTTAAAAAAATAACACAACTTTTGTCCCTAATTGTTGGGCCGAGCGAGAGTAATAGACCTGGTATTCTCAATTTTTAATGTTATGTTACGTTTTAAAAATTTTCAATGCAAATACATTTTGCAGATCACGAAAATCTCTATGATTATGTCAGTGAAAATTGTTGTGTTTAATTTTATTAGTTCTGTATGAACTTTCAGTCTCCGAAAGCTGACCTCGATGTGCCATCCGCGACTCGACCACAAAAACTGGCTGACACTCCTCGAAGACACGCACTGGCTCGACCATTTGAAGGTTTTGTTTAGAGATCACTGGCGGACGAGCCAAATCTCCAAAGGGAGGGGAGTTTCCCCATAGAGAGGGGGAATGGGGAGAAATAAAGCTATTTTACTAACACCTTCGTGAACAAATTCTAGTTTATGAATACGCCAACGAGGAGGTGCAGTGCCACTTTTCCCACCTCTTGTCGTCCGCTAGTGGTTTAGATATGTATTTTATATATGTATGTCGTTCATTCAGTTTTATTATGAAGCTAAACTCAGTACGTTCGGTTCGGTTGTCTCGGAAATTCGTTGTGTGAGTACTAATTTCACGGATCAAAAAGCCTGTAAAGACAGGTCTTTGTTCCAAATTGATTCACTCAGACGAATGAGTTGTTCCAGTTTCTAAATAACAAATTCAGTTTCTAAAAAATAAATAATTTATATTTTTATTGCTTCTAGCAAATCCTGCTGGGCGCCCGCTGTGTGGTGGACAAGATTGAGAATCACAAAACCTCGGTGCTGGTGCACTGTAGTGACGGATGGGATCGGACTGCTCAGGTTCAATATAATGGCCTATCTAGGGTTTCTTGTTAAGGTACCTTAAACTTTTTCTGTCTCAGGAAGTTTTTGGCCGATGAAAGTGTAAAAATTTGTCAGAAAGGGTTTACGAAAAAATTGCACAAAATTCGCATTTTTTTGTAATTGTTTTTTTTGCACAGAAATTTGCAGTTTGAATTCGGATCGGACCGCTCAGGTTAAATATTATAGCACCCTCAATTGATTACGAGATTAAATTCAAACTTGTGCCAGTCAGATATGCACTTTTTAACGGCAGAATTTTTCGTGAAACCTTGTCCGGAACGATCTTAGATACCAGCGTGTATTTCTGCCCAAAATTCAGCTGATTTCTATGCAAAAGAAAAGTTGTACAGCTTAGGCGAACATTAAATTTAGTCTCTTAATCCATTGATGATGCCGTATTAGGCTATCCCGGGTTTCTTGTTAGACAGAACTTTTTTGGCGCGCATTTTGAATTAAAATATTTTTTTCCGCTGCGTATTCAAATTTTCGGAAATTTTTTCTCTTTTACATTTCACTTTGAATTAGATAACATATAAACAAAATTAAACCGAAATGAAAATTATTGCATGTTGGCGTGACAGGTCGATAGAAATAATTTTTATGACCAATCTATAAGTGGTTGCTGTAAAATTTTTATCATTCATAAACAGGGGTGGGCCGGGTTTTTTGGCGTTTTGCAGGGGGTGGGGGTGGGGGGGGGGGGGGGGTAGCCGCCCGAAAACCCCGTCCTACCCGCCCTGTCCGAAAAGTGAGGGGGTAAGGTCGGGTGGGGGGGGGGGGGTAGGAAATTTTGTTTTTCGCAAAAAAGCTTTGTTTTTCGTTCGTTTTTGCTAAAAAATCTTCTATTATAGGGTATAAACATCACATGTACCGGTTTTTTCAGGTTTTAACCAATAAAATTGACCCAGAAAACGTGTTTGTTCGAAAAAAAAATCTCACAGCCAAAATTTTTTGAAAAATGAGCCTCAAAATCGAGGTTTTGAGGCCGATTTTCTCAAAAATTTCGAGTAGGGGGGGAGGGGGTAGGCGACCTAAATTTTTGTCTAGGGGGGAGGGGTAGGCTACCCGCCGACCCTGAAAAGTGGGGGGGGGGGGGGTAACCCACCCCAACCCTCCCCCCCCAGCGGCCCGCCCCTGTTCATAAATAAATAGGATCGGAAACTGAACTTGAAAGCCCGCACGTTTTTTTCTCAGATTTTTTCAATTATAAAATTGTATATCAATATTTTTCCAGCTCGTTTCTTTATCGATGTTGATGCTGGACGGTCGGTATCGGACGGTGCCCGGCTTTGAACGACTCATCGAGAAGGAATGGTGCTCGTTTGGTCACAAATTCTCACATGTTAGTGGTTTTTATCTGTCTACTTAATCAAACTTAAATTTTTTTTAATTCTTGTTTGTTGAGTATCAAAAAATAAAATTATTTTTAGGCAACTTCTTTCTTATTCCAGCGTTACGGTCACGGCGACGAGAAGAGCAACGACTCGGAGCGATCGCCCGTTTTCGTTCAGTTTATCGACTGCGTGTACCAGCTCACACAATTGGTTAGTATTGATTGCGATTCGGTCAAACTTAATGGTTTTTGATTTGAAAAAATTTAGAAAAAAAATTGGTAAAAATTATTGAAACGCCAAATTTTTTTTAATTTCAAGTCAGATTGGAGGGGTTCGGTTGGGTTGGGTCAAATTGTGCGAACTTCAAGGTGACCGAAAAAGTTGAAGATAACCACTCTCCTCACCCTCTGCGACACAGCCGTCTGAGCGACCCCTGAATTGTAAAATATGTGTTTAATAGTGTGGTGTGGCAGAGCGGACAGTAAAATGATTATCGGTTGTCCCCGAACCCCACGCAAATACCGGAAATTAATTATAATCCGAATAATCATGTCAGTTGAATAATGGTTTGAATGCCAGTCAAGCAGCAACAATGTATTTTTAAACCGGTACAGTATCCCGAGCCAAGAAGACGGTATTTATGTAGTTTTTCCAAGTTTTTATTCCTACCGCAGTTTCCGCCGGCGTTCGAATTCAACGAGAACTTCCTGATCTGCATCCTCGACGAGCTCTACTCGTGTCGATTCGGCACGTTCCTCTACAACTCGGAGCGGGAGCGCGTGCAGGAGGTAAGATTTTGTATTTTTTCTCCTACAAAGCTTGGAAAAAAATTCTTAATTTTTTGTTTATGACGTTAATGATGGTTAAAATACATGGGAAATTGGTTTTCAGCAAGTTCGCTCCAAAACGCAATCGCTCTGGTCGATGATCAACAGCGAAGCGGATGGTCTGTCCCGGTATCTGAATCCGCATTACAGTCCGCATACGATGGTTGGTGATCACATTTACAGTAAATAAGTTTCAGATATTTAGAAAAGTTTAAACTTTTAACCTTATTACGTATAAGATATTTTATTATTCGACGGAAGCTGCAGATGTCGTCCTTCATTCTTTGCATCTCATCTAGATGTTACTACGGCATCCAGTCCTTTTTATAGTAAAGCTATGATTTTATTAGATTTTCTTTTTGATTCTTTGCATCTCATCCAGAGTTCACTACGGTCATAGTCACTTTTTTATAGTAAGGCTATGATTGATTTTCTTTCGGATACATGGTCTGCCTTTCTCTAAAAGAATATATCGAAAACAGAAAACACCAACAAATGAAAATCGCCCCATTTCAGCGTAACATAACCAATTTTTTAGGAGCAAGTGCTGCTGCCCAACCCGTCGCTGCGTCGCATCCGCCTGTGGACGCACTACTATCTGCGTCACAACGTCTTCACCGGCATCATCGCTCAACAGGTTCGTGACGGGCCGATCGACCCGGCCGATATTATCATTTATCGCTTGTAATTTCTGGGTGTCCCGAATCCCGATGATATCCCGGTAGCTAGCGGACGAGAAGGGGTGGGAAAAGTAGGAAATTCCCCTTTCTTTGGCAAGCTTAAAAATTAATTTTAGTTCCGTGAGGTGTAGGTAAAAAGGCCTCAAAATTGCTGATTCCACCCTCTTTGACAGAATTCCCTTCTCTTTGGAGGTTTCACTCGTCCGCAAGTAGCCAGAATCGAATTTTCTATATTTTACTGGGCTGCATATATTGGGAATTAGCTTACTCAGTGTCAGTGAGCTTTTGGTCAGTCAATTTGAATTGCACATTCTGATTTTACAGATTAATGTTGTAGTGTTAACTCGAGAACGGAACGGTAATTAACAGCTGTGCAAGTTACATTGATTCATTATCTAGTCGCCCGAAACGTAGCCCTTAACTGGAATTTTATACGTTATGTGCTTGCTTGAGAGCGGGCATTGTCTCCATTGGCGGACGAGGAAAAACAAAGGACAAAGGACAAGGACAAACCTCTAAAGGGAGAGGAATTTCCCCCAAAGAGGGGGAATAAGCAGATTTCAGGCCATTTTACCTACACCTTAAGAAAGGGAATTTCACTTCACCCTCCACTTCTCGTCCGCTAGTGGTTGTCTCTAATTAGTAACTGTCAGTAATATTTTGTTGATACTCCTGTTGAGTTAATACGTTTTTTCTTTAGGTCCTTATAGTGGGTATACTTTCACCATACCGAGTTAACTCTTGTGATATAATATTCGCTTCGTGTCTTATTATTGTAATATGTAAACTGAAGCTGTATTTGATAATTATCCTTATTAGTTATTATATGTCCCAAATCAACTCCGAAGCCTGTGATTATTTCAGAGTTGTTTTTTTAGGTGACTTCTCATATAGTCAAACTTTATCTATCGCCTACCTCTAGCATGACATTTTTTTCATTTCCGGTTTCGTTTCACTTCCGTAGAATTTTTTGTCATATGATAACAGTTAACCGAATAACATTTAAAATTAAGAAACTATTTACTAACGTATAAATTTTTGTTTTTAGGGTTTTAGTTTTCATGATTATCTTCCGGTCCTGTTTTTTGTTCGTTTTTTTCTCCTCTACGAATTTGAATTGTTTCGTGAATACCAACGGATTTTCGAGTATGTGCCAAACACAGGACCGATGACTTCATAAACTCAGTGATATTGGATCGTTAACCCAATTTTCTCGTCTTTTAGTCTCATATTTCTAACTCCGCGTGCAACCATTAATAGCCATAATTAATTTGTTTCCTTAATTACAGTTTGCCAAAGAGTTTGGTGAGAAATGGCCGGAGAGAGAGATCTGAGTGCTGGTTTTGGCGGGAAATTCAAATTCAAATCTGTGTCCAGTCCTCCAGTGTCAAAACAGGTCTGTGTTGTACGGAAACGGAGGTGTTGTTCAATATATTGGGATTTCGAAAAGTTTATGTTGAAATTGTTGCGTAATTGTGTATCCCGAAATCCCAATATATCATAAAACACACTACGGGAGTTTTATAGTTATAGTGGATGATCGGATCATATTGAAATTAAGAAAAAAAAATCAGACCTTAATTGTCATGATTATCTAATCATCTGCTGAATTGGTTTTTTAGTTCATGCATGGGAAACGGGTAGTGGAATTCGGTACTTTGTTCATTATTCATAGGTTTTTTTTGTTGTGAAAGTTTTGATATATTCGGTTTGGGGAATTGGCATATATTCATGCAATTTTCACATTAATAGTAAGCTGCCTTATTCCATTCTCCTTCCCTGATTCGATAGCAAATTTTTCGGAATGATAATGTTTTTATCCCGGGGCCGGGTCGGCAAGTTTTTCGCTTCCCATGTAAAAAACTTTGCTTCGGGTGATTTATTCGGTACTGAAACAGCTCACCCATGATATTTCTCGAGGTTTTTTTGTACAATAAAAGGTAAAATAACTTAACTTTTAACTTGGATTAATTCGACCAGCACGAGTATCAAAGCTTGCCAACCCAACCCTAATTTTAATATTCCTAATTTTCTACCTTTGCGAGTGATAGTATTATATTTTGAAGAATTCACTTTGAGCATGAAAGTATTTAATTTGACTGACCTGTGTTAGAGCCTTTGTAAACATTCCTCTGTGATAGTGTGCCATGCAAAATGGTTTAGAGCAAAATTTCACCGGCATGTAATTTAATCGATATGCTTTCATGGTGCGTGTCTTAGCATATGGTGTGTTGTGTCCACTAGATGTTATCTAAAAAATTGCTGAAAAGAGATTTACCATCACCAAAATACCAACCAAATCTAGCGCACACGCCACCATATAACCCATTCCTAGCCAAACCACGCCCATATCATTGACATACCAGACCCACGACTCCGCCCCATAACTAATTTTTTGAGACTCCGCCCCCACTTATGTCAGAGTATATATAATGTTGCAGTCGCACTCAACGCCCACTCTCCCTCTACCTGCAGGACGAGCAGATACGTCTCTGTCAGCGTATTATCGTCGTGCGCACGGCGATGCAGCGGGAGGCGGAGCGATTGCGCTGCGAACAGGCAAAGCCAACCACGCTGACGCCGCCCACCAACTCCACCACCACCACCACAACAACAACAACAGTCGGCAATACCCCGCATCAACAACAACAACACCCGTCAAAGGCCAGTCCAGCGTTCAGTTTTACAGCAGCCAGTCATCACCATCAGCGAGCTATCGACTCTTCATCCACGTCGGCGGAAGTGGGCGGAGCCAACTCCAATCCACATCCAGCAGTGTTGAGCTCGACGAAGATTATCTCGCCCCCGTCGGGCGGAGCCAACACCAGCCTGACGACAGCGGATTATCCCGACGATCGGTCTGTATCGGCGAGTGGTGACAAAAAAGAGGCGGAGTCGAAGCAACATGCCGAACGGAGGGGAGTGCCACCTCCGCTGCCCAGTCGGCCGCCACCGCCGCGACCGTATATGGGGAAGAGATAATCCATGATTGGAGGTTTTAGTACTAAAATTAATTGCTGGTTTACCGTTTTTTATGGAATTGAAATTAGCCCGATCACATCTTAGAGTATATTTTAATTTAATATTTTATTTCGTATAAAAATCGTGTAGACCAGTATTGAAATAGGTAATGTTTCATGAAAAAAAAAGTTTTCTGTTTTAATTGCAATGTAAAATGTTGCTGAACTCTGGCACTCGCGCTAATTTATGGCATTATGGGACTATTTTTAGTCAACTGTGTAGGTCCCGTGACTCTTTAATTAAACCCTTTATTTGCATATATCGGTCATCGGTAATAATATTGCACTTCCATATTATAGATTGTAGAACGTCTATCCGGTTTTATTTTTTTCTGGTGACAGAGCTTTGCTTATAGTCGGACTTCGGGGATTTGGTGATTATTATTGAATCGATAAAAATTTGTTATTTGCCAGCATGAAGTTTTGATTTTTTCATAAAGAATTTTACCAGATCCCCATGGCTGACTGAATAACCCCCTTATGTACAATATCACTGTGATCGTCTCATGTGAGATGTATTTTGAATCATTTCGAATCTTCATTAATTCTGTATTTCTGTTGTCTCAATATGCAAAATATGCATCAAGTTACTGAATTTGAAGGGAACGTTCGTTAATTCCAAACTCAATTTTCGAGTTAATAATGGCAACAGTTTGGTAAAAACATTTTTGATTCAAATTCTTTAATTTATCTTGTTGTTGTTTTTTATGTGCTAAGTCGGCAGTATTTCTGTTCAGAAAGTTAGTGCTTCATATGATGTTTCATCCCACCTATTTTGCCTTCCTTCGTCACCCCTATATTACGGGATATTTCAGTGCTCTCGCTTATGGTAGATTTTTTGCGAATCAAAGAGATTTTCTCTTATAAAACAGTAAAATTTGCACTTCTTTCATTGAAAATGTAACACACAAATACACGCGGTTGCTTGTCGCTACAGAGCATTACTTATTATTATTTTTATTTCATTAGTTCGCACTACTTTGGGTGTTCAGTTGATCGAGTAAAAGCAGGATATTCGTACTCTTCACATATTTTCAGTAGTGCAGCAGCTGGGTTTGAACCCGGTCACCTGTGACTTTGAACTCATCTACCTTCCACTGCGCGTTATCAACTGTAACCGAACGAGTGCCAATTGTTGTATAGTTATTCGTTTGCTTATTTCTTCCTCACTCTGGCCTCGAAATGAATACTCTCCACTCCATGAATAATTATATTTTGTCTCCATGGAGTTTCCATTTGTTATTTTATACGAAATTCCTATATAAAGTTTTTGAGTGAGTTCGTTTTTATAACCGTAGTTAGTATCAACCAGTTCATGTTCAAGTCAATCATTATTTTGTTCGCGTACACGCAAATTCCTTTAATAACAACAAAATTGCTAAAGATTCGATAGATTAATTGTTGTGATATTGGCCAAAATTGTTTCGCTTTTGTGGTAGAATGCCTTTTTCCTATTTGGTATGAAATGATAGTGGGATATTCTCATAGTTTCTGCATAAATAAAAGAACGATGGGTTTCAATAAGGAAGTTATATTGCACCGGACATATCTTTCGAGAATTTTCCTCCATCCGATTTCGATAATGAAATGATTTATTATAACCAGTTCCCATTCATCCTCCCCGTAACTATTCGCTTGTTGTGCTTGTTATCCGAATATAATGCAAATCCTATAATATGTGTATTTGTGTACTATATGATAAAAATAATATGAATCTATAAAATTTGAAACCTGAAATAAACAACTGTCAAATGTGGGTGTTCGTGGTGTACTTCATGGCAAAGATGTGACCATTCGGTGATCTTACCAAACTGGAGAGTTTTACCTCTTCAGAATACATTTATAGAACATTTTTATCATTTGATAGTCAGAATATGAATCAACCAAGATTTTCTATTATCCACAAGTAAATTTTTAATCGAAGAACAACTGAATAAGAAAACAAAATAACACTCTCAAGTTGGAATTGTTTCTGAAACGTTGTTTATCGAGTTTCTTTCGTCCCCAGGTTGGAAGGAAAAACTAAACAACAGACAAAATCACTTGATTTTGTGAATGAGATCAAGGTAAATCATAATTAAATAACAAAATTATTCTGTTAATCACGCTTTATTAATACAGAAAACATCTCGAAATGTCTCCTTCACCTGAACGTCCACGCCGCAAATGCAAGGAGTCTCGACGGTTAGTTCGGAACTTTTTTTACCCAACCCAAAGTCGTAGCATATGATAAAGCAGATCATCGTATGTGAGAAGCTCCAGTCTTGCTTTTCGAAAAGATTTCATATGTGAAAAAAAACTTGAGATTTAAGATGCGATGCACGTAAAAGTCAACCAAAATTTGGACCAAAATGAAAATTTGAAAAAAACTAGATTTGGATACAAAACGACTCACTTGACTCCCGTGAACTCAAAAATGTCCTTGCTTCACGTTAAAACCACGTAAACAGGCCAAAATTCGCATCACTAAATGGTGCACCCTAATTTCCCTATACAAATTAGGCAAAACTTTAAGACCGATTTTCTCATGTACTTCCGAAAAGATCGGAAAACCAAACACCTCAGGTTGAAGCTGAGAATTTTCTCTACAAAACCTGTCTAACTAGCCAATGCAATTTCGACTTTTTTTTCAACTACCGTAATCCCAAACAACAATTATTTTTCAACTACCGTAATCCCTGTGTCGTCATAAACGAAACATTAGGTTTTGCCATAAAAATTAGTTCCGTGTGGATCATCAGAAAACAATTATTTTTATAGTCGATGATGAATTACTGATTGTTCCACGAAAAACGCGCGAAAAACTCTAATTTGATGTTTCACACTGAATTCCGCTGTCGATGCAGCACTGGCATTCGACGAAATGTTCGTTTCTCCTATTTGGTTTTCGAGCTGTACTGGACCAATTTTTAAAAAGTTAATACCAATTGAAAGAGAAAATTATTCTCTTTCGTTTGCACAAAAAATTTCCTGAAAACAGCCCAAATCACAGAATTGCGAATAAAAAATAATTTAGGGTCGACTGACATTTTTTCATCGACAAGCTAAAGCACGGTAAATCATTAGGATGTTTATCGAGAATTCACGCACCTTTTTGGAACAGTAGTTCATTATCGCCTATACTGCAAAACTACTAAAATATGATTCTGTCCAATAAAAGTAATCAGAGGTGGGCCGCTGGGCGCTGAAGGGGGGGGGGGGGGGGGGGTAGGGGGTTCTTCACCCCCCCCCACTTTTCAGGGTCGGCGTGTAGCCTACCCCCTCCCCCTAGACACAAATTTAGGTTGCCTACCCCATCCCCCCCGACTCGAAATTTTTGAGAAAATCGGCTTCAAAACCTCGATTTTGAAGCTCATTTTTCAAAAAGTT
>OZ038442.1:8720520-8754020 GCA_964036265.1 Daptonema setosum
TGTCAAACAGCATGCAAACTGGAATTAACCGGAATAAACGGTGTTATCTACTGGATGAACCGGATAATCAGCGATCTATCAATCTGCCACCGCATATGATCGATTTCACTGACTATATTGTTGGTTGTTGTTGTTGTTGTTTCTGTTGTAGTTATTGTTGTTGTTGTTGTATGCTGTTGTTGTTGTTGTTGTTGTTGTTGTTGTTGTTGTTGTTGTTGTTGTTGTTGCTGTTGCTCGATGAACCGGACCATCAGCGATCTGTTAATCTACCACCGCATACGATCGATTTAACTGACTATATTGTTGTTTTTGTTGTGATTGCTCTTGTTGTGTTGTTGTTGTTTTGATTGGTGTTGTTGTTGGTTGGTGTTGTTATTGTAGTTGTTGTTGTTGTGTTGTTGTTGTTGTGTTGTTGTTGTTGTTGTTGTTGTTGTTGTTGTTGTTGTTGTTGTTGTTGTTGATGTTTTCCTTGTTTCAGCTGTTCGTGCGTCGTCGTACCACCACCCTACCAGAGAATACCGGCTACCGTATGTCGTTGTACTCGCTGCATTCAACGATTCCGGTTGATGGCAGCGAATCCAAAAAGCTGATCGGACCTGAACTGTTGATGTACGCCTCGTTCCACAGCTACTCCGGTGAACCTTAGTTCGGTTTCATTAAATATAATCTTTCGTTTTATTTTATTTTTTGTTTTTTTTGCAAAATGCAATGCGTAGGAGGCGATTTTAGCGTAGTCACTTCAACCCATCAAACATTATCTCCCCGAATTCGAGCTTACGGAAAGTTCTGAAACTCAGTTTTAGTGACTTTTCATGTTTTAATATTTTTTATTCTAAGCTTTTGTGAAATTCTTTGAAGGAGCGGCAATCCTCGAATACGAATTGGGTGGGGAATTTTCTGTCCATGTTTCAGGAAGTGTTACAAATACCAGAATTTTTGTTAGACTTAACATCAAAATATGAACTTTGTTACAGCACACTCATCCAGGAGAAGGTGCCGTTCACACAACGTGCAGTCGTTGATATGGTTTTCCCCAAAAGACCGTTGGTTGTCACTCATTGTTGTTTTTGTTGTTGTTGTTTTTGTTATTGTTGTTGTTTTTGTTATTGTTGTTGTTTTTGTTATTGTTTTTGTAATTGTTGTTGTTTTTGTTATTGTTGTTGTTTTGTTATTGTTGTTGTTTTTGTTATTGTTGTTGTTATTGTTGTTGTTTTTGTTATTGTTCTTGTTTTACTTTATTACTGTTCATGTTGTCGCTGAATGATGATGATCTCTTACAGCACTTCAGTAAAAGGAAAAATGATATCATGTACCTTTATATTATCCATTTTTCCGGCTGTGGTCTCGATTATTTCGTTATGAGTCTGCTAAAAATGTTTTTACTTGGGAAAAATTTCTATTAAAATACAGAGGAAAAAGCTTCTCATCTTTATTTATTAATAAAACTGTATTAGTTAGTTTAATTTGAACTTTTAATTTCCTAAAAATAAAAGTATTTTTCAAATGTAATATTTTCAGTCGCGGTCGACCACGGAAAATGATGCCGATCGACGGAGAAAACCAATCACCGGCCGTCAAACGTCCACATCAAGTACTTCAACAGGCTAGATAGTACTTTTTAGGGCGGTTCCATAAAAAAACGATGAAAACCTTTCATCTCAAGTCAATATTTATTTGTTATTTTAATCCACTGAACTACTTCTTGCCTTCTAATATTTGAAACCTATCTTTTCAGGTGAACAACTCGGGTGTGATCGAAGAGTACGTGGCCGATCCGATGCAGGACATGGGCATGTACGCTAATGAAGATGATGAAATGGGTGCCAGTGGATCACAACAGGTCAGTGTTGTTGTTGTTGTTGATGTTGTTGTTGTTGTTGTTGTTGTTGTGGTTATTGTTGTTGTTGTTTTTGTTGTTGTTGTTGTTGTTGTTGTTGTGGTTATTGTTGTTGTTGTTGTGTTGTTGATGTTGTAGTTGTTGTTATCGTTGTTGTTGTGGTTGTTGTTGTTGTTGCTGCTGCTGTTGAGGTTGTTGTTGTTGTGGTTATTATTGTTATTGATGTTGTGGTTATTGTTGTTGCTGTTGTTGTTGTTGTTGTTGTTGTTGTTGTTGTTGTTGTTGTTGTTGTTGTTGTTGTTGTTGTTGCTGCTGCTGTCATTGTTGTTGTTGATGCTATTGACTGTTGAGTTGTTGTTGATAGTGATTGTGTTATCGGATGTTGTAGTAGGTATTGTTATAAAATAGAATGTATTCTTAAATAATTTTTTAGCAACAGTACCTTGAAGAGCCCGTTGACGTTGATTCTGACGCGGGTAGACGTCAAGCGGGCTGGATACGACGGGCACCACCACCTGGCAGCTGTCGGCCACGATTTCAACTAACTGAAACAGGTAACTTACGGCTTAGGCTTTAGCTTAGGCTTAGGTTTAGGCTTTGAACTCATAGAAATTCGAATCAATTTTGATGCAAAATTTTCGAAGAGCGATTTGCCAGATTCGAAAACTGATGGGCCTGAATAAAAACTTGACTTGATACACAGGCTCTGACTCTGAAAATTCTGATATGGTATTCATGTACCCGTTGCTTTAGTGACAAAAAAATCTCGATAAAAAAATGATGAAAAAAATGATAAAAATATATCAAGCTTCCAGTGCATCTACCGCCTCTGGACTCGCAGCGCTACTCGACCATGTCCAATGAGGAACTGGAACGTTTCGTACTGGAGCGTAAGGCGCACACCGTCGAAGTGGAAATCGCCAACCAACAAAGGTTGGAAATAGTGATAAACTGATAAAAAAATAATTTTTATCTTACAAAGCTAGAAAAACTTCTAAAGTTCGCTCATCAAAAAATCACACGATTTCACAGAGTTTGTCAAATCAAACAATGAGGCCAGGCCAATTGTTTTCTACTTTGTTTTATCCTGTTCTTCTTGTTATATTTTTTCTCAAACCTTCCCTTCAGAGCCGAAAAAACTGCTTAAAATTTTCTTGAAAAGGACATTTATGTAGTTAGAAATGTATTTTTCCTTGTTTTTTTTACATACCCTGCTATTTCAGATTCAGTCGAATGATGGACCGCGCTGACACGATGCTGGAACGGATGGATCAGTTCCTGGAGCAGCAGGAAGTCACCTACGTCACCGAGCACGTCATGCAGTAGGGAAATATTAATTAACTGAATCGAAGAATCAAACTTCCTGAAATATATTATCAAATTTCCTGAATCTGAAATATAAACCAGTTTCCTGTTTTAAGGTGTTCCACGTATAGCTTGGCCAGGGTATTTTGATATCAAAACCAATTTTTATTGCTCGTTACGTCTTCAATCAATTAGGTTAATGTAAAAAAACTCGAAAAATTCAGTGCGTTTTCAAATGGTGCGCCAAAAAAATTCCGAGTCACAAGAATCCTGGATAGGCTATGACAATTTGATAAGCTTATTGTTCATCTTAATCTGGCCTGTCCGTGCAGCGAACGTGATTTGCTATACATTGAATGTGTAACTATCTTTTTATCTTTATGTACATAGTAGTTTGTTGTTAAAACTATTCCGTTGTAGCTCGTTTAAAGTATCATGATATTCTGAATGTTCCATACATGCACAACCAGCTGAATATTGAAGGTCTGAAAATGCTGACTCGTAATTTCGATATGTCCGTTATTTCACTCTCTGACTCGCGAATTTCTGTTTGCTTTTATGCCGATGACCCTGAGTAAAAGTTTCAAAACATATGGTCGATAAATTCGCAGAATGCTACAACGTCCGTTTTAATAATTATTTGTAACAATTTGAAGAAACCAAGAATGTTTTTCACAGAATTTGTCGCCGTTTTTTTCGTTTCGTGTATGATTTTAATGTGTTTTCGTCTTCTACTGCTCTTTTATTGTTCGTTGAAATAAATAGATTTGAGTCTGTTGTAATAATAATGAGAATAATCAAATGGATAAAAACCGGTATTGCTTGTGGGTTATTGTTTGGTTGGAATCCAGAATCTGTACTCAGGCGTTCTACAAGCACTTGTTGTTGTGGTTATTCACGTGCGCTGTGTGGTCGCACTATCTACAATGATTCATGAAATTGCGGTTGTATAAAGAATTCCGTAGATTGAAAAAATGCACTAAGTTGATCGAACGTGTCTGTATTAATGTAATAACTCCACTCCACGGTAGTATTATATTTCATGTCTGAATAGCATTTTGAATTGTTTGGTACCAAATTTCTGTCATAAAAGTATACATAACAAATTCACATGTATTTGATATCTTGAAGATAAAATAATTTTGAAATGTCTTGTTATCGCTGCATGCAGTCGTTCGGATTCCTTCGGAAAGAGGTTGGTGGATGTAAAGTTTGGGTTGTGATTTCTTTGTTTTGACCCCATGCAAATAATAAAAATTGCTCAAAAAATTATTTTCTGATTGAGATCTTGGATTGGCAGCACTCTGAAACCTATTGCCCAAAAAAATTAAGGGTCAAAATTGACTTTCCGGTCAATAGGTTAACAGATTCTACTTTCCTCCGGACTTTGAAAGCACCTTAATAGTTATGACTTCCAGCACGGTTGCGCCAATTGTCACTTCGCGTTTTGTGCCAAGTGCCTTCCGCACAAGATCGTGGTGCCTCGAACGGATCAGCCAGATAAACCCCATCCAGTATGCGTCGAGTGCTATCAGATGTTGAAATCAGAAGCTGAAAGACGGAAACGGATGGAAGAGTCGGCTGATCGCAAATCCCAAGTTTGTAATGTCTAGTCAGAGTTTCTCGTTATTACAAAAAAATCCGTAATCTTTGGCGCGCATTCAAATTTTGGTGCGCGTTCAAACTTTACCAATTTTTCCAGCTGTTCACACTACATGTAAACAACACTCTATTGAACATGCCCACCTCCTTGATTGTATAATAAAATGGTTTTCAGAAAAAAGAGTAACAAAATTCTATGGCCAAGCTATATGGGAGTGAGTGAGTAGTGGAAAATGAGCTCGTGAGTAGCTGAGTGAGTGAGTTGATTCGTGTAAAAGTAGGTATTGGTTAAATAGAGTCGAAGGTTGGGTTTACGTTTACTGCAACATAGCTATTATATAATGCTATTACTTTGTCTTGTGACTACTATAAACAGTGTTAGATAACGAGTCTTGCTTGTATTACTTTACAATCACATAACCGAATCAAGCCAACTCTCACTTTCGGTCATAAAGTTCTTTCATACAATATAACTTCCGATATATGATAACGTTGAACACAAACGGCCAACGGCCAAACACTGAACACACCAAAACTCGAGAGAATGCAAGACTGAATGAATGACAATATAAGTTGACATATATATGTGCACAAGATGACACAAGTGTGTCACTTGTGCGGATCAAAGTGAACGACTTTCCAGACAACCAACTAGGTCACAGCACTAGCCGAATAACGCACCCTGACTACAATGCAACATGACTATGTTTAGCACACGTGCAGTAGCGGTAGAGCAGATAAATATAGAAATAACATAATGTTACATAAGAATGAAACATTGAATTGAGTATGAGACAGCTCCGACTATGGTATGGAGACCAATAGTCGTCTTCTCCCTCCGACCGAAAACATAATAAAGAACAATTGATGAAAGATAATAAGTAAATACTTAAGATAAATTACAAACTAATACGGATAATATCAAATAATCAAGCAATGCAATGAATAGGTTAAAATCATGAATAAGGTAAAATCACAATCACTGTTTTTATCCATAAAGCACTCTGAAAGCTGCAAAAGAAAGTTAACAAGTTATGAGTGAGCTATCTAAGATTTACGATACACTATCTGGGATAATAAACTAGTCTGCCAGTGATGACGACGCCAATTCCTGCCAACGCCTGACCACGACACGACGACGTAAGAGCTCGAACGCATGACGGCACGACCAATGAAGACCATATCGATTTGAAACGGCGGCAGCCAGTTGAATCGCATTCAACTCCTCTCCCTCCTCAACGACGGCACAAAAACGCGAACGCAAAAACGACGATGACGAATACGCGAACGCAAAAACGACGATGACGCTCAAATCCATGGCGAAAAATTAACGACAACAAAATAAAATCCTTTCCGGTTCAATTTCAGCATGCGAAAATCCATTGACACCGGCAAAAATAACGCAAAAACTTTCCTCAACCCAAAACGTTGCTGAGGTTGTACGAAAACTTACAGACTCAGCCTAAAACATTTACTGAGGTGCCCGAAAATTCAGATTCAGTCTAAAATGATCACCGAATCGTTCAAAACATCAGACTCAGTCTAAAATCGATACTGAGCTTTTCCAACCGACAAAACTTCGGTTAAAACGACATCATAAATGAAATAAAAAACCCATAAAACAACTGCCAGTGCCATCCGTTTTAGGTTGAAGGTCAACATAGTCGTATCGTTATAGCGTACCTCACACAATTAACAGACCAGGTGTAGGAATAAAGCATCTCATATCCAAACCAACGGTAGAAAACATTTGAACAACATAAATGTGAGTAGATGTAGAAAAAGGCTACCGTATGCCACCACTAAAACAGCTTCTGCACCAGTTTTCGCGACACAGCACGCACTTTGGACACAGCCGCTTTCATTCTACCGTGCATCTGACTCAAACGGTGACCCATTTTGACGATGATGCTTTTAACGTCACGTTGAGACTCGGGCTTCAATTTCATCTGACCATGTTCCATCCGATTGTGCACCAGCTTAATCACCGGATCACTGACGTTCACACCCCGTCTGAACTTATTAGCTAGCAGCTGTTGAAAGTTGGGCAGCATTAGTTTCAGCTGGCTGTATTGTTCACTTGGTACCGGCCCCCATTTATTCATGTTCTGACTCGTTGCCAATTCGCCATTACTCATTTCAGAACTCTCCACCACATTCTCGGTCGATGGCGTGACTACTTCATCCTGTTCTGTGCTCACCGAAATGACTACGTTCTTATCTTCAGGTTTCTCTGCAACTACCAATGGTACACGCACATCTAGCACATCACCTTCAGCCGGTATCACTGATGCCATCAGACTACGTCCTGTACAAGACAACAGCTGTATCCCTTGTCCTTGCATTGCCTTAGTGCCAACCAACAGCGGTGTATTGGACTCTGTCGCCACATGACATTCAATAACTGTCATTTTTTCATCTATTTTCAGTTCAACGGTGCATACACCAGCGCATACTACTGTAGTCATGTTGACAGCAACCAACGGTGTCTTGCATGGCTGTATCTTCACTCCCAGCTGAGCCGCAAAGTTCTGTGAAATCAAGTTCATCTGCGCACCCGTGTCAAACAACACATGTTTCAGTCCAACCGGTTGACCGTTGACTCTAATCGGGTAATCCTCTTCTTGTTGAGCTTCAGCGTTGAATGATTGAATCGGAACGCTCACTGCTCTCACCGTTGCTTCTTTCTTTTCAGACTCGTTCTCCTTTTCAATGCGATCGTTCATCAACATCTTATGCACCTTGGCACTCAACACACCATATCTAAACTCGTCGTGGTGCTTCAGTTGTGCCAATTCATCTTTCAGAGCACGCAGTTCAGCTGACACTGCCTCCACATCTTCAACAGGTTTTCCAACACTCACTGCTCTGACTGTTTGATAGTCCGATGCTTGTGGTGGTCGACCTCCCGACAATTGTCTCTGGCTTTGATCGGTACAATGGCTTTGTAAATGACCCACCTCCCCGCATTTGAAACATTCTCGGCCCCCAGACAACCGCTGATTCTGTTGATAGTCTTGGACCGGTTGACGGAGTCCGCCCCACTGTACCTGGTTGACCCGATGATGCTGGTTACTGTCTTGCTGTCGATTCCAACTGAACCCCGGCGGTGGCTGCTGGGTATCCACTTGATATTGCCCATGTCTCATGTTATTGTTTGCAGGCGGCTGATAGGCTTGCCGTTGATTAGCACTTTGCTGTTGTGTGTGCTCATACTTGACCGCTCCTCCACGTGTCTGCTCCCGACCCCGTTGCTCTCTTTCAGCTCCTAGCTGACTCGGTTTCACAGCCTGACTTCCTCTACTAGATACTTTATCACGGCAGTATTCGTAGTCTTCAATGCCCTTCACTATGTTCGCAAACGATGCCCGTTTTATTTCGAATTCATACGTTGCCTTCTCTCTGTCCCGTGCTGACTGAAGTCCGATGATCAACTGCCCCGTCATATACTCTTCGTAGTATGAATTCATTTCATCAATGGGACACAGTCGCTTGAGTGCAAACGCGTATTCTCGAATCGACTCTCCGGATTTCTGCATTCTGGTGTGAAATCGATCCGCTTCCTTCGATCTCTTTTCATACCTGTTACCATACTTTTCGCTCAGGTATTGCAGGGCGGCTCTCCACGTTGGTCTCACATTGTCTTCTCTGAACTGGCGTTTGGCGTTACCTTTCAGGCAACCCACCAAATGTCTCAATTTCTCGTCGTCTGTCAGACACGTTTCTTCCATTCTTCCTAACAGGTCCTCAAACCAATATTTGAATTCAGCTTTATCCTCACCGGAAAACTGATCGTGTCGTACGGTCGCCAGAACCTGTTTCTCGCTGGATCTCTGCCACACTTCTATCTGTTTCTCGTTGGCTTTCTGCCAAACATCCATCATTTTCCCCATGGTCTCTTGCCAGCCGAATCGGTTATCTGTCTCTTCCAGTTTGTCTGCACCACCTCGCACTTCCGTCCCTTCGCACAAACGTACCCGCTCGTAACCTCTGTGTATCCCCTGATGCTTCGTTCTCTCACCATCATCGCCTCCTCCTCTACTCGTTCCGTCCGCCCACTTTACCTGGTGATCGTCGTCTTTGTTGTATCCAACATCTGGGTACTCATACGCTGGTGCATGTCTCTCTTGAGTTCGACCTGGCATGTTCCATGACTCTGTCCGATATCCCTCCTGCTGCCTCTGATATTCGCGACACTCCTCTCGAATATACTGGCGGCTGGTTGCCCCTCTGTTACTCGCGTTTGCCTTCACCCGTGTATATCTGGCTGCCACCGCACCTTCCTCTTCTGTGTGTTCTGCACCTTTAAATTGATGTTGGTGTTGCTGTTGTGCATCTTCATGCTTCTGTACATACATCGTATCATGACTCATTTGTGATGGCTGTCCTAACGGTCTATCACAAATGCGTAAATTGTCGATTTGTGATAGAAAACCCATTTGTGATGGCACCTCGCGATCCGCCCACGTTTGCTGCATGTCTCGCTGAAGCTTCTCACCGCTCACATGACGCTGTTGTTGTTGCTCACAGTGAGCCTTCAAGTAATACCTCGATGCTCCACTCATTTGTGATCGCTGATTGACAGGTTTATCATCAATGATTAACTTGTCACTTTGTGATAGGCCTCCCATTTGTGATGGCTGACTGACCGGTTTATCACAAATGAATTCGTTGACCCTTTGTGATACGCCTCCCCTTTGTGATGGCTGACGGACCGGACTATCACAAATTAATACGTTGTCACTTTGTGATAAGCCTCCCATTTGTGATGGCTGACTGACCGGTCTATCACAAATGAATACGTTGTCACTTTGTGATAAGCCTCCCATTTGTGATGGCTGACTGACCGGTCTATCACAATTGAATAACTGGTCACTTTGTGATAAGCCTCCCATTTGTGATCGCTGTACCTGTCGTCGTTGTTGCTGTTGTCCACCTTCGGGGTTTGGCTCCCTCATCAACGCAGTACTCTTTTGTGATAGCTGTCCAAAGGGTTCATCCCAAATGAACTCGTCGTCACTTTGTGATAGATACCCCCTTTGTGATGGATGCAGCTGCTGATGTTGACGAGTTGATATGCAAGCACTCTCTTCCGGATGAAGATGGTTGCTCAACTTTTGTTGTTGTTGTTGACGAGTTGATATGCAAGCACTCTCTTCCGGATGAAGATGGTTGCTCAACTTTTGTCGTTGTTGCACCTGATGAGTTGATATGCAAGCACTCTCTTCCGGATGAAGATGGTTGCTCAACTTTTGTTGTTGTTGCACCTGACGAGTTGATATGCAAGCACTCTCTTCCGGATGAAGATGGTTGCTCAACTTTTGTTGTTGTTGTTGACGAGTTGATATGCAAGCACTCTCTTCCGGATGAAGATGGTTGCTCAACTTTTGTTGTTGTTGTTGACGAGTTGATATGCAAGCACTCTCTTCCGGATGAAGATGGTTGCTCAACTTTTGTTGTTGTTGCACCTGACGAGTTGATATGCAAGCACTCTCTTCCGGATGAAGATGGTTGCTCAACTTTTGTTGTTGTTGCACCTGACGAGTTGATATGCAAGCACTCTCTTCCGGATGAAGATGGTTGCTCAACTTTTGTTGTTGTTGCACCTGACGAGTTGATATGCAAGCACTCTCTTCCGGATGAAGATGGTTGCTCAACTTTTGTTGTTGTTGTTGACGAGTTGATATGCAAGCACTCTCTTCCGGATGAAGATGGTTGCTCAACTTTTGTTGTTGTTGTTGACGAGTTGATATGCAAGCACTCTCTTCCGGATGAAGATGGTTGCTCAACTTTTGTTGTTGTTGCACCTGACGAGTTGATATGCAAGCACTCTCTTCCGAATGAAGATGGTTGCTCAACTTTTGTTGTTGTTGTTGATGTTCGCCCGGTGATCCATGACTCAACTGTTGTTGTTGCTGTATAGCATGAGCCAAGCGCGCCTTGACCTGTTTCAGTTCCACCTTTTCAGTATTTTTGACCGAAAACGCCCATGGAATAACATTCACCTGGTTAAAAATGATTTCAGCTGCACTCATTAACCACTCCACCCGATCAGCATTATTGTTGGATACAATTCTCTTAGGCAGAGTTACATGAAGAATAGGCTGATGGATATTCACTAACTCACGCACACTACTGACAGCACGTTGAGTTTTAACATCATCATTCATGCATTCTTCCAAAAACTTGAGAAATTTCACTTCACTCACTTCACCATCAACCTCGTCTCCTGTTAAATCCGTCTGCTGTACTGACTCCCCGACTCGATCAGGCGTCTTCTTTTTACCTGACGGACTCGACTTCTTACCCATTACGATTCGGCTTCTGCTTCCTGTGACACGCTCGGTGTGGCAATTCGGCTGTATATTGATGAAGATGCTATAAATATAAGAACAAAGCGCAGTGTTATCCAGAGAGAGCCAGTCGAAGGTTGGGTTTACGTTTACTGCAACATAGCTATTATATAATGCTATTACTTTGTCTTGTGACTACTATAAACAGTGTTAGATAACGAGTCTTGCTTGTATTACTTTACAATCACATAACCGAATCAAGCCAACTCTCACTTTCGGTCATAAAGTTCTTTCATACAATATAACTTCCGATATATGATAACGTTGAACACAAACGGCCAACGGCCAAACACTGAACACACCAAAACTCGAGAGAATGCAAGACTGAATGAATGACAATATAAGTTGACATATATATGTGCACAAGATGACACAAGTGTGTCACTTGTGCGGATCAAAGTGAACGACTTTCCAGACAACCAACTAGGTCACAGCACTAGCCGAATAACGCACCCTGACTACAATGCAACATGACTATGTTTAGCACACGTGCAGTAGCGGTAGAGCAGATAAATATAGAAATAACATAATGTTACATAAGAATGAAACATTGAATTGAGTATGAGACAGCTCCGACTATGGTATGGAGACCAATAGTCGTCTATAGTAAGTGTGAGTGAGTCATGGAATAAGTGTGTGTGATTTTTAAAAAGTGGATAAGTGAGTGTCAGGATATCCCGGTGACTAGTGAGCTAGTTGCCATGGGCAGAGGAACATAGCTGAGTTGAATAACGGACTCAGCGGCTGAATGAGTAATGAGTTCACGACATGATATCAAAAACTGATTTTCTCTCATTACAGCCCTCCAATCCACATACTTCTCAAATGTCACCCAAAGGCCACGATGATTATCAACGACCAGGGCAAGCTGGTTCATCGTCTATGTCACATCGACAACCACAGCAACGACAACAACCACAACCACACACATTTATGTCTGGACCCCCGTTACCACCACCGTCTATGCGAGGTGCCAATGCTAATCCGGATATTGTGGCCGGCGCTCGAAGGTTATCGACTGAGTGATTAATTGGTTGATTGACAAACTGATATATTGATTGGTTGACTTTGTGACTGTTTGATTGCGTGCTTGATTGATTGAGTGACTGATTATTGATTGATGGACACATAAATAACTGATAGGTAGACGAATTCTACTTTTTACTAACGCATTAGCGATAGGACGGTAAACACAGCATAGCAGTTTATTAAGATGCTAAACATCATACTTGCTTAGTTTAATTCGAAGTTGTTTTAGGTAAGAAACAAATACTGTGATTGGGCATTACATTTATATGAGTTCTTACTAAAAACGATCTGAAACATGAATGAGTTTGTAGCAACTGTGTCCGTGATTTACGATATTCCTGCCGAAACTCATCACCGAGTTTAGTAATGTTGTCCTGTTCAAGTTAACTGTTGTTCTTGAAGTAAAACCTATATTTTTCCCAGACAACCGGTGGAACCACCTGTCAGCGAGGAAGACCGCGCACTTCAGGAACGATTACAAAAACTGAGAAAGGAGCGAAAGGGTTGGTAGGTAGTGCCTTCCCTTTCTGAAGCATTCGCAATTGGTTACGACACTAAATCTGAATTTGAATACGTGCGGTAGCTCATGAAATAAATGTGCGAATTTTCTTTAAAAATATGAATTAATTAAGCTATTTACAATATGAACTTTTTCGTTTTATAACTATAAACTATTTGTTTTTGTCAATTATGAACTTATTATGAGCTTCTTCGCAGAGCTGGAGGCGCGTGATCGCAAAGTCGTGCCGTCACAGGATGAAATCGCGGAACGTTTGGCGGCATTGCGCGATATCGACCCGGAACTCGTGAAGAACCCGGGCGCTGTTGGTAGTATTTTTGTTCAACAACAACAACAACAAAAACAGCAACAACAACAACAAAAACAACAACAACAACAACAAAAACAAAAACAGCAGCAACAACAACAACAACAACAACAACAACAACAACAACAACAGTAACAAAAACAACAACAACAACAACAATACAACAACCATAACAACATCAACAACAACAGTAACAAAAACAAAAACAACAACAACAACAACAACAACCAACAACAACAACAATAACATCTTCATCTTTTTATTGCTTTCAGTGGTATGGCAGATCGGATCCGTCATCTCAAAATCTGCCGGCAAAATCATCGGGTGCTCAGAACCCCGACGAATTGTACATGCAAATGCGGGATGAAGTTTACTTGGAAACCGGTGAGCAGCCGCCGTCATCAGCCGAGACGAGCAAAAACGACTCATCGTTGATGAGAGCAGGTTGAGTCATTCAGTAAAATCAGGAGTTGATTGAGTCAATCAGTCAATCATTGTGTATGTCATGCAACAAAGCACTGGCGGATGAGTTAATCCTCCACAAGGAGGGGAATTCCGTCAAAGGGGTGGAATCCGAAAGTTTTTAGTCCATTTTACCTACACCTTGAGGAACAAATTATACTTTTTGAAACCGCCAAAGAGGGGGGAATTCAACTTTTCCCTCCCCTTCTCGTTCGCTAGTGCATCAAGTCAATCATTTTTGCTATATATTTATGCGAACCATCATTTTACCACTTATCATATAACCGGCTGAATGACCGTTAATTATCGAATGACTGATTTTCATTCACGTTTCATCGACTGACTCGTCAATTTCAGATGACAGCGTGTCGTCCATGTCGAGTGTAGAACGCTGTGCTCAGGAAGTCAACGATCTGATCAAACGCACGCACGATCAGTCGGAAAAAGTTGGAATGACAGACTGAATGAAGAAAAATGTCTGACTGACTCCTCTTTTTTTGATCTTGATGAACTGATGAGACCTCAAGATAGCTTCTTCTAAATATTTGATCAAAACACCACTCAAAAACATTTCTTCCATTTTACTTCTATCAAAAATAACAATCTATGTGACCGACTGGGACTGACTGATTGACTGACTTACATGCCAACTGAATAATGACTGATTAAGTAAATGACTGACATGTCCTGATCCGACCTGATCGATCAATTGATTGATTCGGTTGTCTGACTGACTGACCAACAATATCAGGATGCCACCAACGCCTTGCAAGGTCTAGAAAAGGATGACGAAATCAAAAAGCGACTGGCGTTGATCAAACAAGACAGTTAGTCAAATATAGTTCAATCCAATGTTTTGTCCGTCACTCATCAACTCAGTAACTCACCAACTCAGTCACTCACCATTTCAATCACTCTATCACTCACTAAATCACTCTATCACTCACTCACTCACTCACTCAATCACGCACTCACTCACTCACTCACTCACTCAGCTCTACGTGAAATGGAAAAGGAGCGCGGTATCGAAGCTCAGCTGAGCCGGAAATTCCGGAATGAACCGGTTGTGGATGAAGCTGAACTGGATTCGGATTATGACGATGATAATGGAGAGGCGAGTGACGCCAAGACGGATGCTCTAGTGAAACAGGTGTGTTGTTGTTGTTGTTGATGATGATGATGTTGTTGCTATTGTTGTTGTTGTTGTTGTTGTTGTTGTTGTTGTTGTTGTTGTTGTTGTTGTTGCTGTTGTTAATGTTGTTGTTGATGATGATGTTGTTGTTTTTGTTGTTGTTGTTGATGATGATGTGATGATGATGTTGTGGTTGTTTTCGTTGTTGTCGGTTGTAATTGTTATGGTTGTTGTTTTGTTGTTGTTGGTTGTTGTATTTGTTGTTGTTGTTGTTGTCAGTCAGTCGATCAATCAATCGGTTCAGTATATAAAGTTAGACAGTCAATAATATTAGAATCAGCAGTCAGTTAGTTTATCAACAACCTTTTCTGTTATAGATTCTTGCTGAAGCCGAACTTGATGAACAGGCAGGCGGCAGTGCCACGCCCACCAAATCGTCTGGCTCCGCCTACCCGAGTCCCGATAAAACACCTAAGCCGGTGGCAACATTTACTCCGGTAAATTTTTCCGAGAAATTTTCTGTTTCCCAAGATTAAAGTTTAGCAACCTGAGAAGTTTTGCCTCACATATTCTAGTTCCCCGATTCTCCTGAAAAGGGGAAAAATATTGGCATTGGTTTGCAAGTTCGTTCTCCTAATCATTTGTGAATGTTATATGAATTTGTTTCATATGGTTGACGTTTCAGTCTCCACTCCATGCATTTCATCTGTATGAGTATGAGGTTCACGGTTCTTTTTCAGAAATCGAAACGAGCCGAACCTGAAGTGTCGGCCGCTGCTTCGAAGTCGAAATCGAAACTGCTAGCCGTTGATAAAACATACGAAAGTGACGAGGTCGATAATTGGTGCTGTATTTGTAATGCTGATGCAACATTGAGGTTATAGCCCATCCAGGGTTTCTTGTCTGATTAGTTTTTGGCGCGCAATTTGAATTTTCAAAATAGTTTTAATATGCGCGCAAATTTTTAGTAGGCTTTCTTTTTCACATGAAACTGGGACAAAATACGAATGTTGCGCCTAATTCATTGCACAGGTGCGCAACGGTTGCATACAAATAATTTTCCAAGATAAACAAAGATGTATTATTGTTTAAAAAATTTACATTTTTCGATTCGCGCGCCATATTTTATCTGCGTTCGCTCATTTATTCTTTAAAAAAACGCTAACAACTATTTTGTTGCAGGTGCCTCGGCTGTGATGGTGATTTGTACTGTCGGCAGTGTTACAGGTTTGATGGTAACAAACTCGATTATTCATTCACTGACTCACTTACTGAATAAATTATTGACTCACCTATTGACTCACATATTGACTCAACTCCACTCCGACTCCACTCAACTCAACTTACGGTTTGCAGAGAAGGTCATGACCGGGATGACTACAGTGATCACCCAACGCAAGCTTATAAACCTAGACGACCTGTGCGAAGAGAGACCGACGTTTGAATGATGTAAATATTCATTGGGTACCGTTGATTAGGCCGAAATTGACTAGGCCGAATTTGACTTGGCCGAAAATGACTAGGCCGAATTTGACTATGCCGAATTTGACTATGCCGAAAATGATTAGGCCGAATGGGGATTAGGCCGAATTTGATTATGCCGAAAATGATTGTGCCGAATTTGACTATGCCGAATAGAGATTAAGCCGAATTTGATTATGCCGAAACCATAAGTTTTAACAATGAATTTGTTCAGTGATGTTATCAAAATTATTGTTTTAATACCTACACATGTTACCTGCTTTGGGGGATTTCATTTTTTCACACCCTCTTCCCCCTCCCCCCCCCCCCCCCCCCCCATCTCATCCGCTGCTGTAGGGTGTGCACGCAGTATGGACGCGTTCAGCTGGCTGACTTAGGGGATTTTTCTCCTTTCCCACTTCTCATCCGCTACTGTCGGCTCTGCCTATGGCCTTGCGTTTTTTGGGCGCGATTGGTATTAACACAACACATGATAGTAACAATAAGGAGATACATTAGGTAAATAATACTGATATGAATGCTACCATGTCATTCATGTGTTATTATTGACATAACAGTCGATAACACCGCATGTCCGGCCTGAACTACGAGCAAGTCCGGTAGCGTCTCAGGCCGTGATGATGATTGCACGGTTGTATATAAAATGGCTACTTAAATTACGAAGAAACTACTCAATACTGGTTACTCAATTATAAGTTACATACAGTTGTTTTTCTCATGCCTATCTGGGTGGCTGTCAACGGATTACATAAGAAACTGTTCCATCCATACATGTTCCGTATCTTTTACATCATTAATTGATCATGTACCACTCAAAGAGCTGTCATTCGCACGTTGAACGGCTTACATAACACCGACCCAGTGAACAACTGCACTACCCAAAAAACGCAAGGTCATAGGCAGAGCCGACAGTAGCGGATGAGAAAGGGGAAAGGAGAAAATACCCTAATTCAGCCAGCTGAACGCGTCCATACTGCGTGCACAGCACACCCTACAGCAGCGGATGAGATGGGGGGGGGGGGGGGAAAGAGGGTGTGGAAAAATGAAATCCCCCAAAGCAGATAACATGTGTAGGTATTCTATTAAAACAATAATTTTGATAAAATCACTGAACAAATTCATTGTTAAAACTTATGGTTTCGGCATAATCAAATTCGGCTTAATCTCTATTCGGCATAGTCAAATTCGGCACAATCATTTTCGGCATAATCAAATTCGGCCTAATCCCCATTCGGCCTAATCATTTTCGGCATAGTCAAATTTGGCATAGTCAAATTCGGCCTAGTCATTTTCGGCCAAGTCAAATTCGGCCTAGTCAATTTCGGCCTAATCAAGCGACCCCTATTCATTACCTGAACTGAATGATGCGGAATTTTTTTATAACATTCTTAATTGATTATGAGACTTAATTTTAACTTCAGATGAATCGACCCTTTCCATGAACATTTCCGTTGTGCGAAAAAATCTGACACGGAAAAAATAGTTGAAAACTAGCCGCGTATCAAGTTCAGTCTCGTATTCAGTAGGAAATCATTTGCTATAATTATAAATTTAATGGTTTAGTTGTTTCATAGTTTCGTATAATTGTATATTGCATATGGTGGCGGCTTGCATGAAGATTTTTCGTCATTTTGTACATTTCAATTACGCTTACGATGTATTATTACTTGTCTTCAAGAGCGTGTATTTCATTGGGTTTTTTTAGCTTCTTTCTGTATAACAAATCTTATATATAGTTGTTTCAAATAAATTATAATGCGTTTGATTTTCAGCTTTTATTCTATAATACACTGTGATATGTGCAACGGTATTCAATCAGAAATGAAAATGTGACGCTTAATCATTGTGGGTGGTTACGGTATAGCCGGAAAAATTATTTGTGTCGCATGTGTCGAAGTTTTACACATGTGCTTGTCAGAGAAACTCCTACGGGTCGATGCAGAGTTCGCACGCTTTCGCATTCTTGAACCCAACGACTGCTCAATCGACCCTGCATATGGATGAGCAATCAGATCGGGAAAATTTAAATTTGAAGTTTCATCCTGCATGAAAGTTGTTCCCTAGGTTCAATTATTTACTGTTTAAAATCTTTTTGTCTTAATTAATAATTTTTTCTTACAATAATTACATAGTTGTTCAGTTGAACCAGGGCGGGTTCAGTCAGAGTCATATCAAGAAAGTTTGGATAGCTTCTAGCGCATGACCAACGTGAAACCTCAAAAAGATAATTATAAATTAGCCATACGATTTTTTAAATCATTAAACAGTAAAGAATTGAACCTAGAGAACAACTTTCATGCAGGATGAAACTTCAAATTTGAGTTTTTCCTATCCATTTGATCATCCGCTACCCATACTTTAGTGCTTTACATACACGTTTTTAAAGGGTCGATTGAGCAGTCGTTGTGTTAATCGTATGTCATCTCCGGGGTCCGGGACCCGGGGTTTTCGTACTACCCGTGTTCAAGAATGCGAAAGCGTGCGAACTCTGCATCGACCCGTAGAAGTTTCTATGACAAGCGCATGTGTAAAACTTCGACACATGCGACACAAATAACTTTTCCGGCTATATAATGATGTTAGGATAAACGTCGAGAATGTTAAACATTGTAGAAATAGTGTAAAAGCACGGTTTTTTGTAATTATTGATCATTGAAGTATGGAGTAAAACGGAACTTCTAAACAGAGAATATTTTTCTCTGGAACTCTGGAAATAGCTCTCTTGATCGTAAAGTTTATGAGTGTAACTTTTATACACAAGCAAAACAAAGTGATGTGCAGGCAAAACACAATTTTGAATTCGAAAACCAGCCAATCAGCTTGGCGCATTTTGCGCGGCAAATTTGAATTGCCGTGCGCTGATTGGTTGTCTTTGAAAATTATTTTGTATTTGAAATTAGTTTTTATATTTTTGATTTCAGATTCAAACCAAAAGTGTAAAAATATTTTAATAATTTTCTACGCAAAATTAATTACATTCATTATCACGATTATCAGTGTGATTATCGCACTTTCTTTCTGCGGGGCGTGCCTTATATATATTTCCTATCCGTATCGTTCTAGTTTTTTTTATTTTACTATTTTAATCCGTCACATGTCTAAACGTCAGTTTTATTTATTTCTTTTTTTAGGCTTATTTATCTCTATGGAATTCGGGCTTGCGTGCGCGATGGAAGAGGATAATTGGTTCGATTCTAAGCCATCGAAGAAGAAGAACAAGCCTGATATCGTTAGTTTGGGCTTGGACTAAAACTCGCTCGCCCTCCCCCTAATTTCTAGATCCAGTCTTTATTCAGAAATAAAATATCAGACTCAATTAAATTATTGTTATATTTTTCTATATTCAATCATTCATCTTCCCTTTGAATGCATTCATTTATTCAGCTCGATACGCCACCCGAAACACCGAACCTTCTGTTCAATGGCCGCGGGGAACGCATCCAGAAGATCGCCGCCAAAAGGTTTCTTCGCTTGGATTTTTTCATATCATTTTGTGGTATGTACAGGATAGCAAATTCAGGGACCGATGAAATCTAGCTACGACAATAGAAAGGAAGAGTAGACGTGAAATAGTTTCAGGTTTCAAAATGACGGCTGACTCATGACTGGAGTGCGGCATGTCATCTGTTTTTTCCTAAAATAGGAATGAAGGCTATCCTTTTTTTCAGAAACGTTTCTTGCTATCCAACAGTTTTACTAGCAAAAGTTTGCCTCAACAATTTGCAAATGTCATTGTTACTGCCCACCTGTGAAGAGTTTTTCCTCAATTCGACATCTTTTCCCTTTCAGTGGCACACCTCCGCCGACCAGCACCGCATCGTCAACAACCGCCCGTCAACCAATCGGCAGCCAGTTGCTTCAGCCGCTCGGACTGTCCACTCCTTTGCTGGACATGTCAACGCCCAGCCGTCGTGTCCAACGACAACCGGTCAGTGGCAGTTTTGGAATAAATAAAAAAATGATAATACAACATGACATTTCATAACAATACATTATACTTCAATGAAGCTTTCTAATTGTGGTTGAATGAATTGAAATATGAACGGTGTTTTGTTGTTTTTATTGGAGTTTCTAAGCAGCTGAATTAGTTGAGTTGAGAAGAGTGAAAACTATAAAAATACGTTGTGGAACAAATGATATCTGTGCAAAACCAAAACGTTAGACCTTGAAATTGAGTTTTCACTCAGTCTATTCGATTCTAGTCTAGTTGAGGTTTCAACGGATTTACTTCAGGTGCCGAAACGTCCATACTCACCGCCTGCCCAGCCTGCCACGAAACCACGACAACAACAACAGTCAAAAGGAGTAAAAGTGCAACAACAACAGCCTCAAGAACGACGGCCAAAACCACAACCAAAGCCCAAACAAAAACGCGCCAAGCCTAAACCCAAGCCCAAGCCTCGCGGGCATTGGGTGTTTGAAGACCCGAGAACGTTCTTCAGAAAGCAATGCCGGGAGATGCTCAAACGCATCAAAGAAGAAGAGCAACGACAGAAAACTCCGCAACAGTTGCAGGAAGAACGTGAGCAAAAACGACGGGAGAAATTAGAGCGCGAAGAATATTGGCAAGCACAACGACTACGTGATCATGAAGTGCGAAATGAAGAACACAAGGCGCGATGGGCAGAAGAACATCAGGTACAAATGCGTCAATATCAACGACTGCTACTGCTCGAGGAAGGCCGAGCCGAGCCGGGTGTGCTCGAACCGCAACAACAACAGTTGCTTCTGCCACTACAACCACAACAGTTGCGTCCGCCACCACCACAACAACAGTTGCGTCTGCCACCACAACAACAACAGTTGCGACTTCCACCACAACAACATCAGCTGCTTTTGCCACAACAACAACAACAGTTGCGTCTGCAACAACAACAACACTCGCTGCCGCATTTGCACCTGCAACAACACGTTGATCAGCTCAACCGGATCGCTGAACAACAACAGTCTTCGCGTCGCTTTATGGTGCTGCATTCTGAGGATTGTGCTGCGCAACAACAACAACAGTTGTGTTATCAGGCTCAACCTCAACGACAACAGTTGCGTTATCAACCTCCACAACAACAACAGCAGCAGCAACAAAAACGCCAACCCACAGCGCGCGATCATGAGAAATGGCAGCAACTGAGTGACTCGCGTGGAGCCAATGAGCATAAGCGACGGTTGTTTAACAAACAGATCAATAGGGGGCGTCGATTGATTGTGGAACAACAACAAATGCAACAACAACACCAACATCAGAAAGAACTGCAACAACAACATCGAGAGAAAGAAATAAGACTGCGAGAATCACAGCGGTTTACACGCGAGCAGTGGCGACGGGCGCGCTTGGAGCTGCTCTTCCTGATGGAGGAACAGCAGAAGCTGGCTGAACAAGTTGATCTGGTTGGTATATTTGTGATTTAATGACTACCCTAAACATTTACGTGCTCGAGTTGCTTTTTGGCGCGCATTCAACTTCCGGCGCGCTTTCAAACGTAGCCAAAATTTACAGCTGCTCACCTTACATATTGACAACATACTGCTAAGCAAGCTCAATACTATAGAATATAGTAAAAGGTTTTCCGAAAAAATAGTAGCAAGATATCCTGATCACAGTTCACTACCACTGATTTCTTCTATTCAATTGAAAGTGTTATACTTATTACGTTTATTTGCAGCCGTTCAGTGTGAATTCATCGCGATTTCTCAGCTGTCTTCAACTGGGCATTCCACGGAAGAACTTGGACAATTGGTTGGCGAACATACGTGGCGAAAACATCGTCCACCACGTTCATGTGGCTGAAGAACGCTGTAAGAATGAGGTGAGCATGAGAAACAGTTTGAAGTCCAGCCGGACGAGTTAATCCTTCAAAGAGTGGAGAATTTGCAGTTCTTAGACCATTTTACCGACACCTTAGAAATTAAATTATACTTCGCCAAAACGCCAATCCAAGAGTGGGGAATTCTGCTAGTGAGGTCCAGAGCACACAGGGGCCGACTGTTTTGAAAAATTTGGAAAATGACCAACGATAACCTTGGCGCTAAATGAATAATTTTTTTTTCAAAAAAACTTTTACTAATTCAAATTGCGCGTCAAAAAATTCCTGAATTACAAGAAACCGTGGATAAATTTTTTACCGGAAAATTTGCGTGGTTATCGTTTATTTCAACTGTCAGGTCGATCAACGGCGCTCCTCGTCGGGGCTGGCCGCCTCTAAGGTAAAGACCGAGGAGCAGAACCAACTGGAGTACAGTGCTACCGTCTCGAAGCGAATTATCAGCCGAACGATTCGAAAGGAGTAACTGAGAGAATGAGTGAGTAACTGAGTTGGTGAGTATGTGAATGAGTGAGTAACTGAGTGGGTGAGTAGGTGTTTGGGTGAGTGAGTGAGTTGTTAACAGTGTTCGTTTTATTGTGTTGTGGTGTGGGATATAATATTGTGATCATATCATTTGTCGATCCCATCCCACATTATCTTATTGTTTTGAATGTGGGCTTATTACTTTCTTTCTGTGTGGATGAGTGAATGAATAACTGAGTCTGAGTACGTGCGTAAGTAACTGAATGGGCGAGTGAGTAACTGAGTGAGTGACTGAGTGCGTGAGTTGTTAACAGTGACAGTTTCGTCGTATGATATAACTTTGTGTTCATATTATTTTTATCCCAATATGTCTGTTGGTTGTAATAGCCGAGTCTATTTGCTTTAAATATGGGTTTATCAAGTTTTTTACTGAGTGAGTTAGTGAAAGAGTGAAAACTGAGTGAGTGAATATTTGGGTGTGAGAGTGAGTGAATTTTTATATCGCATAATTCTATTTTACCCTTGAATCTAAGTCTGTTATGAGTGCCTCCATCGTCTGCAACTTTTCTGAAAAACTTTCAATATAGGATTCAGATTTTTTCGTATAACGTATGCCAGTAAACCGGCTCACAGAAAAGTTGCGGAAATTTCAAATCTAGTGCATACATTATGCTTACTCTGATCATATTCTTTTGATATATTTTGATTAGTTTCTTCTCATTTCTTTTTGTGTTCACTTGTTTCCTTTGTTTGGATTTCGCTTAATTTGTTGTTGATTTGGATTTTTTGATTTCGCTTATTCGTTGTTGATTTTGGATATTAAATCATTCATAAAAATTATGAACAAGCGATAACCATATATTATCATCTGGCTTTCGTTTTCATGCCCTGAAATGTTTTCATTTGATTCATATTGTTCCTTCATTATCTTGCCATTAATCACAGCTTTTATTCACATGCTGATTTAAATTGATTTTTTCAAATAATTTTCATAGCAGTATAAACAAATCAATTAAGTAACTTCAATAAACACGTTTGTAATAGAAAGCATCATAATATTCAGATATTTTACCCATATTTTTTCGGATGTTGTAAAATACAATTTACGCGATAAATCATTCGATATTTTACAGTTACTAAATTCAATAATCGTATGTGATCTATCGAAAATCAGCAAAACATTCAAGGGACGGAAATTTCACTAAAAAGAGGAAATTGTCGAATACTGGTTATGGCCTATGATGACACTATGAATGAAATTTATTACCTTAGTATAGCATTTTCAATTGATTAATCTACTGAACTAACGGACACAATAAAAAAATCACAAACAGACTATAGTCTCTGAATTAACCGAGAAACTGAGTCTCATTAAAATTAATACTTTTAATCTAATCAATTGAGGATGTTATATACCCGTGGATGAACCAATAATGTTTGACGGGGGAATCTGCCTAGCCAGAGTTTTCTTGTTAGTCAGAAAGTTTTTGGCGCGCAGTTCAAATTCAAAATAAGAATTTGGCGCGCATTCAAATGTTGGAGAAACAATGTTCCCACGTTACATGTGGTAACGAGTCCACAAAAAATAGTTATTAATAATGACAAGAAACCCGGACCAAGTTAAGTCGAAATAATTAGTTTTGATTTGATTGCGAGTTATATTCCTGACAGGAGTTTTCTTATTCCAACGCTATATTACTGTAGACTTTATCATACTTGCGTTGGTGTCGAAAAATTTTTAGAGTTCGAAAACTAATTGTTTTGTTTGTCTGTTGTTTCATTATGAGAAGTTTTGGGTACGATTTTTGTTCGCAGAAACAACATACGGGCTTTATTTCGAAAATTGTGTAATCCCCTCTTCAATCCACTCACTAATGCATTTGTACATAAGTATCGTCATCACAGTGAATATTGTAGCATTGTTGTTGACGTTGCCTCGCGATTCGACGCAAATACTGGAAGTGTTTGTCCTGGTCCCTACGGCTGAGCAATGCCGCCGATCTTCGAGACTTTGAGGACGAGTCTGGAAATGTTTTACGTAATTATCCAATTTCAATTATCATCAAGAAAATCAAATAAACTAAAAAAATAAAACTGAACTGCAAAGAACAAGAAAATATTTACAAACAAAAACTTTCTGTTGTTCCAATATGGCGAAATCTTCTAAATTAGTCTGAGGAAAGGAACATGGCATTTTGTAAATTTCTTGCCCGTGTACTCTTCCGCGAATATAATTGTATATTTTCCTGTTTCACTGATTTTCCATTTTTTTTCCTCTCCTTTTTACTCTGAAAACACCCTTACGGTAAAAATGTAATCAATTCAAATCTCAATCTATCAAAAATCTGTCAAAATTCATGATAAGCCTAATCTCGTATAGCATTTTTTCACTTCACCGAATATAAACATACACTTTTCACCGAATATAAACATAGTCTTTTTACCGAATATAAACATTCACTTTTCATCGAATACAAATAAACATACACCTTTTCACCGAATCTAAACATACACTTTTTCACCAAACATAAACAACCACTTTTTCATCGAATATAAACATACACCTTTTCACCGAATATAAACATACACTTTTCACCGAATCTAAACATACACTCTCTCACCGAATATAAACATTCACTTTTCATCGAATATAAACATACACCTTTTCACCGAATATAAACACACTTTTCACCGAGTATAAACGAACACTTTTTCGACGAATATGAACATACACTTTCTCACCGAATAAAAACGTATACTTTTTCACCGAATATGATACACTTTTTCACCAAACATAACCAACCACTTTTTCACCGAATATAAACATTCTCTTTTTCACCGAATATAAACATACACGTTTTCACCGAATATAAACATACACTTTTTCACCGAATATAAACATTCCTTTTTCACCGAATCTACACATACACGTTTTCACCGAATATAAACATACACTTTTTCACCGAACCTGACTGTGGTGAATCATCAGACGTGGTCGGCGAAGAACCGCACCCATCGATCGCCGAGTCAATCGACGCTTCCGAATTCTGAAAGTAATTACCGCGGTTTAATATTTTTCATCAAGAACATCCACTATAATTTACATAAACATAAACATCACAACAACAACAACAGCAAAAAAATAACATCCATTACCATCATCAATAAGAACACCAATATCTTTTGCATCAAAAACCGCAACAACAGCAACATCCTCTGCAACAACAACCGCAACAACATAATCTGCAACAACATCAAAAACAACATCCTCTGATACAACCAGCGCAACAACAACAACAACATCCTCTGCAACAACAACTGCCTTTGCAACAACAACCGCAACAATAACAACATCCTCTGCAACAGCAACAACATCCTTTGCAACAACAACATCCTCTGCTACAACCACCGCAACAACAACAACAACATCCTCTGCAACAACCACCGCAACAACAACATCCTCTGCAACAACCACCGCAACAATAACAACATCCTATGCAACAGCAACAACATCCTTTGCAACAACAACCGTAACCAACCCTTCGTTCATCTTTCCAGTCCTCCGGATCATCTGGATTATATCGTTTTAATCTGCGCGGAGCGTATTTATAAGTGGTAAGGGCAAAAAATAGCCATGAGATTATGTTGAGACAAATGACAAAATGCATGTGATGAGTAAATGGTAGGAGAAGATAATCGACGATTTGCAACATGTTGACCATGTTGTAATCTGAAATAACAACATTCACATATTTATAACACATGTTTTGCTTGTTATGCACAACCACAAATATGTATGTAGTACAGAAGTGACAAAAAAATAAAACCTATAAAACATCGCTATTAATAACAAACCGAGAAATGTGAACAAAAACAACAAGAACTTCATTTTAAACTAACGAAAACAACAAGGTCTACAGTATGTAGGACCAACAATACCAAAAATATATAATGTAACAAGAGTTCTCGGTAAGGCTATTTACCGAAAATGATGCTGCATGGTAAAATTATTTTTAATCAACATATTTTTAACACGAAAACACGGGTATCATCTAAAACTCTAAAAATAATGTTATTTCTGATACACCAATGAAAAACCGGTGCCATAAAAGTAACCCCATAACCACGTAAATGTAGTTGTTGTTTTATTGAAGGTAAATATACGGAACTATGTGAAGGCGGTCATCAGAAGGAAAACTTTATACCTGCTATTCATAAGTGTTTTGGACTTTAAAAAAAAGGCAACTAGAAAGTTTAATTTTACTTCAGCAAGAAAAAGAGTTAATAGAAAATAATTGTGTAATAGTTGCTGGAATCAATGTACCATAACAAAAAGTTTACGTTTTTATGGTAAGAAGGTTACTGTGAACCAGATAGATACTGTATTTCTACAAAAACCCGCGTATGAAATCACTCTTCGAGAATTTTTTTTAAAGTTCCCATTCGATGGCTTCGACATTCATTAATGCAGTCAAATTTCGGGTTTTTACAAAATCACATTACTAGAACATTAGGGTGTATGGAATAATTATAAGGCGCGCATTCAAATTTATTCTTTTAATCCATTGTGATTACTCTACTGTTTATAGACCACAATCAGTTATATAGTACGTAGCGCTTATATACTTTTATCAGTCACGTTGGCATCATTAAACCACTCAGTTAACAGGTCGACTGCACTCCACCTTCAGTGAGTGAGTGAGTGAGTGAGTGAGTGAGTGAGTGAGTGAGTGAGTGAGTGAGTGAGTGAGTGAGTGAGTGAGTGAGTGAGTGAGTGAGTGAGTGAGTGAGTGAGTGAGTGAGTGAGTGAGTGAGTGAGTGAGTGAGTGAGTGAGTGAGTGAGCGAGTGAGTGAGTGAGTGAATGAGCGAGTGAATGAGTGAGTGAGTGAGTGAGTGAGTGAGTGAGTGAGCGAGTGAGTGAGTGAGTGAGTGAGTGAGTGAGTGAGTGAGTGAGTGAGAGAGTGAATGAGTTTGTGAATAAGTGAGTGAGAGAAAAAAGGTAATGAGCTACATAGTGAGTGAGTGACTGATTGAGGGAGTGTACATGTTTGTAAAATGAAAAAAGCTAACTAAAGTACATAACAACTGTCATCATTTTATTTTATACTATCATTATCAGCAGTAGAGCGAAAAACAGGAACGTTTTAGATTTTTTTATAGTTTGATTTTATCGAACACTGGTCGGGTAACGAATAAACAAAACAACAATTAAGACATTATTGACAAAAGGACGATGGGAATCTTATCATTTCACGTCAATGAGTGAGTGGTGGTGGTTCTGGGTACATCTATTATTAGATATTTTAAATACGACGTACTAAAAAACTTTTTCCAGAGAAAAATTGATTTTTGTAAATTATTTCGTCAGTTAATTTATTGGTTCGTTCGATCAGAAGCCAGGCAAATACTTTACTGGAGTACTAATCAGGTATGAAGTAAAACAACAGTAAATTTCTGACTAATAACAGTTTACCATTAGTCAAAATCATAGCATAGAACTGTGATTTTTTATATATAAAATGTAAAAGATAAAGTGGTGTGAAAATGTTGGAAACGTTTCTAGAAAAATCTCACCAAATTTCTGATGAAAAATCTTCTAACGGGGAGAGTGGGTCACGAAAAGCAATACAACTGAAGGGTAGTTGTTATCTTTTTTATAACAGCATATTTTGCAAGGCAACTTTTGTTGAAAAAGGTTTTACGTTTTTGCTCGAATAATGCGACGGAAAAGCCAATGGTTTTTATCAGAACTTTTATTTCTGCTGCTGGAAAAATTCGTTCACTTTTTGCCGAGATTAGGAGCATAGTTTTTCCGCGCAAAATGAGTACTAATCAGTTAACTGTAGTAATCATTATCATTTATCATTTCATTAGGATAACGGAATTTGATATTGAATAACTGAATATTTTTCTCGGTGTAAGACCATTTTCGGCGATTTTTGGATGTCATCACGAAGATAAATGGCACGCATTCAAATCCAGTCTTCCAATCATATGAAAATGTTATACACCTACAATAAACTGATAAATCAATGCCATGGACTTCAAAAAAACTGTTACGGAATTTCCACAGATTCGCCAACAGATTGTGTTGCGCCAACTTCCAAAACATTTAACTGTAACAGCTACCGACTAACGATACTGAACTGATACGGGGGAATCACTGGCAAACGAGCCAAACCCCCAAAGAGAGGGGAATTTTCTCAAAGAGGGTGAAAATGGCAGAAATTAGGTAATTCTAACTACACCTTAAGGAACAAACTTTTTTATACTGCCAAAGAGGGGGAAATTCCACTTTCTCACCCTTCTTGTCCGCTAGTGTGGGAATGAGAAGTATGTACTGACTGACTGCTCTAAATTTAGTTTCGTTGATATCATCGTGCATTCCATCAAGCAAGCGTTCACAACAACAACAACAATAACACAACAACAACAACATTAACAACAAAAACAACAACAACAACAACAACAACAACAACAACAACAACAACAACAACAACAACAACAACAACAATAACAACCACAACTACAACAAAAACAACAACAACAACAACAACAACAACAACAACAACAACAACAACAACAACAACAACAACAACAATAACAACAATAACAACAACTACAACAACAACGACAACAACAACAACAACAACAACAACAACAACAACAACAACAACAACAACAGATTGACTGACTGACTGACTGACTGACTGACTGACTAACTGACTGACTGACTGACTGATTGACTGACTGACAGACCCAGACAGCATTTCTTACTGGCAGACACAACAACAATGGTGGCCTTTTTATAACGTGTAGTAGAGTATTTTGAAAAATGTAATTAGAACCGAAATAAACAAGTACTGATATTTTTATTGCAGCTGTGGAATGTACCACTGCCTCTGAATATACCTATAAAATAATACTTTAAGCAACCACAGCAAGGTATTATTGATAAAAAAGCAGCTTCATCATATCAGTGCATCAAGTTTGCTTAACATTCTCTACTGATCGTAAAGCTTGTTTATAGTGTCTCGTAGCTCTGAACTTTCTTAACAAAAATTTTTGCATTCCACGAGTTTCGAGGCAGACACACAGTCAGTTTACGAGAAACGGAAAGAACTTCATTGAAAATATCAAAGAGTGAGAATTACATTTAAAAACCTGGAGGGATATTTTCTGTGTATACTATCAATAGCGATTTTTTTGTCACATAATAAACTGTCAAAAATATGTACCATAAAGGTGAAGGCACATTAGTAAACTTCATAAAATGGTAACTGAAATAAATATATGTCATCGATATTACTGTGCATCATAAATAATGAGAAAAGCATTCATTAATTCAGAATTAAATTAAGTTGTTTAAATATAATAAATGTTTCTATATCACAGTGATTAAGCCCGTTTTCAGCATCTTCACTATAATGCATATCATATCATCATACAATTCTCAACTGAATATAGCCTATCCAGGGTTTCTTGTTAGCCGAAAGCTTTTTGGCGCGCAGTTTGAATTCAAATCAGTTTTTTTGAACGCTTCCCAACTTTTGAGAAATGAAATCTTTTTTATACATATAACATTTGGACAACATACGAAAAGTTGTTCAATTCATTGCAATGTGCGAAACTAGCCCACAAAACTAGTTTTTGATAACAAGAAACACTGTAGAATAAACCTGAAGGATACTGGATTTTAATACGCGCAATTTTTTACATTTGTAAGACTTTTCCAGAGACTTACTCATACATAGTTTAATCAAGGTTTACGATAAATTCAGTTTCCTGATCATTTGAAGGTGCTATAATAGTTCATACCTTTGCAATGAATATGCTCTATCTCAAAGATCATTGATAAAACAAATTAAACTGATTAAAACAATTTCTCATATTAGAGGTGGGAAATTTCAGATTGACAATTATAATAAATAAGACGTTTTTTATTGGAACTGACTAGAAACCCAAAAGTTGTGCAAGCGCAATGAAAATTAGTTTTCGATCGGTTGTCGACGCTAGATCTAACTTAGTGATAATAACTAATATAAGTTCGTATACTCCGCGATAAATTACTCCAAAGCGAGAACGCTATAACCTTTCTCCTGTGCGCCGAAATTATTCAGTCAATTATTTTTTTCTTGACTTATTTTCTGCAAAAACAGGCACATTTATTTACACCAAATTGTGTGCCCTGGAACAAAATGAGTCAAGAATTGAATACTCGACTATATGATCATTCTGACAAGTTGCAAATACAAACTCTTTATATCCAGAATTTCAATGAAGAACACTTAAAATGGAATAAATAACCAGGGAAAATTACATAGTTTCTTAATGATAACTTGTTAATATTCGTTTGATTATAATTTTAAGTTTTATCATAATATAATTAAAATTATATATACTTTCAATTCAACGTCCCGCACGACTGTACACGATACTATCGTCGTCCCGCACGTCCCGCACAAATATATAGTTTTTGTTAATTGAACGTCCCGCACGAATATATATATACTTTAATTTAACGTCCCGCCCGACTGTACACGATACGTCCCACTCGTTTCTTCTCGCCATTTGCGCGCAGTTTGTCCGCATCCCGTCCCGATTCGTTGCTGAAAAAAATTATGAACTTTTTGAAAATTTGAAAAAATTCTTTTTCAGATTTTTTTCAATCATTGATAAATAATTTTTTTAAAGAAACCATTGCTCTTTTTTGCAGATAACAGTTATTAGACTGCAATCAACGAGACTTTGGCATGAACGACGACTGTGGGACGTAAACAAGGTATAGAAGACAACTGGGACTTCTTCAAAGTTGAAAGAATCGATACATTCGGAAGGAAAAAGAAACTGCTCCAAGAACTTCATGAACGAAAGGATTTCATAAACGAAGAAAACTGCTGTAGGACAGACACAATGGATCCACAAGGACTACAATGAATATTTGCGATAAATATTAGAGAAAGAAAAATTGGACCACTCTAACATTATTTTATTTATTTATGCACTTCCATCACAACATACCCGTTTTGCCGCGGAGAGGATTTACCCGTCTTTTTACGAATACTAAGCCGACTAGAGAAACGGATAGAAATTTCCATTATAACGCCAGTTGGTTTGAACACCAAACGAATTGTGAAAATTCGAATTTCAGGGGGAAATTCGAATTATAGCTTTTAAATTTTTTATGGATGAGAGTCTGCAGAACAAATCGCACTATCGAATTTTTTTTATTCTGAACAAAAAAATAACCGTAACCGATTGTCCCTGCGTTCGTCCCTGTGACTGTCCCTATCACCACTGGTGTCCTTCTTACGGATGGTGTCTTTTGACTGTGGACAGATCAACGAATTTTTTCAAGTCCAAAAAAGGACTTCTGCATTGACCAGTGTTTGTTAGCAATCGCCACTTTTCTATTTTGTTTATACTAACTATTTATGAAAAAGTTCACTTCAAATTTTTAATCTAAAACGAACGAACCGTGGCCGACTGTCCCTGCGTTTGTCCCTGTCCCTATCACCACTGGTGTCCTTCTTACGGATACTGTCCTTGGACTGCGGACGCATCGACTCCTTACTCGGCTTGGTAACTCCGATATAAGCTGCCTCGTGAATGGGGCCTGAAATTAGTGCTGATGAGTTGAGTTAAAAGCCAGTCATCATTTTTTATCATTTAACAGTAAATGTTTCGTGGTCTGGAAAAACTGGAATTTCTGTAGCAGGAATTTCAAACTGCGCGCAAACAACGCTCTGTGTAACAAAATACCCTGGATAGGCTATATATTCATCGTGAACCAATATTTGTTTAAAGTTTAAAGTTTTTTGTAAAATTCTAAAACCTAAAAAGTCGTACAAAAAGTTTCAGACATTGGGACATCGTTGTGACATTTTACTTACCTGCTGCAAATAGAGCGGTGACCAGCTTTGGTCGGGCGGCTAGTTTTGGCCAGTTTTCAGACTTGATGGCAGCCTGGAAAAATTTACTCACTCACTCACTCACTCACTCACTCACTCACTCACTCACTCACTCACTCACTCACTCACTCACTCACTCACTCACTCACTCACTCACTGACTCACTCACTCACTCACTCACTCACTCACTCACTCACTCACTCACTCACTCACTCACTCACTCACTCACTCACTCATTCACTCACTCACTCACTCACCTTCTTCCAATGTAAAATCTGTTTCGTTAGATATTTCACAGTGTTTCTTCTCTAAACTCCGATCGACCACGTCCACAACGTAGTTACCTAAAATGAGTATGTAAGTAACAATAGGTTACATTTCATTCATGTTTCACAAGTATTAGGTAAGCATGGTTTAAAAAAATTTACGTTTGTTAAACGCCAGATCAACTTGATAATCTAAACTGTCGGTCAGTCAGTCAGTCAGTCACTCAGTCAGTAAGTCATTCAGCCAGTCAGTCATTCAGTCAGTCAGTCGGTCACTAAGTCAGTCAGTAACCTTTAACTGTTTCGCGACTGCCCCCGACAAGCACGAGAAAAAGCGACATGTAACCTAAATAGAACAATTAAATTAGTTTTAATTGCATCGACTTACTTACGATTTTTTTTATAAACACTATTTTTTTCAATTTGTTTGTTTTGAGCATATTCACTGACTGACTGACTGACTGACTTACTGACTTACTGACTGACTGACTGACTGACTGACTGACTAATTGACTGACTGACTCACTGTTTCACTGACTCACTGACTGACTGACTGATTGGCTTACTGACAGACTGACAGGCTGACTGACAGACTGACTGACTAATTGACTGACTGACTGAATCCTTCACGCACTGACATGACCTGAACTGATCTGACCTGGCTGACTGGCTCAATGACTGACTGTCTCATTCACTCACTCACTCATTGTTGATCAAAACACCTTACCAGAGTGATCTTTGTGGAATCCCATGGGGTAAAGCTCGATCTGCCAAACGTAATGTTGACCGTTACATCGGGTGACGAATTTCGGCGACTTCATACAGTCACCTGTTTTGCACTCGGCGAAACGTGACAAGTTATCCACTTGGATGGTCCAGGTGTAGTCGAAGGTCAGGTACATGGCCGACTGAAGAATCACTCACTCACTCACTCACTCACTCACTCACTCACTCACTGACCTTGGGCGGTGGGGTCGCACCATCGTCATCGCCATGACCCTCCTTGTTT
>OZ038442.1:8774220-8776012 GCA_964036265.1 Daptonema setosum
ATCATAAACTGATAGTCATATGTCATTTGAGCACAGGTGAATCGCCCCGATCCAATATAACCACATAGAGAATCCATTATTCACAAAGTTGTATTGTTAAAATAAGTATTAAAATCCGAATGAACAATGGATTGTTGTCCGACCTATATTGTGTCATTGCAATCATTATTGGGCCGTAACACTTTATGGTCTCTACATTCGTTCATTCATACATTAAGGTCGCCTGTATAGTCTAGTGTGTAGGGCGGCGACCTCGGGAACTGCTGGTCGCAAGTTCAAAACCTGACTTGAGACACAGATCCTGGACGGGTTGCACTGAGGTTTCTGTCATTGGTCGTCAGTCTATTCAACGTCTCTGTCCACTACGAAAACACCATACTATGGTGATAGGTCACTGGATAACTTCATTAAAGAAGAAGTCTCAGTAAGAAAGATACATAGTCGCTACAGTCTGATCCATTCATCATCATCGCTTCATGAATCGTCGATGCGTACGGGCAAGCGCACGGGCAAGCGCACGGGCCAGCGCACGGACAAGCGCACGCCAGTCATAACTTTTGTGTGCTGTGATGAAAATAACTGAAATTTTGGAGCTGGGCGCACGGATCTGATACCTTTTTGCCGCAACAAAAATTTAAATATCCTTCTAATAAACAGTGATGAAGGGGTGCGCTCGTTTCTGCGATTTCAGGCGCACCGGTACCGCACGCTGGCGCACCACCGCACCTACTGGGTTCACTTCCCAGGGGTTCCTTATTGGGTTTCATTATGCGCACCTTTCACTATTGGGTGAGAATGGGAGGGGAAATGGAGTTCCCCCCTCTTTGAGAAAATTCCCCTCTTTTTGAAAGATTAGCTCGTCCGCCACTGGCACCATGGTTAATTCGGTGCGCCCCCCCTAACTAACTGTTGACAAAAAATTTCGCTATTATTATTGGTACAAAATGAAGGTACTAAATTTAGTGCGCCCAACTTCAAAATATCAGATGAATTCATCCAATGACAATAAATTAATGAGTGGCCTGCAATCATCCGTGCGCCAAGTATGCACGAACCGATTCCCCCCTTGGTTTACTGGACACCCCCCCCCCTTGGTTTACTTGACACCCCCCCCCTTGGTTTACTGGACACCCCCCCTTGGTTTACTGGACACCCCCCCCCTTGGTTTACTGGACACCCTCTCCCCTCCTTGGTTTACTGGACACCCTCTCCCCTCCTTGGTTTACTGGACACCCCCCCCTTGGTTTACTGGACACCCTCTCCCCTCCTTGGTTTACTGGACACCCCCCCCCCTTGGTTTACTGGACACCCTCTCCCCTCCTTGGTTTACTGGACACCCTCTCCCCTCCTTGGTTTACTGGACACCCTCTCCCCTCCTTGGTTTACTGGACACCCCCCTCACTCCAACCCATCCCCCGATCCAAATCCACCCCAATGTTTAGCGGAAGAGAAAACGGGAGAGAGAGCCAAAAAATTTTCGTTCTGTGACGTATTCAAAAAGTGAACCTTGAGATTCCTTAATGTATTGGTAAAATGGCTTCCCACGTTCGGATTATCCCTCTTTGGTAAACTGCCAATCGGAACGCCACATGCTTATCGGGTTATTACTTTTTGTAAGCGCTCGAAAAGAATGTTCACTTTTTCTGCCGGATTAATTAAGTGGATATCGAAAACGTTTGACGGGACAGTGAACGTATGTACATACATACAGGGTGGGCCAAGAAATCCGTAGGATTTTGAACACTTATAACTCGAACTATACACAACCGATTCCATCGTTTTTGCTTTCATT
>OZ038442.1:8776212-8781212 GCA_964036265.1 Daptonema setosum
ATCTGTGTTTTTAAGGGTGCTAATTCCCACTCATGAAGAAACAATTCTAAACGTGGGTCAATGTTTCATCGAACTCTATACTACAGTACATTAAAAAGATTCAAGCTCGAGCTAGTGTTTTCCTTTACAACCAAACAGCGAAGGCGAACTACTAGCCAAGGCTGCACGCACAGTGGCTATAGCTTTGACGTTTTTGTCAATTTTTTTCTTGTACTGTGATAATTAACGTTTGCAACAATCAGTGAAGAGCGGATAATCTCCATCAGATCTTCGTAGTATGTCATCGTAGCAGCGTACTTGAAACCACGGACAGAGGGTGTTATGGCTACACTCGCTCTGTGGTTGTATATATTTGGGTACCTGGTAGAAAATGTTAAGATTTTTTTCTTCGTGAACTGTTATGTGTGGTGTGACACAGGTCTTAAGATTGTATCATCAACGAAAAATAAAAATGCTTTCATTGGTTAAATGGCGAAAGTCACAGTTAGTTCAGTTAAATTTTAGAAAAATTCGGTTAACACCTGGCATTCGGGCAACCGTTGCTCCAATGTTATGTCACCGAGTCTTACGAAGTCTTTCGTTAACACCGGTTTGCCATCTTCATAGGTTTCACCATAACCAGCTACGTATTGCCAGACACCTCCGCTGTGATTGTAAATGCTGAAGAAATTTTTTTATGTTTGTAATATTTTATTGTTATATTCACTATTTGAAATCATTGGAAAGCTGTGAAGAAGTGAACCAAGTTAATAATTTTTTTCAGTAGTTTCTAAATCAATATTCAAAATCAAAGAAGGATCAGATGAAACGTTGAGCAATTTATCAGTATTTTAATCACATAACATGAAAATTGCATGTTAATCTATAAAAATTTGATATAATAACATATTAGTAAAACAACTAAATGCTCACCGAAATGTATACAGTGGTGAGGCAGTTTTTGTGCCGTTTAAAAAAAGCTGGCGCTTCACTTGTTGTTGTGAGCAAGTGTTAAGAAAGTCGGAATTAAACGCATCCTGATTGATCAGTTTGAGGATGTTGTTATAAAGGACCGGCCCGCTAAGCTGATGAGTGAAGTTGGCACACATCGAGTCTTCGTTCGGACAGGAAGCGCTCTTAACGTTTTTTTTTGTTTCAATTGTCACTATAATTTCACTATACTTTGGTTGGCAAACAAACATGTTTTCAGAAAACCAACCAGCAGATCTTCCAGTGCATAATGAAAAATCTCCACGGATTCGAAAATTCGCCGGCTTTCCCCGAGCAGAGACAGATGTTCTGGCTGGAACGCCAAAGTTAGGCTGTCATCACAGGGCTGAAATGAGTAACTTCATACATCAGCCATTTTTGTATTACTGGGACTCTGTCATTACTGAAGACAAGATATCGAAATGGCTTTTTCGTTGTGACCAGAAAGGTTGAAAAAGTGGAGGGCAAATGCAGAGAACACCTTAGGATTTCAAGTCCGGTTCCGAACTTAAGAGTTCACAAAGCTTGCGCCAGTGTATACCTCAACAACAGTAACTCGATAGTCGATACCAATGTTATTTAGGAGTATCATGGAAATCACTGACCTCTAGGTCTTCATCTAACTGATCTTCGGGCAACATACAGTTATTTAACTCGGCTATTAACTGCCGCACGAACGGATTGCTTCGTTCAGATAGTGGTCTGTGAAACACGTAGTCAAAGAACGAAGTACAGTTCATGTCCGTCTGATTGAACGATACAGAAACGGCTCCGTCATAGAATGGAATTAGCGATTCGGGTACGTTGACGAAGTCAGTGAACCTGTGAAAATTAAAAAAATATGAAATAAACAAAAAAGTCCTTATCATTCATCACTAACTCCCAGTGACTGACTGAATAACAAACCGACTAACAGACCGACTAACTGACTGAACTATTGAATAATAATAATTATTGACGTACCGATTCAATGACAGAATGACTGACGGACTGGCTAACTGACTGACTGATGTACCCTGTGATGATGAATCGAAATGGCGATGGACAGCCATTATTGACACCAATGTGCGACGACTGTAGGTGTTTCAGAGCCTTGATCGTGAGTTCAGGTGCCGCGCTAAACACGATTACAGAGGCCACGTTAGGTCTATTGATGAGCCGATCATCCAGCATACTGAAGTCATCATCAGCGATATCGATATACTTCTGTAATTTTTGAAAATCATAACAACAACAACAACAACAACAAGAACAACAACAAGAACAAGAACAACAACAACAACAACAACAACAACAACAACAACAACAACAACAACAACAACAACAACAACAACAACAACAACAACAACAACAACAACAACAACAACAACAACAACAACAACAACAACAACAACAACAACAACAACAACAACAACAACAACAACAACAACAACAACAACAACAACAACAACAACAACAACAACAACAACAACAACAACAACAACAACAACAACAACAACAACAACAACAACAACAACAACAACAACAACAACAACAACAACAACAACAACAACAACAACAACAACAACAACAACAACAACAACAACAACAACAACAACAACAACAACAACAACAACAACAACAACAACAACAACAACAACAACAACAACAACAACAACAACAACAACAACAACAACAACAACAACAACAACAACAACAACAACAACAACAACAACAACAAAAACAAAAACAAAAACAAAAACAACAACAACAACAAACAACCGTAAATAAAAACAACTACAACATCAGCAACAACAGCAACAGCAACATTAACTCGCCTGTACACAAATCACATGCGCACCCGTCATGTTGCGACCGTTGAACATGAGCACAGCATCTTCGAGATCGTACTTGAAGCTTGTGCCATACTCGTTATGTTCGTAGATAAGAATAATGTGATACCATTGTTGGGATGCGAGAAACTCAATCACGGCCTGCGCTGCATACCTGTCAGACCAGTATGCATCAATTACGGTACAAAGCGAAAACATGTGGCAAATCCCAGAAGCTATAACAACTGTGCGCGCCAACGAATTCAAAACTACAAAAAAAATTCTGAACGCAAAAGTTTTTTCTCACCAAAAATATATTCCATTTAAAGTTTTACTGCCCGTTAACCTCCGATTACCTATTGTGAGGACAAGCGCGTTAGGCCCGCGCAGCGGTGGTATTTCAGCGGTTCACCCACCTTAGAATTTCGTGTTTGAAAAAAAATTTATGAAAATTTTTGGGTTTTAGAAATTTGCGTGCGCGCCGCTTCAGCAAGCAGGTCCTCTTCGCTGATTGGTTGATAGCGTAAATAACCCAGATTCATCCGGATAACCAACTTTGTAGTTGCCACATTCTGCACGTACCACGAATGCTCCTGGCTGCTGGTGGCCATGGAACCAATTATGGGTATACATGAGCTCTATAATCAAAAAATAATAACAAACATTAACTCGAGATAGGATTTCACATTTCTATCAAGCTGTGTTTAATGTTAATAACAGAATGAACACCTTGATTTCAAGAGCGTTTTACCCTGGCGGTAAACCTGAGGCTGGCGTTCAACCTGAGGTTCGCGCCCATCCCTCCCCAAAACATAGGACTAAGCCTAAGCCTAACCTGAAACCAGAGTTGTATGCCCCACCTTCCAAGTTGTTTAAATGACAAAAATTTAGCTTGTGACTATGCCTAACCCCATTATTAAGCCTAAGCCTATTACTAAGCCTAAGCCACAGATAAGAAAATAATAAAATCCATTTTGCCAGTTTGCATTTTGAAGCTTATTGAATCCAATTTTGTCACAATGTGATTGTGTGTAAATCTTTCTAGCATTTGTCAGACAGCAAACCTGAGTGACCAGTGATATTTTCCGAACGAGGTCACTGTGGAATGAGCCAGTGATGCCGATTGACTGGAGATCGAATTCGTCGACTTCAGTTTGGTTGATCAGAAGCGGCCTAGGGTCACAGAAGGACTCGGCTGATAAAGAGAGCGATTCACGCATGACCTGAAACTATCAAAATAGAGAAAGATCAGGAGTAAGAAATCTTGACAGAAGCGTGCAAAGCGCTATTGTAAAAAGGAGTTCAAATAAAATTCTGAAAATAAGTTGTTCAAGTGGACAACAACAACAACAACAACAATAGTAACCACAAAATTCAAACAACAAAAAAACTCAATTAAAGAAAACATCACGAACCGTTGGTCGATCAAAAAATGAGTTCATCAGCACCGATCCTAGTCTAAGACGTTGAGAGCTGTTAACGAAGGAATGGTTGTTCACAAACTCGATGGCGTACATGAATACCTCGGAGAGGACGGTTTCGCGGTAGTCGACAGAGCCTTCCTGAAAACTGCTTTGTTACACAAATGTCATGATGGAAGAATGGTTCACATGATATAAAATACAGTTTAAATAACTAACTTGCCTAAATATTGCAATCCACACACACAAATTGAATGGAGAGAGAAAGAGTTAGTGAAAAATATTATTCAAGTACGAGGAAATGCTTCCAAATTGCCACAAAAAAATGGTTGCGTCTCACGCTCTCTTTTACACGACACATACAGTTACTGCAAACATTCAAACTCCCACTTACACTCAGTGTCACACTCACACGCACACTCACACTTACACTCACACTCACACTCACACTCACACTCACACTCACTCACACTCACATTCATACTGATCACATTCACTGTCATAGTCACACTCAAACCCACACTCACACTCACGCCCACACTCACACACACCCACCGTTACATTCACACTCTCTCACTCACACTCACACCCACACCCACGCCCACACTCACACTCACACTCACACTCCCACTCACACTCACACTCACACTCACACTCACACTCACACTCACACTCACACTCACACTCACACTCACACTCACACACACACTCACCCTCACACTTTCACGCTCACTCACACTCACTCTCACACACACACTCACACTCACACTCACACTCACACTCACACTCACACTCACAC
>OZ038442.1:8786212-8820184 GCA_964036265.1 Daptonema setosum
CAACATTAAAGTGTGTGAGAAAAGGTTTCCAAACACGAGTTTACTGTTTTTCGTATTTTTTGTATTTTTGGAAAATTAACTACCCGGGTAGCTCTTGGTAGCTCCGGTGGTACAGTAATGTTGGATGATTAATGTTATTAAATAAAAATATTTTTCGGTATTTAAGTAAATCATTTCGTTGTCGATGGGAGGGAAGAATCAAGATTGATTCTTTGAGTTTTAGTAAACGTAAGGCTTTAATGTGAAACTTGGTGAAAGTAGTTTTTTCAAAAGGTTCAAGTCTGGTAAGATTGATGAAGTTAATGTTTCACGGATGTCACTAGTTAGTGAGTGACATCGAGGTATTTTAGATGTATCTGTAGTGAGTTCACATCTTGTGTACTTCACTTCTACTTCTAATTATTTATATTTCAGTTAAAGTCATATTTCGTCTATTGATCTACATTACATTGGTACTTATTCTTATTATCGTACTTATTTTATTCTGGTGAGCAGGGCAGGCAGGGCACATTTATTATATTATTTTGTCGGGATAATTATTATCTTATTATAGCTATTACTTATTCGTGGCGAAGGGAGGAGAAATGATTGTCATCATTATTTATTAACCGCATTCTAGTATACTTCATGTCGAGACCATCCTATTCCTATTACATCCTTTATAATGTCTTTATACAAACATTAGCTTATGTTGGACTTCCTATACCTTAGTGTTATACCTATACCTACGTGTTATAACTTACATACATATATCATATGCTATTCATATACATGGTCATTCGGTCATTCTCTCAGTCATTCAGTCATTCTGTCGGTTGATGCAGCCAGTCTGGTTCAGTGTGGCAAACTAAATAAAGATGTAATTTAAGGAATGAGGCTAGGCGTGGGACTTGGTTGACATATCAGTAGCTCATATAACCTACATACAAACCGTTGAAACATCCTAATACAATTAACAAGTCTTGTATTTATTACTGACGACCGACGTGTGTCTTGTACGCTTTACTATAAGTGTCTCATTCCATAAGTGTTTCAGTCCATAAGTGTTTCATTCCACAAGTGTTTCAGTCCACAAGTGTTTCACTGCATATTAGAATAACTTCAGGTGGTCAGTCTTGGCAGTCCCGACAAGCTCTGGCGTCCACTAACTGGCAGTGAATTCCAGTCGGTGATCGAAGGTTGGGTGGTCCATTGGAAGGATAAACAGGTGGAAGATGAACATCTGGCCCTGAAACTCGGTAATTTCTTCGTGCACTTACCGTACACGTTGGAGAGGTTCGTTAACTCGTAGTATTCACTCACTGACTCACTGACTCCATGACTCACTCACTCACACACTCACTCACTCACTCACTCACTCACTCACTCACCCACTCACTCACTCACTCACTCACTCACTCACTCACACACTCTCTCACTCACTCACTCACTCACTCACTCACTCACTCACTCACTCACTCACTCACTCACTCACTCACTCACTCACTCACTCACTCACTCTTTCACTCACTCACTCACTCACTCACTCTCTCGCTCACTCACTCACTCACTGACTGACTGACCGACTCACTAACTCACTCACACACTCACTCACTCACTCACTCACTCGCTCACTCACTCACTCACAGATTCGTACGCGAGACGTGGAACGTGGATTGCATTCTGGACGACCAGAGCGAAACGTTCACATTGCGCGTCAACGATAACATTACACTGCAGGTGTTTGTCGATCTGATAAAGATTGTCAGTCATGATGATGTGTAACTTAACTCTAATTTCTGGAACTATTCCGATCAACCTGTTACCTGTAGTCCGTTATGATAAACCGTTCCGAATTTGTCATGAAATAATCTACAACCACACAAAAACCTGAAAAATAGATTTTTCGTCGTGTTTAAGTTATGCGGCCAAAAGGCCAAATACGTCGAAACAGAGCAAAAGTACCATTTCTCTATGTCTGTACATGAAATAATGTAAACCTTTTTGAAGAGGTTTATCATAACCGACTACTCCTCACTTATGTATACCCAATCCAATGATCGAGACAAATAAAAATTTAATTGAAATAATGAGGATTACAGCTCTCTTATACAACTGTATGTATTCATTTTACTTGATCACGTACCGGTGATATTATTAAGACGTAAATAGAATGGCGATTACATGGTTATTTTTTTGATAATTTCATTTGCTATTTTATAAACTACTGTAAGTTTTTATACACCATGTTTGTTTTGATTTAACTGATTGATTCTCATACTATTCCATGACGAACTAATCATCTAAAGGGGTGAAATTCCGTCAAAGAGGGGGAATGGAAAGTTTTCAGACCATTTATTACACATTGGGAAACAAATTGTAGGTTTTGAAAAAATCTAAAGACTGGGGAATTCAACTTTACCCACCCATTCTCGTCAGCTAGTGTGACGGCATGAGATTAAGTTTCTCACCGCAATGAATTAAAATAATTTTTAGCTTATTCCAAACCTATTGATTGATTCCTATTTTTCTATAGACATTCCTACATACATGAACGTTATTCCAATGTTTTATTGCCAATATTCGATTTTGAAATTTTTATTCAGTTAATGAATCGATTTTATTGCTGAATCTCTATATCCAGTTGAAAGTCACAATATATAGCGACTAAAATGAAGCAATGCAATAAATTATTTTTAGTAATACAGTATGTGCAGTGAAGTGATAAAGATCAGTAAAGATTGCGGTAAAACGCAGGTAAGATAGATCAGATAGTGAATAAAAAAAGTTAAACCAGATTGATAGTGTAGTTCTTCAACAAAAAATTACAATAAAATCAAGACTTCACGTGATGAATATAATAAGCTAAGCTGGATAAATCAGATCAGTAAAATGCCCTGAATAGTCAAGGCCATGATAAGTACAGAAAACAAAATTAGTATTCATAGTGGGAAACCAAATAGTTTCATATATAGGAAATTACATGAGGTAAATAAACTAATTTGAACTGAATCAGTGTAAGAAAAGCGGCAAGCAAGAACCAAGTGTTAATTCAGGTAACAACGAATCAGTATTCGAATGATGAAGAAACCAGTATTGTAAAGAGGGAAAGAAGAGCACCAGTAGAGAGCGGGCCTAACAACAAAAGAATAAAAAGTTTAAATAAAATAAAATTTAGTTTTGTGAAATGCAATATTTAAAAACAAACAGTATGGAGGAGAAAAAAACAAAGCCGAAATTTTAATAAAGAACATAAATAATTTGAATACTTGATAACGATATTTATCAGTGGAACAAGTCAGCTCCAACCCAGCAAAATATGAGAGCATTTGCCTTGGAATAAGAAACTGAATTTGAAAAACCGCCATATCATGAACAGTTCTCAAAACTACCGTGTGTGATGGAAAAGTTTTACTGAAAGCTGAGACCGAAAAGTACCGGATTTCAAGCCTAGTCTCCAAATCATCTGAGATACTGAGAATTCTATTGAATCCTTCCGTCCAAAAGCAAAAAAACTGGCGCGAATTCAAATTCAGTCTCCCAAGCAAATATAAATACTACACAATATGAATAACGCGAATCATTCGGCCAACAGCTGTCTCAACGCCTGTACCTGTCTCAATGAGGCCTGACCGTTAATTCGAGGACTCGTCGGTAGCGAGGCAGACTTTACCATGCTGCCACGGAAACATGATGATTCAATATTTTTGCCGCGAATTCAAATGTAGTGTCCAAAGAAAACAGAAACACCATACAATAAATAACACGAATCCGGAATCATTCGGCCAACAGCTGTCTCAACGCCTGTACCTGTCTCAATGAGGCCTGACCGTTGATTCGAGGACTCGTCGGTAATGAGGCAGACTTTACCATGCTACCACGGAGACATGATGCTTCAACATTGGTCGTCTGAGCGTTGTCTTGAAGTAGTCGATGCCGCTGCAGCGATGATATCGTGTGATCGTCCAGCTTGTGCGGCAGTACGGCGGCGTGGTGACGCTCCTGGAATTTAATTTAGATTGGGTTAAATAGGAAATCGTTACCAAAAAAATGCCGGCCTATTTTTTTTTAACTTTTTAAACTCCGAAAATGTCCTAAAACTGAAAAAATACAACTTTCATTCATGACAGGCAAAAAGGGTCGTAAAAACTTGTTACCTTTTGCAAAACTGGTTGCAAATTTGGAATTTTAGCCTTTATATGTTGATGTGTCGTCATTTTAGCGCTTACTACCGCCTAACTGACACTCTGGGGGAACCCAGAGATACTTTCTTCACTTTATATATCCCAAAAAAATTTCCAAAAAAAACAAACGAAAAAAAATTACGTCCAATTTTTTTATTTGGTAATCATGAAGCAGGTATATGTTAAGATGTATCAGAATATTATCTCAACCACAATCCATGATAACCAACCAGCTCCACACGTTTCAGCGTATCCAACAGATGAGCACGCTGCTGTTTGCACGTGCTCAGATGGGGAGCAGTGAGCGACGAGCCGGGCTGCTGCTGCTGCTGGTTCATAGGGTTCTGGCCCGTGAGCAGCTGGAAAACATTATGTTATTCCTAAAAACCTGTTTTTTAGTTTTTTCCTACTAACGTGATATACAGTTTTTACGTTTTTCCTATCATCGTGATTTGCGGTCAAACTTCAACAGTATGACATAATTGTTTGAATTAACTAAACATGAAAATATTGCTAGCTAACGCTTGAGAGTAGGGTATAAAGACTTGAGAACCAGAAATTCAACCAGGAAATGCAATAACAGAGAACCCCAAACTTATGCTTCATGTGCATTGTGTATTATAATATCCTTCACCTTCATTATTAAACGTTTTGAAATTATATCTTAATGTGTATGAAGAAAAACAAAGTTTTTCCACTCACCTTGCTGATCTGACTCTGCAGCCGTTGAATTTTGGTATCCGTGATTTCGATTTTGGTCACCAAATCATCGATGTCGCGCAGTACGGCCATTCGCTTATCAACCCCATCTACCGTGTTAATGTGCTCTTGCAGTGCGTCGCACATTCTACAACAATACAATATATAATTATAATTATTTATTTATATCATTGTTATAACCAATATTTTACTGATCTTCTACAATTTTCACAGATATGTTAGGTGGTCTTCATAGTCGAGTTGCCATTTTTCGTAAAAACTTTTTGTAAAATCAAAAATGTTTCAGAACTCAGAAACGGAAGTAAATGTCGCAACGAAACGATGTTGCAAGCTCGACTCAGAAGGCACCCTTTGAAATCTTCAGACACTCAGACAGTAATGTTCACTTTCGAAATTGCTTCCCTACGAAACTGATGAATATATCCGGATTCTAAGCTTACATAGAGTGTGGTGTGACACAGATACTACCGTTTTTTATTGTCTGACTAAGTAGTGAGTACTGACACAAACTAACGAAAAACGAATGTCTCGCAATCAGAAAAGTCTTGTTTCTACTGACTCAATTAAACAAAAAAATTATTATTCAATTCAAAAAAGCTCATGAAAAACGAAAATCTCAAACCTGAAATCCTTCTCGAGCTGTGCCTCGTGTTTGCTCAGCTGTTCCAGCAGTTCAGCGCGGAATGCGGACACCAGGTCGTCGTTGGTCGCGGCGCCATCCGCTGAGGTTTTGTTGCCCATTTTCAGACAAACCTAAATATAAAAATTAACAAATGCTACTGATTCATAAAATAATATAAAAATTAACAAACACTACTAACTGATAAAATAAAATAAAAATTACAGATTTGAACTTTATAGATTGTTCATGGTATGTTTAAGAGATTAACTCATGCGATCAATTCAAATCCATTACAGTATGAATTAGGGGCACCGAACCGAGCGGACATTTTTGTTGTCCACATAAATGTGAAGTAAAGCGAGTAATTGGCCTGGTATCCAACTTTGCTATCATGGCATACATTTGATTTGATTTTTTGAATAATGGTTTTCAACACGGGTTTTCAAAAATTTCGCGAAAAATTTCTGTGAATTGATATTTAAAGAATTACGTTAGCAGAATCTCCAGATGGTTGTTGAATAATGCGGTGCATTCTCATGAAATTCAATTAAAAAAAACCGGATTTAACCTGATGTAGCACCTGGTTCTCGCTCTTGAGCGTAGCCAGCAGCTGTTGCAGGTTGACTTTGATGGAATGACTTTTGCCCGTACCCTAAAAAATTTTAAAAGGTGTCATTAGACAAAAAAATTTAGTTAACTTTATAAGCATAACAAAGTTTGTAATTTGCGAAAATCTCCATTCAATTCCGGTTCTTTTCCTACTCAAATGAAAAACATACACAACACAAAAATAGAAAACTCAAAAGTACGCAAAAAAATCAAATACGATATATATTCTTCACAACTAAATTAAAATGCTTAGGGTGCTTTCAGAGTAAAAAGGAAAGTAAAGTCCGTAAAACCTATTGAGTTAAAATCAATTTGTTCCCGAAAATTTCTTTCTGGTCAATAGGTTTACAGATTTTACTTTCCGTTTTACTTTTATTTTTACTCTGAAAGCACCCTCAACCAAAAAAATTATTCCGTAAAATTATACCAACAGGCGCACTGATAAACGGCAGTTTCTCCATATTACCACGCCTGAGAAGCGCCGATATATTCGTGGTGGTGTTATGGCCGGTTAAATTGCTACGCGCATACGATGTAGAGAAAGAACGCTGACGAGGTGGAACGTGATGTTTCACGACCGCCGTTGGTGGATGATGACTGTCGAGCTGGTGGAGTGGTGGCTTGCGGTGGTGGTGGTGGAGCACGGAATGATGGTGGTTGCCGTTGTTGGCAACTGTGTTGAGCTGTAAACAGATTATCAAAATCAAAATTTTTCAGTTTTTGTGCCATAAGAACAAAGTTGGATACCAAGTAACAAATATAGTGAAATAATGGTCACCCATATCTACGTATGACAATCACTGATCATCAACAATGTTCTTGAATTCGCTGTGTCTCAACCAGGGGCTCGAACAAGGACCATCGGCGAGCGAGGCCGGAGCCTTAATCACTTGACAAGGCAAGCGACAAAAACAATAGTAGGTTGTTGAATAGTGAGAGTGTTACATTTCTGTTTGAACATTGTTCAGGTATGTACAACAACAACACTTATTTTGTGAAGTCCATATTGGTTAATTATGGATTTTTATTTATTCTTATCAAAACTTCTTAGATGGCGATAAAAACAACCTACGACAATGATGCTATATTGTTGATTGATGGTAGGTAATTATTAATCATCATTGTGATATAAAAATGGTATAGTCTAGTGCGTAGGGCGCCGGCCTCGAAAACCGGCGGTCCTAAATTCGAAACCTGACTTGAGACGCAGATCCTGACGCGTTGCTCTGGGGTTTCTGCCATTGCCCGTCAGTTTATTCAACTCTCCGGCCACTACGAAAACACCATTCTGATATGGTATTAGTGTGCCTCGATGACTTTAGTTGATGGAAAAGTCCAAGTAAAAATAAAGTCGTTATTTCTCTCTGCGCCTCGTAAACAAACTTCAATTTAAAATACACAACGAAACGAAACGAAATCCGTTTGCCAAAAGCCAAACCTTCTGCGAAACGCCCATCGATCGCTTCATTTCGCCGCCTCCCGTCTTCATCGAGGCGCCATCACGAAATTCAATCCGTTTCGTCGGCGATTTTGAGTTCGACTTTCGTTCGCGCCAAAATGATGATTTTGGCGCCGAAACCGTATTTGAATTTGAATTTGGCGCCATATTTGAATGGGCGGCCTGGAGTACGCGTTCTCGTAGCGCGGCCAGGCGGTTTTGAAGATCGGCCGTGGTGTTGGCGAAGCCGTGATCCACCGGATTTTTACCGGTTGCGGCCGGATCATTACCGGTTTGGTGTAGATCGACGGTTTGGTAGTGAGTGGCACGGTGGTCGTCCTGAAGAGGCTGATTCAATAATCAAAGAATATCAATTTATGACATTATCCGACTCAGTTTAATATTTCCATGAACAGGGTATGTAAAATAAAACAAGAAGGCTTTTTGTTTTTTCCTCGTTTTTCTTGTTTAAAATTAAAAAACAAACAAACAAAAAAAAACTTTTTTGAACGAACAGACATTTATGTGGTTGGAAATGTACCCTTCACAGTGAGAGGTACGTTTTTGTATCATTTATTGCAACACTACAATCATTCAAATCAGTGCATACAGTAAAAAACGAACCTTAGACCTCGACCGACCACCCTTATGCGGCGTGGAATGGACCTGGTATGTATTGACATCGGTGGTCGTGGTAGGCAGGTCAGTGATTCGTGGCAGATCAACATGATCTCTTGACTTTGACGACTTCTTCTTCTCTTTCCTCTCTTTATTGCCGTGTTTAGAGCGATGATGATGGCGCTCCTTGTGATTCGGTGGCTGGTTTTGGTCGTCTGGAAGAGAATTAGTTTTTAGTTAACATCAGAAACAGTTTTCTCGCTTCCCTTCTCGAGTGGTTAAGACGCCGGCCTCGCAAACCGACGTTCCTGGTTCGAGCTCCGGGTTGAGACATAGCGAATTCAAGAACGTTGTTGGTGATCACTGATCAGTGATTGTCATTTGCAAATCGGATGACCGACATTTCACTTTATTTGTGACTTGGTATCCAACTTCGCTATTATGGCATAACAACTAATTTAATTTAATTTGATGTTTGAGAAATATTAAATACATTTGGATATTGTGCCACACCGAGTCACAAATATAGTGAAATAACGGTAATTATATTTACGATTGATCAAGTCAATATATCTCTGATATGGATCACCAACAACTTTTTTTATAACTTGCGATCAATTCACAGAAAGCGACATGAACTTCAACGACAACAAACAACAACAACCACAACAACAACAACAACAACAACAACTACGAAAGCAACAACAACAGCTACAAAAGCGATAACAGCAACAACAACAACAACAACAACAACAAAAACAACAGCAACAGCAACAACAACGAAAACAACAACAACAACAGTAACCCCAACGAACAAACCATCTCTCCTCTGATCGTCATGTTTCGATACCATTTCCTGCTCCTGACCAACAACCGCTACAAAAGCAACAACAACAACGACAACAAACAACAACAACAACAATAGCAACAACAACAACAATAATAACAACAACAACAACAACAAGGACCCAACGAACAAACCATCTCTTCGCTGATCGTCATGTTTGGATGCCATTTCCTGCTCCTGACGCTTCAGCTCGATCGCCTCCAGCTCGGCGCGCAACCGACGACCATAATCGTCGAGTTTCTAAGAGATTTTCTAGTTTTCTAAATTCTAGTTTTTTTCTAGTTACATTTTAAAAGAATATTTAGGGTGCCTTCATAGTCGGAGTTGCAACTTACTTCGGAACTTTTCCGTAAAACCTCTTCACAGTTGATTCCGAAACATTTTCGAAATCGAAACAGGAAGAAAAAAGAACATAAAATGTCGCAACGAAACAGGAAAAGCTCACAGAAAGGCTCAGAAATAAGTTGCCGACTCCGACGGTGAATAACCGATTCTTAGGCCTTAAAATAACAAAAATAGTATCTAGTTTGGTCCTAAGATCGAAATCTGACTGACGCGTTGTTCTGGGGTTTTTGCCCTGGTCGTCAGTTTGATCAATTTCTCTGGCCACGACGAAAACACCATTCTGATATGATATTGTTGTGCCTTGCTGGCTTTAGTAATGATAATGAAGAAGTCATAGTGAGAATTCTTTGTGAAATAAAAAAAAACCATATCATTAACCTCTTTCTGTCGTTGCGATAGCCGAAATATGGAGGATGTAGAGCTGCCATGCGAGCTGGCCACACTCATTGGTCTCATCCAACCAGCGCCCTCCCGGCCCTGATGATTGGTTGAGGTCGTGTTGAACGACTGGTTATAGCCTGTTGGAGAAAAAATTCAAAGTTGATCAAATACGTTCAGAAAAATAGAATAAAACCCTTTTCACTCACTCCCCATTAAACTACGTTACAAAAGAGAAACACTGCGAATTCGCAAACTATATCATCAGTGTGTGTGGTAACATATCATCGGTGTGTGTGTACTGTGTGGTAACTGGTAACATATCATCAGTGTGTGTCTTTAAAGTGACTGAAGAAATCGTTCGAAACCCAAGTTCGGTTTTATGTTGTCCAAACGTGGCACGAGCGGTTTGTACGGAGAGCGACCATTATGTGTCTGATGATTGGGCGCGAAATTTGAATTTGAATTTCCCGCCGCTGACGGACCCGACTTGGAGGCACTAATCGTGTCCGCATGCAGATGCGGGCCGGAATTGACTGATTTCGAGGGGTGCGACGGATCGAACGTTCTGAAATAAAATTGTGTTTTTTTAAACTGGGCCACAAACTTCAACTTCAACATTCATTCAGTTTTCGCAGCATAATGGCAACGAGGAATACCAAAGTCACAAAGTGAAATAACAAAATATTTTACTTAATGCAATGTTGATGACAGCCAGTACTTACAATAACTTAATAAGATTAAATCGGCCATTTGCTGAATTTTGCAAGATTATTACGGTTATGCAGTGGTGGTTCAGAGACTTTTTCCGAGTAGTTTTCAGGAATTCAAAGAAGATGAAAATTTCTCAACTTTCCAAGGATTTTAAGAACTATTGTGACTTTTTGGCTGACGATGATGAACGAATATGCCTTGAACATCTGATAAATGAACTTGGAATTCGCTTCCATGGCATGCCTCTGGCAAGCACGACTCTGGTCTGGATTAGCGTACCCGACCCTTGTCTTGACCCGGATGAGACAACAAATTCAAAAACGTTGTTGATGATCAGTGATTGTCATTTGTGAACCGGATGACCGTCATTTCACTATTTGTGACTTGATATCCTACTTTGCTATTACGGCATAACAACTAAATAAAAAAAAAATCGAACCCAAAACCCGAAAATTTCCTAACCTGTGATTAATAATCGATTCCCGATCCCGCGTGGCACCGGCACTTTCGGCACTGCCGTTGGCACGCGCCTGTTCAATCGATGAATGCCGGTTCAGACCACCGTAGGTTAACGAATCCGAGATGTTGCCTGGAATGAAAAAAAACAGTTATCATAATTTTCAGTTTATAATTGTTTTATCAAATTAAAGACCCATGATTGACTGAGGAAGTAACAGCTGTCCAATTTAAATATCAACACGTTTGATTAGATCACATAGTTTACATACCTTCCCAACAATCATAAAACGTTCCATTATTAAAACCCCGACTCACTCATGCGCTGAACTGACTTACTCAAGCATCCACTCAATGAGACACGCACTGACTTGCTCATGCACAACTACTCAACCGCCTATAGAGTATGAAACGCATCGCATTATGGTGTTTTCCAGCAAAGTTTGTTATAAGCAGCATCTACTATAGACGTATATAGACCACCCCTGATGCGGCCTTAATCGGTTTGTTGGATTCTGAGAAATTGGATTTCATTATTCAATCTGTTAAACGCATCGAAAAACATGTCAACAAATCGTTTGCCTCGGTCGTTGCTTCCTCGCCTTCAGGCTCTCGTGTGCCCTTTTCTGCGGTGGTCGATCAGCCCGACGCGGTGAGCAAACTCGGCGCTAGTCACAAACGTAACGACAGTCTACAGATGAACACCACGGTCCGTTCCCTCAAAGAATCGTCCAATCGTGAAGCCAAGCTGCTATCCGTTGCCTCCTTCGGGCTGCCATTCAACACCCAGGCATCCAACACTGAGTTACTAATTCAGTGTCGTAAGTACTTTCCCTCTTTCTCGAATTCGATCACTGAGGTTAAAAAGTTCGGCCCTGATTCTGCTAACAATTATCTCCGGCTTAAACTGTTCTTTGACGTTCTTGAGAACAAGAAGATATTCATGTCAACCTTCCACTCACTTTTAACCCAAAAAAATGTTGATACACGTAACATTTACTGTCGTCATGATTTCACTGCCGATCAATTGCAGCAACAACATCACGCCAGGTCGTTGGTGACTGCTCTCCGTAGCCGTAAACCGTTGGGTGGTAATCGTGACTACGTTGTGCGATATTCGGACGATTCTGAGCGATTCAGGGTGGTATCGATCGAGCGTGGCGCAAACGGACGCCCTGTTGAGGGTACCTACCGCACTGTGTTCGATGACTCCTCGCTGATCGATCTGGATGGTCAGATTAGTACCCCGGGTCAGGTTCACACTAAAGAGGCCACCACACCCTCCGAGTGACTTTATAAGGGCGATGAACTTACTGTTTGGCTCTTCAATTCTAGATCCATAAAAAATAAATCTAATAAGTTCAGTGTTTATTTAAGCCAAAACAGTAATGATATTGTGCTTGTTACCGAAACATGGCTAAACAGTAATATTCCTAACTTCCGTTTATGTCAAACATCTAGTCACTCAATTATACGTACTGATCGAAAACACTCTGGCGGTGGTGGTGTACTCGCAGCGGTTCCTACTACTATGGAGTCAGAAAAAATTGCAAGGCTATCCAAAACTACTGAATTCTTTGACACTCTAGTGATCAAAATAACACAAAATAAAATTAGCCATCATCTTGCAATAATTTACCGACCTCCTTCCGTTATTATTGTTGATGAATTTATTTGTTTACTCAATCAAATTCTGTTACTACCGAATCTGGTCATTAGTGGCGACTTTAACATACCTCTATTTTGGCCAAACTTCCCTGATTTAGTCACACCTCCTTGCTACCAAAACTTTGTTGACTCTATGACCAATTCTGGATTATTACAATTTGTAAATTCTCCAACCAGAGGTAGAAATTATCTTGACCTTGTATTTGCTCTCCCACTTGATATCACTAATTGTCATGTCCAAAACGAATATTTTGGTGAGAATTCTTCATTCACTGACCATCGAACAATTAAATTCTCAATTAATGCACCTAAGCCTATGAACAAATATGATCAATCAGTTCCGTCTTACAAAAATTTCCGAAAAATTGATCACCTCAGTTCTATGAATTATTTAAATTCCATAAATTGGCATACTGAATTTTATAATTGTGTCACTGCCAATGACTTTTATTTAAAAATAATATTTCACCTGGATCATATTGTTGATAATTTTGTTCCAATTACTAAGCCAAAATTTGGTTTAGATTTTGGCTTTAGCAAAAAGTGTATTAACTTATACCACTGTGCCGAAAGACTTCGCAGGAAACTACATAATAATCCGAACTCACTTGATGTTAAAATCAGCCATTATTTAGCTGAGAAGGCTTTCATAACTCGCAAAAAGGCTGATGACACCTTTTATGATAATAAACAGCTTCAAAATCAAGACTCTCGTACCTTCTGGAAATTTATTAAACAAAGATTACCAAATATGACATCTTCCAGACCTTCAGTTAACACCAATGGTTTACCAATCAATGATGATACTTCTGCGGCTAGAGCCTTCTCAGAATTCTTTTCGTCCACTTTCAATCATATGGACTATACTGATACTGATGTCTTAATTTGTAGCTCATTTGATCTTCACCCAATTGATATTGTGGAGCCCATACCTTTATTCACACCCGATCATGTTTTAAAATATATTAACATGCTTCCAAATAAACTGACTTCTGTAACTAATGATTTCTCACCATTTTTACTTAAAAAATTATCTACTGGTTTGTTGGTGCCTCTCTCGAAATTGTTCAATATAATTATTTGTAATCACATTATTCCTGACGCTTGGCGACTCAGCACCATTACTCCAATACCAAAATCACCTTCACCTGATACAATCACTCAGTTTAGACCTATTTCAATAACGTGTGCTGACGGCAAGCTCTTTGAGTATTTTATCAAAGATTTATTACTCGAACACTTCAATGTAAATAATCTCATCTCCCCGCACCAATTTGGTTTCTTAACAGGAAGATCTACTTGTGGGAACCTTCTATCGTATTTACACAATATTCTTACCTATCTTGATTTGCGCATACCTGTTGATGTTATATATCTTGATTTTGCCAAAGCCTTTGACAAGGTTTCCCACAAGTTACTCATAGCTAAACTCGTAAAATACAAAGTTAACCCTCAACTTGTTAACATTATCCAAAACTGGTTAACCAATAGGTCACAGGCCGTTCGCTTTAACAATTCCACATCTGATCATATGCCGGTTCTCAGTGGTGTTCCCCAAGGAACAGTACTTGGGCCAATACTTTTTGTTATTTTCACCTTTGATTTAATTAAAATCATTAAATGTCCATTCTTTTATGCAGATGATTCCAAAATTCTACAACCTATTCACTCACTTGATGATTTCCATCAACTTCAGTCCGATATTAATAATATACTTCGTTGGTGCAACCACAACGGCATGTTCCTTAATAACTCCAAATCCCTCATTTTGCATTTTGGAACTAATAATCCTGAACATGTATATGAAGTGGATGGACAACCGATAAATGCAGTTGATCAAGTTAGAGATCTAGGCATAATAGTTGACTCAAAGCTTTCATTCAAACAACATATCACAAATCTCTGTCACAAAGCCAACCAAAAAGTAGCTATTCTACGAAACACCTTTTATGCCAAAGATACAGCCTTTCATTTACAACTTTATAAATGTTTCATACTGCCACTCATTGATTACTGTTCGCCTGTTCTTATATATAGTACCAAAAAGCAGCTCAATGATCTTGAAACTATTCAAAGGAAATTCACTCTATACACTCTCAATCTTTTTGATATTCCCTATAATGATAGATTAAAATCTATTAATTTGCCTACTATTGAAACAAGATTGCTGACTAATGATTTGGTTACAACTCGCGACTATTTCTCCGGTTCGTTATACTTGAATTTTTATCCATTTACTCATTCTGTTGATTATACTCGTAGTGCCCTTTTTAAACCTCGATGCCAAACATCTACATTTGCTAATTTTTGGTCTAATAGAATTATCAACGTTTATGAAAAGGTTCCTAAAGACACCCTCAAAACCCGTAAATCTATAATTAATTACATAAAACAGCATGAGCTGAAATTCTCTTGATTGATTTTCCAAATTGAATTATTATTTTTTTGTTCACACCTATTACACTTTTTTACATTCCATTCGTCCCTACATTCATTCTACTATTAATACCATCTCCATTTAACACATACTTATACTCGAATGTGCTGAATAAAATAAATACTATAGACGTATTACGGTAGCTTACTGCATACTACGCTACGGCTAAGTTGTTAGCCATTTTGTGTGCGCTCTCATTTCGTCTAAACTACGAATAAACACATTGACATTGTAGCCACAGTGAATGCTGCTTATGACAAACTTTGTTGCATGGCATACAACATTTTTTACCAACCGATAATGGTGGTGCGAGTCTTGGAATTGCCGGGTGTATTCGCCGAGTTGCCGCCACCGATCGAATAATGTTGCCGATATCGTTGTGTTGACAGACTGACCGGCCGATTCTCGCCTTTGAGCAATCGTGTATACTCATCTGTATTCAGACGAAGACGCTCAACCTGGAATTAATTCAAACAAACTTACACCAGCAGAATTGGGATAAAAATTTCGAATATTTTCATATCAATGATACTCTCAAGTTTTGAATATGGCATAGCACTTTCCTTACATGGTTAATATACCTGAAATGCATCAGAATTAATCGAAATTTGATTGTTTTGGTTTATAAAGATCAGCAGAATTGACATAGATTTCTCTGATCCTGAAACAATTTTCATATGAGTACACTTCTGTTTCGAATATTTGCCTAACATGGTCCCCCTTTAAAATGTATTATAACTTAGTTATACTTTTATGAATACCAAACTTATCGTATTTTTATGAGCAAACTGAATTAAATTGAACTCAGAAAACTTTATCTGTTTATTATAGTTTAGTACACCGGCGGACGAGCTGAAATTCCATAGGGAGGGGAATTTCATCAAAGAGGGGGAATCGGTAGTTTTCACGCTCTTTTACCTGCACCTTATTAAAGAAACAAATCCCCCTTTTGGAACGGCCAAAGAGGGGGGGATTCCACTTTTCCCACCCCTTCTCGTCCGCTAGTGGTTTAGTATAATCATTTACCTGCTGCCTGTCCACCAGTGCTGATCGACTGGACGCCACCGACGCGATGCGTTGTTGGATTTCTTGCAGACCGGCGATGGTGGCTAAAAACTTAACTGGTTAATTGAGAATAAACTTTAAATTCAAGTCAGGAACAGCTTGAAAGATATAATTCCAATTCATTATTAGGAATATATATTTTTTATTCTCACTTCAAAACAATGTAAAAAAAATTGAGAGAGGACGATAAGAAATGAGTGAATAAGTACTGCTAATAATAAGAATAACAACAACATACTCAAGTACATGGCACATGCGACATGCATAAATGATGGTTACATAAAAATTGGGGGTACAAAGACAAAATATTGACGGTTTATCCAATATAAATATGATATTTCGGCAAACAACACGGTGACCGCAATAAATAACTGAACGAACCGGCCCCAAACACTTGATCGATGGCTTCATCCCCGAACGACTGTATTTCTTCACGAACAAACACCGAATCATCACCGCCGTTCTCTTCCGAATAACGGGATTTGGTCTGAATAGAGGACAGAAATGATAAAACCGTCAAGAACTTTTTTCTAAAGCAGATGTAATGCAAAACCAAAATTAATTGTAGTAACGAAAGAAAAATAGGGAAACCTGTGAGCTCAAAGTTGTGTTGTTGTCGGCCGGCCGCAGATATGAGAACCGATCCAGCGTTGAATCGGCCATTTGATTGCGGTATCTTTTTATAATAAATTTATGTTATTCATTCATTATTATAGTTTACAGGCAGAAAATAATGAATAAATTTAACGGAATTCGAGCGTTGATCGCGCCTACGGAGCGGAACTCTTAAAAGCGCACCGTTCATTTGCGGAACTATATTAGCGGAACTGTTCGCATCGGAACCGTTAAGTGGGGATCCATACCCAGCGGAATTGTTATAAGCGGATCCGTAAAAATCGGATTTTTATTGACCGGATCGTTTTTTAGCGGAACTGTACCCAGCGGATTTTTTCATTTCCGGATATTTCAAAGTATAAAATCGGAAGTATAAAAATCGGAAGTGTTAAAATCGGAAGCGTCAAAAGCGGAACTTTAAAAAGCGGAACCGTCAAAAGCGGAACTGTTATAAAAGCGCCCTTCATGAGTGGAAAACCACGCTGGACACCTCCGCTTCGCGGTGCTAACGGTCCAAGGCGGGGGCATAAAACTTAGGTTTCAGTGTAGGCTTAGGCTTAGGCTTAGCCTTTGGAGAAGGGCTCGGGCGCTACGCGCCCAAGCCCTTCCCAAACCCTAAGCCTAATCCTAAGCCTAAACTGAAAACTAACTCTTAGCCTCATACTCGGCGATCTCACTTAGAACGAACAGTCTGTGCTAATGACTAAGCCGAAGCCTTATAAACAATGAAATAGGCCCTCCAAATGTTAATAGCAAAAAATATTTACTTCACCGAGTTCCGCAAAACCAATTTCCGGAATTTAAGGTTCCGCTGTCGTAAATTCCGCTGAAAACACATCCGCAAAGAACGGTTCCGGAAACAAAATATCCGCAAATAAACTTCCGCTGGCAAGACTTCCGCTTTTAATAAATCCGATTTTAACAGTTCCGATGGAAAAAAATCCGATCCATACAGTTCCGCTAACAAACAATCCGCACATAACAGTTCCGGAGAAAAGACTTCCGCTTATAAATTTCCGCAAACGAACGATCCCTATTATACAGTCCCGTAGATATGGGTACACCCGAGCGTTTTGATATTCATTTTATACAGATTCATCAAGCAACATGGGAGGGTATTTTATGGCAAAGATTGTGACATTTCTAATAATTAATCTGTTATTTTATTCATTTATTTTTAGCTAATTTTCATTTTCTTGAGTGACGCGCTCAGGAATTTTCGGCGCCAAATTTGAAAATTTTCGTCATGTTGAAAGAGTTTACAAAGGTGCCCCCGCTTTTAACTATCTATTTTGAATTCGAAAAACTGTCATGTCAACATATTTTGGATACGAAAATAAAAACTGTAATATGTGTTTGAAAAGGTTTACAGTGAGAAAAGTTAATTGAGGAGATTTAGGGAGGTAGTTAGTGAGCCAGTGATTGAATGAGTGAGTGAGGCAGTGAGTGAATTAGTGAGTGAGGAAGGGAATGAGTGATTGAAGGAGTAAGTGAGAGAGTCAGTGACTGAGTGAGTGGGTGAGTGGGGGAGTGATTGAGTAAGTGAGTAAGTGAGTGAGTGAGTGAGTGGTTGAGTCATTCACTCACTCAATCACACCCTCACCCACTCACTCACTCAGTCAGTCACTGACTCAGTTACTGACTCACTCACTTACTCACTCAATCACTCATTCACTTCCTCAATCAAAAATTTACTCACTGCCTCACTCACTCACTCACTCACTCACTCACTCACTCACTCAATCACTCACTCTCTCAACTCTCAATCTTTCACGCACTCACTCGTTCAATAACTTTCTCACTCACTCACTCACTAATTCACTCACTCACTCACCCACTCACTCACTCACTCACTCGTCCACTAACTCTCTCACTCAGTGAGTGAGTATGAGTGAGTGAGTGAGTGAGTGAGTGAAGGAGTGAGTGAGTGAGTGAGTGAGTGAGTGAGTGAGTGAGAGAGTGAGTGAGTGGGTGGTTGAGTGAATGAGGGACGGAGTGAGTTAGTGAGTGAGTAAGTGAATGAGTGAGTGAGTGCGTAAGTGATTGAGAGATTGATAGAGTGAGTGAGTGAGTGAGTGAGTGAGTGAGTGAGTGAGTGAGTGAGTGAGTGAGTGAGTGAGTGAGTGAGTGAGTGAGAGAGTGAGTGAGTGGGTGGTTGAGTGAATGAGGGACGGAGTGAGTTAGTGAGTAAGTAAGTGAATGAGTGAGTGAGTGCGTAAGTGATTGAGAGATTGATGGAGTGAGTGAGTGAGTGAGTGAGTGAGTGAGTGAGTGAGTGAGTGAGTGAGTGAGTGAGTGAGTGAGTGAGTGAGTGAGTGAGTGAGTGAGTGAGTGAGTGAGTGAGTGAGTGAGTGAGTGAGTGAGTGAGTGAGTGAGTGAGTGAGTGAGTGAGAGAGTGAGTGAGTGGGTGGTTGAGTGAATGAGGGACTGAGTGAGTTAGTGAGTGAGTAAGTGAGTGAGTGAGTGAGTGAGTGATTGAGAGATTGAGAGAGTGAGTGATTGAGGGAATGAGTGAGTGAGTGAGTGAGTGAGTGAGTGAGTGAGAGAGTCAATGAACGAGTGAGTGAATGAGTAAGTGAGTGAGTGATTTAGTGAGTGAGTGAGAAAGTTATTGAACGAGTGAGTGCGTGAGTGATTAAGAGAATGAGAGAGTGAGTGAGTGAGTGAGTGAGTGAGTGAGTGAGTGAGTGAGTGAGTGAGTGAGTGAGTGAGTGAGTGAGTGCGTGAGTGAGTGAGTGAGTGAGTGAATGAATGAGTGAGTGAGTGAGTGAGTGAGTGAGTGAGTGAGTGAGTGAGTGAGTGAGTGAGTGAGTAGAAATAAAGCCAAAATTTTGAAAGAAAATATTTTTGTAAAACAATTTTCAACAAACTTACTTTAAAAAAATAATTTGAGCAGCACAAAAATTTTTGTAAAAAAGTCCCGAACGATGCTATGAATCAAGTGATTCATAGCATCGTTTGTAGCCAGAAGAGTGAAGTCCTTTACAAATTTTGGCATTTTGTGTTAATGATGGATGTCCTATTTTGCCATAGTAAAATCCGTTGTCCTATTTTGCCACTCAAATCCAAGATAGGACATGTCCTATTTTGCCATACAAACTATTGAATCCAAAATTCATTTTTTATTTTGTGAGTGGGAAAATGACTACTGAAAAACCAAAAAAAACAATGAGTTTTTAGAGGTTGGTTATAGGGTGTACCCATATCTACGGGACTGTATAAAAGGGATCGTTCGTTTGCGGAAGTTTATTAGCGGAAGTCTTTTCTCCGGAACTGTTATGTGCGGATTGTTTGTTAGCGGAACTGTATGGATCGGATTTTTTTTCATCGGAACTGTTAAAATCGGATTTATTAAAAGCGGAAGTCTTGCCAGCGGAAGTTTATTTGCGGATATTTTGTTTCCGGAACCGTTCTTTGCGGATGTGTTTTCAGCGGAACCTTAAATTCCGGATATTAGTTTTGCGGAACTCGGTGAAGTAAATTTTTTTTGCTATTAACATTTGGAGGGCCTATTTCATTGTTTATAAGGCTTCGGCTTAGTCATTAGCACAGACTGTTCGTTCTAAGCGAGATCGCCGAGTATGAGGCTAAGAGTTAGTTTTCAGTTTAGGCTTAGGATTAGGCTTAGGGTTTGGGAAGGGCTTGGGCGCGTAGCGCCCGAGCCCTTCTCCAAAGGTTAAGCCTAATCCTAAGCCTACACTGAAACCTAAGTTTTATGCCCCCGCCTTGGACCGTTAGCACCGCGAAGCGGAGGTGTCCAGCGTGGTTTTCCACTCATGAAGGGCGCTTTTATAACAGTTCCGCTTTTGACGGTTCCGCTTTTTAAAGTTCCGCTTTTGACGTTTCCGATTTTAACACTTCCGATTTTTATACTTCCGATTTTAAACTTTGAAATATCCGGAAATGAAAAAATCCGCTGGGTACAGTTCCGCTGAAAAACGATCCGGTTTATAAAAATCCGATTTTTACGGATCCGCTTATAACAATTCCGCTGGGTATGGATCCCCACTTAACGGTTCCGATGCGAACAGTTCCGCTAATATAGTTCCGCAAATGAACGGTGCGCTTTTAAGAGTTCCGCTCCGTAGGCGCGATCGGTTATAGGTTGGTCAATGTATCTGGTTACTAATTATTTTCCTGAAAACCTTATACTGAACAATCAATAAGTTGGGCATGTTTAATAATATGTTATACAAATGTAATGGGAACAGCTGAAATTTTTGAATAAATTTGAACGCGCGCCGAAATTCAAATGCGCGCCAAAAGGATTACGGAATTTTTTTTTTCAGTAACGAGAAACTGTGACCAGATTTTAGTATCGAATGATTCAGGGAAACATGAGAGGAAATAAGTAAGGTCATATGCGGTGAATGAGTGAGTAAGTGAGTGATTGAGTGAAGAGTGAGTGAGTGACTAAGCGAGCCAGTGAGTTAATAAATGAGTAAATGATTGAGTGATTGAGTGTTTGAACTGAAAGAGGAAGTGAGTGATCTAGTTAGCGTGTTAGTAAGTGAGTGAATGGGAGTGTGACAGAGTGGTTTAGTGTGAATGAGGGAAGTGAGTGAGTAAGGGAGAGAGCAAGTGAGGGAGTGAGTGAGTAACCGAATGGTAAAATTTTTGAGTGAGTAAGTGAGTGAGTGAGTGAGTGAGTGAGTGAGTGAGTGAGTAAGTCAGTGAGTGAGTTAGTGAGTAACGAATGAGTGAGTGCGTGAGTGAGTGCGTGCGTGAGTGAGTGAGTGAGTGAGTGAATGAGTGAGTAAGTCAGTGAGTGAGTTAGTGAGTGAGTGAGTGAGTGCGTGAGTGTGTGAGTGAGTGAGTGAGTGAGTGAGTGAGTGAGTGAGTGAGTGAGTGAGTGAGTGAGTGAATAAATGAGTGAACGATTGAGTGAATGAGTGATTGAATGAAGGAGTGAGTGAGTGAGGGAGGGAGGGAGTAAGTGAGTGAATGAGTGATTGATTGAGTGAATGAGTGAGTGAGTGAATGACTGAGAGAGTGAGTGAGTGAGTGAGTGAGTGAGTGAGTGAGTGAGTGAATGAGGGAATGAGCGAACAAGTGAGTGAGTGAGTGAGTGAGTGAGCGAGTGTATGAATGAGTAAGTGACTAAGGGAGCGAATGAAGGAAAGAGGAGTGGGTGAGTGAGGGAAGCAGGGAATGAGTGAGTCAATGAGTGAGTGAGTGAGTGAGTGAGTGAGTGAGTGAGTGAGTGAGTGATTGAGTGACTGAGTGAGTGAGTGAGTGAGTGGGTGAGTTAGTGTGTGAGTGAGTGAGTGAGTGGGTGAGTAAGTGAGTGAGTGAGTGAGGTGTGTGTGATGACTGTGTGACCAAATGATGAAGATAGTTGATTACACCTATCAGAAAACTTTCAACTGTATCAGATTTGTGTAAACCAATAGATCAATTCAATTCAATTCAATTTGACGATAGTATTTTTCCCATGTACTACTTTTTCAATTTGTCTTGTCATGTCCCGAAGTGTAAACACCTTCCAACACATGGATATCGTTAACACAACGCACCCAAATTTTGTCGCAGAAAATTCTGAAAATGGCATATAACAAAAATTAGAAATAAATTGAACTAAATTAATAAATGAAACTGCGGAATAAATTATTAAAAGTTATATTTATTTATTTTCTAGATAATGTCCGATTCGCAAGCGATCGAGAATCAGCCGCAGCCGCCGCCGCCCGCTCCGGGGAAGCTGTTCTCGCTGAAAAGATGGTTGGTGAACTGTGAAGTAATATTTATTTATTCGGGTTTTGATTGATATTCAAGAATTACCATGGAACGTATAAAATTGGAAAGGACGATAATTGAGAAAGCCAGCGTTTATAGACCCTTCCACCGGCTCTGGCTCTTGGATGATTTACCAAAACTTATTCTCAGACTCACTAGCCGACGAGAGTGGGAGGGAAAGTAGAATTCCCCCTTTCTAGTCAAATAATATAATTTGTTCCCTAAGGTGTAGGTGAAATGGCCTGAAAACTGCCAATTCCCTCCTCATTAATCAAATTTTCCTCCCTTTGAAGGATTAGCTCGTCCGCCAGTGAAAGAGTTTTTACCGTCTGAACCATATGACTCATTATTACTGAAATTCTGGATATGTATGTTTAGGAATGCGGTCGCTATGTGGTCATGGGATGTGGAGTGTGATACGTGTGCTATTTGCCGAGTGCAATTGATGGGTTAGTTTTTTTGCTTGTTAACGGAATTGGTAAAAGTCACTAATAAGGTTGAATTTTATTGGGTTTATGTAATTTTTAATACTTATAGCGGTTATTTTCGATCTCGATGTTATTATCAAGTAATAAGAACGGTAAAATGTAATGTGTGGTTATTGACAACCTGTTCGAGTTTATGAAGCTCTAAGAGAAACGTCATGATAACAACATCAACCCATCCCCCATAATTATATGCTGAATGATAAGTCAATTTAATTATTCATAAAATGGAATATTTAACTAAATTTACAGATGCCTGTCTACGGTGTCAAACGGAGAACAAGCAGGATGACTGCGTTGTGGTATGGGGCGACTGCAATCACTCTTTCCATAACTGCTGCATGTCACTGTGGGTCAAGCAGAATAATCGATGTCCTTTATGTCAGCAGGACTGGGTCGTACAGCGAACGGGTCATTGATTCTTATTATTTATTACCAAAAACTGATACACGAAATTACATAATATAAAATTTTAATATTTTAGTCGAAATGCGAAAAAGTTGGACAGATTAATCACTAATTGTCATATATGTACAGATTACCATGTTTTATTATTTGTTCATGTTTGTTTGCACATGCACATTCATTAAATTTTTTGTTCATATGATTCTGTGTTCATGCTGTAAATTGAATTGAATCGTAATCAAAGTCATATTCGTGTAATCTATTTTCGTTGTGATATGTGAAATGCATCAATGAAACGTTGGCTCTAAAACGTGGTGTATTTATTTGTTAGTTTTCCTGAAAAGTTTGTACTTGAACCCGGTGTTTTTGGGTCTTACTTTGTATTGTGACTTCATTTAACGCTCTTGATCATTATATTCTTGCTGCTAGGGTACTTTATTGATTGTCTAAGCTCTGAGAAGTTCTTTGACTTATCTCTCCTTACCTAAAAAATAAAAAATTATTTGAATATAATACAAAACCATAATATTAAATGTTTTATTCAGAACCATGGATTACGGTGGCAACTACTTCGATCTGGACGACATCATGGCCACTCAGCAAAAGCTCACTTGTCATGTCACCGAGAGGTTTCCCAAACGTTGGACCGATTTCGGATATTTGTTATTCTGGATTTTCTATTCAGATTTTCCATTCATTTTAATTATAGTTCTAATATTATTTCGAATTCTTCTTCTTTTATTCAGATATCCTCAGCAATCCGGGCAGTTCGTTGACGGACCCGGCGGTTCAGGAGAAGGCACTGTTGGACAAATCTACCAAGCAGGACATGCCGTTGTGGATGATTCAATCGTTGCAGGTTGACTGGAAAACTAAGATATATAAAGTGAAGAATTAAATGCATTCAAATTGCATGTCCTAATTAATAGAGAACGTTATAATATCATGCTTCTGGCGTCACCATTGCCTTCATTATATTTTATCATTAATAAGTTTAGGTTAGCGGACGAGAAGAAGAGGGAAAGTGAAGTTCCCCTTTGGCTGATTGAAAAAGTTGAATTTGTTCCCCAAGGTGTAGGTAAAACGGCCGCCAGTGATAAGTCAGAAATCCGCATTGAATTAAATGTATTTTTCTTACATATTATGTTATATTATTATTTGTTTATTTTATATTTATTACATTCTGTTTCGTTGCAGAGGACTGGGGACAACACCGACACTGGTATCGGTGCCGTATTACCACCAAAGGTGTTCAGGTACGTTTATAAAGTTTATTCGGAATGACTAATGAGTTATGTTTATTACTACCCAGAATTTTTAGCCTGTAAATTTCAGACCACATGTATGAATCACCATATGGACTTACAAGATTCAAATGGCAGTTTCAGCATATTCGATTTTGTATGTAATTAATACATCTTTTTCAAACACTTAACGGTTGTTAGACTGTCAGGTGAGCTGCATTACGCAATGAATTCAGGGAGGCCACACTCACTAGCGAACGAGAAGGAGAGGGAAAAGTGCAATTCACCCTTCTCTGGCATTTTCATTACATAGAATCTGTTCCCTAAGGTGTAGGCAAAATGGCCTAAAAAATTGCCAATTCCCCCTCTTTGACGAAATTCCCCTCCCTTTGGACTGTTAGCTCGTCCGCCAGTGAGCGAGGTCACACTGACATTACACTCTGGATTCAACAGTTTCCTATCTGCTGATTTTTTTTATCAACTCTGAAAGTGAAAGTTCATCAACGTTCCTCAGATAATAGAACTTCAATTTGAAAAAAGTAGTTAATGATTTATTTACAGCTAATGTTTCAGCGCCGCCCTGCGTCATGTGTTGGATACGGAACCGCAAGTTTGTGATCTATATAAACTGGGGCCGTACTTTTATGATTATATCTGGCATATGGTCATGCTGCAAGATGTGCCCGATAAAGAACTCATCGCCACGCTACTTGTGAAGGTCGGTCTTGTTGTTGATGAAAATGGCGATAATAATGTTGTTAATGCTGTTGTTGAGGATGATGATGTTGTTGTTGTTGAGGATGCTGTTGTTAAGGATGTTGTTGTTGTTGAGGATGCTGTTGTTGAGGATGTTGTTGTTGTTGTTGAGGATGCTTTTGTTGTTGTTGATGGTGATGATGATCATTATATCTGGCATATGTTTATACTGCAAGATGTGCCCGATGAAGAACTCATCGCCACGGTACTTGTAAAGGTCGGTGTTGTTGTTGATGATGATGACGATGGCGATGTCGTTTGTTGTTGTTCTCGTTGTTGTTGATGATGATGATGTTGTTGTGAAGGATGCTGTTGTTGGGGATGTTGTTGTTGAGGATGCTGTTGTTGAGGATGTTGTTGTTGTTGTTGTTGTTGTTGTTGTTGAGGGTCGGTCGCTCGGCTAGTAGTCGGCGGCCGTCGCGCAGCTCCATAATTGCAGGTGCTATTGCGGATTACCCTGGGTTTGGTTAGTTATTGAGTTAACCTCTCACTTGCCCTCGTAGAGGGCTCTTCTTGGCCCATATATACAGTATATCTAGGATTTTGTACAATGCAGGGTATCTTATTGAAATCTACCCATGCTTTTAATGTATTTTATTAGGTTGGATATGGACTGTTTGGTCTCAATTTCCTTCCTGTGCTTATGCTATATTTAGCATTTTGTTTCCTAAAGGCCGAGCATTCGAAAAGGAAGTGTTCCGAGGTTTCCTCAGCCGGTCGCATGAGGGGTCATCCCTCCTTAACATCCTTTGATAGGTGTTTTATTAGGGTTGAATGTCCAGTAGTTATTCCCACTAGTAGCCTCAACTCTTTCTTGGGGAGCTTGATAATGCGTTTGATCGCAGTTTTTCCAGGCTTGCCTATTAGCAGCCTAGATTGTCTGGATAGGCTTGTGCCTTTCCATTGATTGACCCACTGCTCTTCCACAGAGGTTATGAGTTTGCCTAGGTAGTCTTTCGATGGATTGATTCTCCATCTGACCAACCCCTCATTTCTGCATGCCTCCTTAGCAAGTCGGTCTGCAGTTTCATTACCTGTATACCCTGCGTGAGCGGGTATCCATTCTATGGTGACTTTTTTAGAAGCCAGTTCGTTTAGTTCCAGTATGCACATTTCTGTGCACTTGCTGGAAATCGTATCACCAGTTAGTGAGTTAATGACGTTTGAGCTATCAGTGTATACGATGATCTTTTTAATGACCACCTTATTTTCTAGTAGCTGTCGTGTCATAATATATATGCCAGCCGTCACAGCCTGCAAAACACTGCACTAGGGATCAAAACTCGTCAGTTGTTGGTCCCCATTGTTCAGTGTTATTGCCGCCGCTCCGGCTTTTCCTTCTTTTGTCTTGGCATCTTCTGTATAGCAGACTAGAACCACATCTGAGGGTTGTTCCGGAGTGGTGTTCCCACCGTTCCCTGGATCTTATGGCCGCTTGAAACCTACGGGTTGTGAGCAGGCATTTACCGTCATCCAAGACGGTTGTTGTGTTCGCCAGAGCACTTCTGGTCCACTTTTTAAAGTGTGCCCAGTTGTGCCTGTCGAGTTTCTTGGTATGTGTCTATGTCCTTAGGATAGGAAAGGAGAACATATGATAGGCATGTCCAATCTTATCCCTAGGTCACCAACACAAAACCTCTTATTGGGTTCGGCGGGGCTCAGTGGCCTCAGGCTGGTTAGCCGGGTCACACCTTACCTTACCTTGCCATCACTTCTATCGTTAAACTTTTCTTTTGCTTTGGACAGTTCACAGACCGTCTCAGCAGCGCTTCATCTTCTTCGCTTAATCTTAATCTTGAGACATGGGTATGTGTTCTTATGGTAGACAGTGGATGATCTTAACCTACAAGATCAATTACCTCTAGCTACCTTCTTGCAAGGTGGTTTAGCTGCTAGCCAGGTGCCAGGTAGGAGGTTTATAAAGCGGAGCTATTTTGAGCTTCTCCCGGACCACCGATGAACTGATTGCGTCAGTCCGATCGGTTCCACCTCGTTTGACACCCTTGTTGTTGTTGTTGAGGATGTTGTTGTTGATGGTGATGATGATGATTATATCTGGCATATGGTCATGCTGCAAAGTGCAAGATGTGCCCGATATCGGTGTTGTTGTTGTTGATGATGATAAAGAAGATAAAGATGATAATAAGAAAGTCGTTGCCAAATAACTTGTTAAGTTTTATGTTGTTTGGTATTTGTAATTTCGGTAAGTGACTTTGTTTTGTGTGTTACATTACATTGTTATTTCAGTGTTTAATGGGTCGTGTCGACTGGATCATGGATCAGTCATCGCACAGCACCGAGGCCCAGCAGCCACAGACCCTGGACAAAACCGAGGCCCGCCTATTTGATATCGGCAAGACGGTCGGTTATTAAAGCCCGTATGTTGTTTCTGCAAGCAAAAATATCGCCCAAAATGTCTGATAATGAAACATCAGACAATCATGTGTTAAGACGCATATCAATCATCATCACCCCATGCTATACTGGTGTTAAACTATGGTGTCAGCCGAGTTGAGTTGAGGCTAGTGATGTATCATTATCAGATGGTTTGTGCAATATTTTGCTTGCAGAAACAACACGGGCTTTTTATTTAAGAATTTGTATTTGCCTAGTTATTTATCACCAATATATAACCTATTTTTTCTGTATATCTTTTTGGGATTCACAGTATTAGTAAATGAATTCTAGTCCTACCAAGAAACTGGAAAATTTCAAGTATCCTGATAGGAATCGAACCCATGACCTCCTGTTTCATGGAACGTATATTTGTGGATTACAGGCACAACACGACTTCAATCGTTGGATCAAGGGTCACACCAACCGAATCGATGCCACGATTCCCAGTCGAAAACGTAAACTGTGAATCACTAGCGGACGAGTTATTACCCCAAAGGGAGGGGAATTTCCTCAAAGAGGGGGAATCTGCAGTTTTCAGTCTATTTTACCTACACTTAAGGGACCAAACTGCACTTTACAAACTCGCCAAAGAGAGGGGAATTCCACTTTTCCCACCCCTTCTCGTCCGCTAGTGCTGTGAATACTGTACCACATTGTTTCACGCCTCCTTATTCCACTAGCGGACGAGAAGGGGTGGGGAAAAGTGGAATTCCCCCCTCTTTGGCGTTTCCAAAAAGTGGGATTTGTTCTCTAAGGTCTAGGGTGTAGGTAGAATGGACTGAAAACTGCCGATTCCTCCCTCTTTGACTAAATTCCCCTCCCTTTAGGGGTGCCTTTAGGGGTTCATAGTCGTAGTTCCCCTCCCTTTAGGGGTTCATAGTCGTAGTTGCAACTTTGTTCGAAACATTTCCGTAAACCCTTTCCACTTCACAATCAATTCCTAAACGTTTTCGAAATCGAAACAGGAAGAAAAAAATGGAAAATGTCGAAACGAAACTGTAAAAGGTTTACAAAAAAGTTGCGAACAAAGTTGCAACTCCGACTATGAAGGCACCCTTAAAGATTAGCTCGTCCGCCAGTGATTTATCCGTTTTTTTAGGGTGCCATCATAGTCCGTTGCAACTTTTTCCGGAACAACACTTCGAAACGTTTCGTTTTTTGAATTTTCTTCTGTTTTTGGAACATCAAAAGGTGTTCCAAAAAAGTTACAACTTCTTTGAATTGAAACACTGTTGCAACGAACTATTAAGGCACCATTAGTAAATACAGATGTTTCATACAGTGTTTTTTATCGAGTGGCTCGATAAAAAATACCACTCATATACTTCATGCACAACCGCAAAGCATATCATTTGATCTCGCTTCCATTATTTTTGTGACTTACTTGCTTGTAGTGTTGTATGTATATATTATGATGAAAATTCATTATCTTGCTGTTTGTTAATTATCTCGCTGTGCATTATAAAAACAACTCAAGTTTGTCAATAAATATCAATACTATATCCGAGATTTGATTGGTTATCTTTATGGATCATAGAAGTAATAACAACCATGAACTCGTTCAACCATAAATCAGTGATAAAAGTTAACGCTTAGTGTAGGCCAGCTATTTGGTTTGAATGTGGCTAAACACCTACAGAACATTCTATTATAGTCGGTGCAGCATATACCACTTCTCAGCAGCCATTTGTAACATTTTGCGCCCAATTACGTTAGAATAATAGTGCAAGGCTACTGTATTATTGACAAAAAATTTACGGATTGCAACAAAACAATGCTAATTAATAATTTGATCTAAAATTTTGTTTTCATATTTTATATAAAAAAACATGTGAAACGTCGTTCTGAAATACCGAAGCGAAGAAATGTCGCTGAGGAGGCGAAGTATATAGCCGATCCAGGGTTTCTTGTTAGTCGAAAAGTTTTTGGCGCGCAGTTTGAATTCAAATATGTTTTTGGCGCGCTTTCAAATTTGCGATAATTAAATCGTTTTTTTCTCTTATGGCACATACAAAACGAACGGGTTGGGGTGCAAGATTCATTGCAAACGTAATGAATGAAATTTATGAAAATCATTTTCATTAACAGGAAACCCTGATCTAGCTATACTGGCGGTTGAATATCCTCGGAGTAAAAATGTAGAAGTTTACCCAAGCACCGTGCAGCTAGCATAAAACTACACAGCCGGCCAAACAGGATAGCGAACAGCGCACAGCGTTCTCAATGCTGATTGGCTCGCTCTCCATGCTGATTGGCCAGCTGTTCAAATTGAATGCTAGCTGGACAGCATATGAGCGTGTATATAATTGTCATGTCAGGCAGCGGTGCTCGGGTGAAATTCTATAATATCCACTCCGAGGATATTCAACCGCCACTATATACTGGACTAACTATACAATCAATGACATTGGTTACTGCTTGATATTACAATAATAGCGAACAGCGGGGCGTATCGACTTCATTGTTGGCATTGGCACACGAATGCGCTTATTGTACTGGATATAAAAGACATGTTTCACAACACTAGCGGACGAGAAGAGGAGGAAAAAGTGGAATTCCCTCGTCTTAGGTGTTTTTTTCTAAATGTGGAGTTTGTTCTTTACGGTGTAGGTGAAATGACCTGAAACTGCCGATTCCCCCTCTTTGATGAAATTTCCCTCCCTCTGAAGGTTTTGCTCGTCCGCCAGTGTTTCACAATGCACTTATTACGTGATGGTCAGCACACATGTGCACTGAACATGAGGTAGTGGTTTCAAATACCACCAGAAATCTGAAACTTTTCATTTTCTTGGCTGAACTTTCTTTTATATATCAAAGACTGCATGTGTGTAACTTGATTGGCATGAAAACACATGCAAAAAATGGCTGGCGTAACTGAAAAAAACGCTGTTGAAACCCTGACTGTTTATAAAAATATAAAATAATAAAATATTATACTATTAATGTATAAAATAATAAATATAATAATAAAATATAATAAATAAAATTATTTAAAGATCCATCACCATGAGTATGAATCGGAAGCCGGACTCTTCGGCGAAAACGAAAGCCACTGACGGTTGGAATCACTGACTGACATAAAAAATTTAAAATTACTTTCACTATTTATATGATGATGATTTTTGTATTTGCTGATCAAATAAGACAGACTGAATACCTTTACTATATTACCATGATGACTGTTTCACTGACTGACCAGACTGACTGACGTTACGACTAAACTAACAAAAATTAGGAGAGATCATGAATGTGCACTTTTTCGCGACAAAGACTTTCGTGTGTGGCACTAGCGGACAAGAAGGGGTGGGAAAAGTGGAATTCCCCCTCTTTGGCGTTTTCAAAAAGTATAGTTGGTTCCCTAAGGTGTAGGTAAAGTGGCTCAATTTTTGTCAATTCCCCCTCTTTGGTGAAATTCCCCTCCCTTTGGAGGTTTGACTCGTCCGCCAGTGCTTTCGTGTGTGGTGTTCGGCCAACTGATCGTGCATTTATGATGTCTGATGAACAAGAGCTTCTAGGCTAACAAGGCAGTCGGATCGTCGGATGCATGGAAAAGTCTTCCAGATGTTCGAGATTCATTCATGGCAGACTCTCAAATTATGCCGTCTAGTCACTTCATGGTCATACGATATCTTTGTCATGTGTACTAATGCTTGTGTTATGGGCTTGGTCCTAATAAAAATTAAATGAAAATGAACAAAATTAAAACGAATTCCGATTGCTATTTCAACGAATTCCAGAGAAGAAGCCATCCAAATGGAAGACGGTGAGGCTGCGTATCCCCGACGTTCTCGAGTATGGACGGGAAGTGGGTATCCTGGCTCCGTTGCCCATGGAAGCGGTTAGTCAGTGTCGTGGGATCTGAACTCACTGGCTTTCAGAGTATGTTCATAGAGGGACATGTATGTAGAATATATCATCCATACACCGACAGACAGATATAAACTCTACATCGACAGACAGGCAAAAACACAGACAGACCAACACATCGACAAAAATTGAAATATACATGCTGCACATGACACACATGTCTGCATTGACAAACTGACAGACATGCGTCGATAAACAGACGTAAACTTTGACAGAGAGACACGCATCGATTAACAGACGTAAACTTTGACAGACAGACATGCATCGATAAACAGACGTAAACTTTGACAGACAGACATGCATCGATAAACAGACGTAAACTTTGACAGACAGACATGCGTCGATAAACAGACGTAAACTTTGACGGACAGACATGTTCATCGGACGTATTTTCAGAGTGATGGAGCTGCCGGTCTGTCCGGTATGCTGGCACTGGGACAGGATGAACCCACCCAGGATCGACTGGCAACGAGGACGGGCGACAAGGTGACTGACTGACTCACTCACTCACTCACTCACTCACTCACTCACTCACTCACTCACTCACTCACTCACTCACTCACTCACTCACTCACTCACTAACTCACTTATATACTCAATCACTCACTCACTCACTCACTCACTCACTCACTAACTCACTCATTCACTCACTCACTCACTCACTCACAGGTGAAACTACCAACCAACGATATATCCCTGAGTCATGAAGCGATTCCGTTCCTACCGCTGCCAATCGCCATTTTCTGCTTTGTCATGAACCTCTTTGTGGCTGGATCAGGTATTCAAGTACCGTAAGCCCATCTGTCAGTCAGTCAGTCAGTCAGTGTGTCAGTAAGTCAGTCACTCAGTCAGCCAGTCGGTCAGTCAGGTAGTCCGTCAGTCAATCCATTCAGTCTATCAGTCAGTTCATAGGTGACAAAGAAATCTGGCGTTTCAGGGACCTTTTTATCGGGCATATTTGGTATGGCCATCGGTCAACCACGCGTCAAAATGAAAGAAGGTCAGTCAATCTGTCAGTCATTTAGTTAGGCAGTCCGTCATAACCAGTCAGTCGGTCAGCCAGTCAATCAGTCAGTCAAAAAACAGTTAGTCAGTCAGTCAGCCAGTCGACCACTCTCTCAAGTTCAGGTCGTGAGCTTTTGGTATTGATCATCAATACGGACATCGGTATTTCCCAATTTATGACCGTCACCTTTTTTCTGGTTGGCTGGGGCTGGAGTGTGGCCTGGGGCGGTCTGATGATCGTGCATTCACGTGAGTGAGTGAGTGAGTGAGTGAGTGAGTGAGTGAGTGGGTGAGTGAGTGAGTGAGTGAGTGAGTGAGTGAGTGAGTGAGTGAGTGAGTGAGTGAGTGAGTGAGTGAGTGAGTGAGTGAGTGAGTGAGTGAGTGTGTGGGTGAGTGAGTTAGTTAGTTAGTGAGTGAGTGAGTGAGTGAGTGAGTGAGTGAGTGAGTGAGTGAGTGAGTGAGTGAGTTAGTGAGTGATTGATTGAGTGAGTGATTGAGTGAGTGAGTGAGTGAGTGAGTGAGTGAGTGAGTGAGTGAGTGAGTGAGTGAGTGAGTGAGTGAGTGAGTGAGTGAATGAATGAGTGAGTGAGTGAGTGAGTGTGTGAGTGTGTGTGAGTGAGTGAGTGAGTGAGTGAGTGAGTGAGTGAGTGAGTGAGTGAGTGAGTGAGTAGAGGTGAGTGAGTGAGTGAGTGAGTGAGTGAGTGAGTGAGTGAGTGAGTGAGTGCGAGTGAGTGACTGAGTAGTGAGTGAATGAGTAACCATTACAGTGGCATACCGGAGAGCACTGATCGCCCGGCGTAAGGAAGCAGTCGCGACGGCCGCTATCGAAGCCTTGACCAAAGATTCAGTCATGCATCGACGTGATGTACAGAAATTACTGTGAAAATAAAATTAGTCCATCATAATTATTTCATCGAAGTTATGTAAAAACAATCAAAAATCATAATTACTTTCACCGAAGTTATGTAAAAACAATCAAAATTCATAATTACTTTCACCGAAGTTATGTAAAAACGATCAAAAATCATAATTAATCTCAACCAGTTCCATTTCGATCAGTCAAACATGTCTCTGAAAACTAAAAAGCTTTTGTAATTTTTATGATTTGTCGTTACAACTGCAGTATCGCATAAAGTTTTTTTCTTCACAACATTATCCAGTGTTATAACTTCATTGTCTTTACCTTTATTCTGGCCATTAGTAAAATACAAGGAAACTGAATCACTTGAATAAATGATGGGTAATTGATACAAAGAAAAAAAGACCATTACTCTCAGAAAATCATGCATTTCATAGTGCATTTAGTTGACTTACATTGGAAATGTAGAAAATTTGGACTAATTTTGATTAGAAACTTCAAGATGCATTGGTGAAACTTATTC
>OZ038442.1:8820384-8857884 GCA_964036265.1 Daptonema setosum
CCAACACAAAAGATAGCGGTTGCTCAATGGTCGATGCAACTTTCATGTGGTTCAAAACTGGTAGAATAATTCACGTGCGACACAATTTATTTTTTCGGCTATAAATTGTTGTTTTTATGATTTGTCGTTACGATACGACTGCAGTATGGCATAATTTTTTTTCTTCAAAACATTATCCAGTAACGTTATTGTTTTGTCGCTTCCCTCGTCGAGTGGTTAAGGCGCCGGCCTCGCTCGCCGACGTTTCTGGTTCGAGCCCCGGGTTGAAACACAGCGCATTCAAGAACGTTGTTGATGATCAGTGATTGTCATTGTAAATTGGATGACCGTTATTTCACTATTGTGACTTGGTATCCTACTTTGCTATTATGGCATAACAACTGAATAAATTAGATTAGAATTGTTTTCACCTTTATTCTGGCCAGTAGTACAAGGAAACTGAATCACTTGAATAAATGATGGGTAATTGATACAAAGGAAAAAAGAAGATTTTCTTGGAGAATATCATGCATATCATGGTGCATTTAGTTGACTTACATTGGAAATGTAGAAAATTTGGGCTAATTTTGATCAATATGGTTCGAAAAACTGCAAAATCCGAACCGGGGACCCTTACACTATGAAACTTTATTTATCAATGAGAAAATCTCTCAACTTCTGCAACTTTTTTCTTAACATCACGTACTTGATTAATTTTTACCGTGACTTCTTCATTACTGAAGTCACCAAGTCACACTAATACAATATCAGAATGTTGTTTTCGTAGTAGCCGGAGAGATGGAATAAAGAGAGACTTTAAACCTAGATACATAGTTTTTTACATACATACATGTATGTATGTATGCTGTTTCTGCAAGCAAAAGTATTGTCAAAAACATCTGATAATGAAACATCACTAGCCTCAACTCAACTCAGTCGACACCATAGTTTAACACAGTGTAGCGTGGGGTGATGATGTTTGATGCGCGTGTTAACACTGATTGTCTGATGTTTCATTATCAGAAGTTTTGATCAATATTTTAGCTTGCAGAAACAACATACGGGCTTTACATACAGTAGGTCAGCATAAGTACTAGGCTATGTACAGGTGACAAAAAGGCAATGTGACTCTAAATGCCAGACATCTACATAAACCATCCATGAAGTTAAAATAAATTTTGTAGACATTCAATCAGTTGTAAAATTTCGTGAAATCCAAAAGTTTCCGGAATCTTTCTAAATATTTTTGGGGAAAAATTTCTCATTTTTCTACATTTCACTTTCGGCGCGTCGACGACGCAGATGACGAGTGGGCTTGCGGCTGCGCATCACGGCACCTAGTGAGTGAGTGAGTGAGTTGTTGCGCTGTTGAGCTGAGCGATAAGGTGAGACAGTGAGTGAGTGAGTGAGCGAATGAGTGAGTGAGTGAATGGGTGAGTGAGTGAGTGAGTGAGTGAGTGAGTGAGTGAGTGAGTGAGTGAGTGGGTGAATGAGTGGGTGAGTGATGAGTAGCTCCAAATAAGCTTTGAAATAAACCAACGGTTGGAAATCGGATAGCGCATATTCTTGAATTGGTGCAAACGTCTCTGATCGAAGCGAGCCCATACGAGAACTAAAAAAAATGAAGAATATGTGAGTGAATGACAATGAGTTATTGAGTGAGTTAGTGAGTGAGTGAATCAGTGAGTTAGTGATATTTCTTTGAACTTTTGATTCTCAGATGGATGTTGCCCGGCCGACGGTCGACCGTTGTTTCTATTTTGCGGTGGTGCTAAAAATCAGTCAGTCAGTCAGTCAGTCAGTCAGTCAGTCAGTCAGTCAGTCAGTCAGTCAGTCAGTCAGTCAGTCAGTCAGTCACTGACGAATATAGTGCGAGATGATGTTTTCCGGTCGCACAGTGTTGATGCTCTTCTTGAGGTTGGTGAAACGCAGTGCGTCAAGTGCGTAGTCGGATACGACGGGCTCAACGGCGAACATGCTGAGTGAGTGAGTGAGTGAGTGAGTGAGTGAGTGAGTGAGTGAGTGAGTGAGTGAGTAAGTGAGTGAGTGAGAGTGAGTGAGTGAGTGAGTGAGTGAGTGAGTGAGTGAGTGAGTGAGTGAGTGAGTGAGTGAGTGAGTGAGTGAGTGAGTGAGTGAGTGAGTGAGTGAGTGAGTGAGTGAGTGAGTGAGTGAGTGAGTGAGTGAGTGAGTGAGTGAGTGAGTGACTGAGTGAGTGAGTGAGTGAGTGAGTGAGTGAGTGAGTGAGTGAGTGAGTGAGTGAGTGAGTGAGCCGGTTGGTTGGTATAAATACCCACCTGACGATGTGCGTGAGCGTGTTTTTACTGGGTTGAGTTTTCCGATGAGATTCAGTGCAGCACCGAGGGTGATGATGAGTAGACGTGAGGTTCGGTAAAAAATAAGAAATGAAGTTGAGACCAAGAACCCGCGATTTTCATGCTCAGGACGTAAAGTTGGTTACGGTAAGTTTCAACTAGGTGAGTGAGTGGCTTCATTGCGAGTTATGTGAAAAATATTGAGTGAGGTGAGTGAGTGAGTGAGTGAGTGAGTGAGTGAGTGAGTGAGTGAGTCAATTTGTGAAACATTAGTTGTGTGTTCGTCATCGTCAGGTTTAGTTGCCATGCCAGTCGGAATATATATACACGTTTATAGGGTCGATTGAGCAGTCGTTTGGTTCAAGAATGCGAAAGCGTGCGAACTCTGCATCGACCCGTAGAAGTTTCTATGACAACCGCATGTGTAAAACTTCGACACATGCGACACAAATAATTTTTCCGGCTATAACCAATCCAAGCATAATTACAAACTGACAATGACTGACTGACTGACTGACTGACTGACTAACTGACTGACTGACTGACTGACTGACTGACTGACTGACTGACTGACTGACTGACTGACTGACTGACTGACTGACTGACTGACTGACTGAATGACACTGACTGACTGACTGACTGACTAACTGACTGACTGACTGACTGATTTGCTAACTAAATGACTTTTACTTTCCATAGATTTTTTCCATGCGCCAATCCCAAAAAATCTTGCATGAGAAAAAGTTTACGCCGGACAAATGTTTCAAATTTTTTCAACAGTGCGTGAAGAAAAAAAAATTCAATAACAATAAATAAATAAAATTACTTATATTTCATATTTTATTTTTTCTCATAGTTATTGCTGTTTGTAGGTCGCCGAAAATGAGTCCGAAAAAGTCGAAGAAGGAGAAGAAGGCGGCTGTTGAGAATGGCGATCTCGGGGTTGGTCGGCGGTTTTTTATCTTGTTAAATAAAAATCCTAATTCCCTAAAATAATTTTTTATCATAGATAGATTGTCTCATGAATTTTGTAACAACAGAACGTGATTTGATCTTCAGGAAATCCAGCACAGTGAGCAGTTCTATCTGAAACCATCGAACAAAGAGCCGACGCTCAACACCGAGAACTGGCCGCTCTTGCTCAAGGTTGGTCTCGTTATAATTTTTTTATTAATTCTTATTTCTTAGCCTCAATCATATATGCTTTGAATATCTGAAAGGGTATAATTGAAGATAATGGAGTGAGCAGGTTGATTGGTTTGTGATCTAAATTCTGTATCTTTGTCTGTAAAATTGAATCCGAAATGATTAGCTCAAGCATTTATCCTGTCAGAGAGTTATCAAGTGGTTCTAATGTTCTCAATGGTATGTATTCTAATATAGAACTTCGACAAGCTGAATGTTCGGACGAATCACTACACTCCGTTGGCCGAGGGATGTTCGCCGCTGCAGCGACCGATCAGAGACTACATAGGCGCAGGTTTCCTCAATTTGGACAAACCATCAAACCCGTCCAGTCACGAAGTTGTGGCCTGGATTAAAAAGATTCTCAAAGTCGATAAGACCGGTCACAGTGGCACGCTTGATCCCAAGGTTGGAACAGATCGGGTTTGCTTGATAAAACTTTGATACGGCGAAGTATGGTTGAAGTCCTAGACTGGACTTCACTTCATTCAGTTTAATTCGAAATACAATATTGCAGATTTCTCAAAAATTGATAGCCCCATTACGAAAAAATTACTCGTTGCAATGACTAGAGCGTGATGTTCGTATGTGTTTAGTCACGGTCAATTCATTTTTATTTGTCTCGATCATTGGATTATGAATACATAATTGGAAAGTTATCGGGAAAAGTAACAGTTTGATCGGAAAAGTAACAAATTACAAGTATTAGTCATATTCATATAAAGACGAATAATCTTAAAGCATATTGATATCCTGCTGTTCAATGAATTTACTGATTAATTTGCGATTTTTAAGATTATCTTTGGATACTTTTTCATATGTGTTAATGATTCTTTTTGATCAGAAATTTGCGTAAATAGAAGTCAAACTGCGGTCACGTCATGTGGAAAGTCTTCTCTCGAAACTTGCACGCGTGCTAATCGCTGATTCCAGTTTAGACTTTGGAAACTTTATGTATCTGGACTACCAAGAAAACCCGGATGCGATAACTCATAACTCAATGATTGTAAATTGCAGGTCTCCGGTTGTCTGATCGTGTGTATCGATCGCGCGACGCGTCTTGTCAAATCGCAGCAATCGGCTGGTAAAGAATACACGGCCATTTTCCGACTCCACCAACCGGTGGACAGTGAGAAGAAAATCAGACAGGTTGGTGTTTGTAAATAAGGAAAAAATGTTGTCGCATTTCAATCACATAAACGTAACGTTTACTATATTTTCGTCCGAAGAACGTTCGGACTTCGAACAACCATGTATCCATTTTTCTTAGTTAAAATCCGTACTTCAGAAAATGGGTCCCTTGAGTGTGAAAACTTGTTGAACTCGCTATTCGATTGATATACCGCTCTGGCGCTCTCATTTCAAAACATAACTGTCTTTCTCTGATGAATTATCTTGAGTTGCTTATGAAGTTTTTTAGTTTTAACAAGAATCGACTTAGAAGTTTTCTTAATTAAATTCTCACTTCTAATTTCTATGTCAGGCTTGCGAACAGCTAACGGGCGCTCTCTTCCAACGTCCACCACTGATCTCGGCCGTCAAGCGTCAGCTGCGCATTCGCACCATTTACGAGAACAAACTCGTCCAGTATGACGCCAAGCGAAACATGGGTTCGTGAGTTTTTTATGGCTTCATTTCTGAAGCCATTAAAGATCACTAATATCATATCAGAATGGTGTTGTGTAGTGAACAGATATGTTGAGTAAACTTGCGGACAATGGCAGTAACCCAACGCAACGTGTCGGGTTCTGTGTCTCGGAGTCGGGTTTCGAACCAGGATCATCGTTTTCTAGTCTGGCGCCCTACACAATAGACTAGGCAGACGAAATCATGTTAATGTTAATATAATTGATTATTGTTTTATGATTTCGTATTTTATTTTAATTTAATGTTCTGTAATTATTTTGCAGGTATCGCATGGATGTCCTGCGAGGCAGGTACGTACGTGCGAACTTGGTGCGTCCACTTGGGTCTGGTGCTCGGAGTCGGCGGTATGATGGAGGAGCTGCGGCGTAATCGCTCCGGAGTCGTTCACGAAGATGTTGGTGGTTTTTGGTTTTCATTATTTTGTGAAATGACCAACTTGAAAAAATCAGTGATAAACACGGTTAACATTTATGACTTCACTGGCGGATAAGCCAATCCTCCAATGGGAGTGGAATCTTTTCAAAGAAGGGGGAATAGACAGTTTTCAAGCCTTCCCTTTAGGGTTAGGGAACAAATTGTACTGTTTGTAAACGCCAAAGAGGGTGGAATTCCTTTTTTCCCACCCCTTCTGGGGTGACTTGAATCAACTCAAGTTGGCAACTCGTGGGCCGGTGATCGATTTCATTTCACTCGAAAAGATGAGTATTAGGAATTTCTTTCTTCAAGAGATTTTTAACGAAGCCGACTTGGCTAGTATAGTTAGTATTCAGGTGGTGCCAGAGAAGTAGAAAAGACTATAAATCTTGATTTTGTGTTCATTGGGCAAAGACTATTTATGTTTGATTATTGTTTTTAATTTTGTTTTCAAAAGCAATCGTAGGTTGAATGAAAGTATTTTATGATGCCAAAAGTGTCCGCCACATCAGTGATTTTTTTCTAATTATTTTTATTTTTTCCCCGTTTCAGGATGGTCTGGTCACTATGCACGATGTCATTGATGCTCAATACCTGTACGAACACCACAAGGACGAAACGTACCTGCGACGCATCATCCGTCCGTTGGAAGCCCTTCTCACCAAACACAAGCGCATCATCGTAAAGGACAGCTCGGTTGGTCACTCCCTTCCCTACGGACATGTAGTTTAGTTTGGTTGAACATGTTTGAATGTTTTACTTATTTTCCTTGGGTTTTTTATGTTAGTTTTGTCAGACCTTCGTTTCACAAAACCCACTGCGGATTATAAATCAATCATAGATAGTCTGTTTGGAACATAATTTTTCATATGAAAATTAGTTCACTGTTTCAAAAAGGTGTCTGAATTGGGACTTTTCCTCAACCGCTTACGTCGTGAAACGTTAGGACGTTAATCAAGAGTTTTATTCCAGGTGAACGCCATTTGCTATGGTGCCAAGATTCTGCTGCCGGGTGTGCTGCGTTTCGAGGATGGTATTGAGCTCAACCAGGAGATCGTCGTTGTAACCACCAAGGGCGAGGCCGTCTGCTTAGGTTGGTTTTTTGTACCATTCTCAATGGTTATGAGATTTTAAATAGACGTTATTTCTTTCGTTCTTCTTGATGATTTTTGGCCGGCATAGAAAAGGAACAGTGAACACCCACCAGTTTACCACTGATAATCGTGAACATCGTTTGGTTAGCCAACTCTGAAGCTGGAGTGGCGTTCTGTCTCCTGGTGTCAGCAGGACAAAATCCCAAACACCATTATCCCTCACCGTATGTGGTTCACCATTGTTGTGAATTGAGGGCCTACCCAACCAACAACCAACCAACACCCACCAGTGTTCTTTTCTTACTACACTTACACATGTTTCTTAATCATGGTATTGAATGGAATTTGTCTCCCGCCCGAGAGTTCTGAAATGGTTTTCGTAATGAAGTCTCCTGTTTATCAGCGAAAAATTATAGTATTGTAATTTTTGTTTTGTTACGAAAATGATGGAACTAGAATACTGTCCTATTTTTCTTCTCTTTTTCGTCTGGTACTGCTCATGTGATAGAGTTTTATTCATTCTATATTGCTCATGATTTTCAGCGATCGCACTGATGACTACGGCCACGATGTCAACATGCGACCACGGTGTGGTCGCCAAGATCAAACGCGTCATCATGAACAGAGACACTTATGCCAGGAAGTGGGGACTCGGACCGGTGGTTGGTTATTTGTGTAACAGAACAAAAGCGTTTTTCGAATCTTTTTATTGCTGTTATTCATGATTGTTATATAATAGCATAAATCCAGTTGTTACAGAATAGTTCATTAATTTGAGCATCATTGAGCAAGGTACCATTTTTGGGATTTCTTTATTACTGAACTGAAGTCATCAATGCACACTACACTGAATGCAATCCCGTAAGGCCGTAAATGATTGGTGTGTTCGTAGTGACCAGAGAGCCAGTTATTCATAAGGAAGTTTATTATTTCATTTATCTGGCTGTCAAAATCATTGATATCGATTGTTTTATTGAGAAAAATTTTAGTAGCGTGAATAGGTGGCAAAATAGTTATTCATATTTTATAAAATAGACGATAAATACCACGAAATAATATGGTAAATCTGAAATCAGGGTTGAACTTTATATTCACTCCAGGCGGCCAAGAAGAAGACCATGATCAAGGAGGGCCTACTGGACAAATACGGCAAACCGAACGACAAAACGCCCAACGCTTGGCAGAAAGAGTTTGTTTCCGGGTCTTATGCTTTATTTTCACTAATTTTTTTACAATATTGCAGATTCAGATTTCATTGGTTAGACTCTGATTGGATTGGTTTTTATAAATTACGAATTACAAAAAAAAATACACTGATTGGGTTGAACTAGAATACCAGAGTTGGAGTAGACTGAAGAAAGAAATATATAATAAAAAGTAAATGTGATGCATTGCATGATGATAATATTTCATGCAGTTTTCATATCTAAAGTTTTCTAGACGTCTTTTATTAATATTTTGTCTCTTTAACGTTTTTAATTTATTTTCAGTACCAAATCAGAACCGAAAGAGGACAATGATGAGGAGGAGGATAGCCAATCGGAGGAGGCCGTGGCGGTGCCAGTGAAAAAGGTTATAGTTGAAAATAAATTACTGTTCTAACTTCCAAGATTGCTTGTCGATGCAATTGTTATCTGTTCATTGCGAGCCATACCGAAAGAACTGAAGATAACTTGGCTGCAAATTTCTTTAGAATATACTAATTGTCTCCTCAACACTTTCTTATTAGCCACTTAAAAAGTTGTCCTTCAATATAATTTGACTTAATAACAACATTATATCTCTTTGTATTGTTTAGGATCGTTATTTTAGGGGTAAATTATTTTATCATAACTGAAAAATAACAGTGGTTTTACTATAAGTCATTATTACAGAGCAAAGTGAAACAGGAGCCGGCTGTCGAGACTCCCGCGTCCACCCCGAAATCATCGAAGAAACGCAAGAAGCAGGAAAGCAGCTCGTCTTCGTCCAGTTCCGACTCCGATTGAGTGTGTGAAAAAAATGGATAAATTGTTTATGTTTTCGTATTTTTTCGGTTCCTGACAATTTTTTGAGTCTTCAATGTTTTGAAGACTAGTGAATAATAAAACAGAACATAAATGGAAGGAACCCACCGAATATACGAGCATTTATCACCGACCGAATGGATCAGCTGTGAGCTAAAATCTAACAGAAAGTTTTTTAAATAACATTTGATTAAATTTGATTGTTTTGTTCTCCGGACGTCCAAGTGTTTTATTTCCAATGGAAAGCTTTTTTTTACTCAAGAGTTTTTGTTATATCATTATTACCGTCAATTGGATGCTCGGGAGGAAGTTGTTGATTTTTATTTCAGTCAATCATAGTGATTTATTGATGATTGGGTTTGAATGGTTCAAAATCGGGGTACTTGGAGAATTTCACATAAGAAACAGTCATTATAATAAACTGAACATTCAAATTGGTCGTTAAAACAATCAGATAATCATCATAGATAATCCTATGCCCGATTTCTTCACATTCTTATATTGTAAAAATTTTATTAAAGAGAACACCAAATCTGGAATTCCGAATTTTTCGAGAATGCTGATAATTGCTGCCATTCGTATGATGTTATCGTGGAAAGCACAGTTTATTCACTGAAATTTTGAAGAAAAAAAAGTTTTTGAATTTTTTTCTTTACGGTAAACTGCCATTTCTACTTTTCTCCATGAATTTATTGACCTGTTACTCTGAAAGTCATCGTTGTTATGTTTTCGCATTTTTGCCTTTTTTGTTGATTTGATTTTTATATTACTGTCGGTGATGATTTCCCTGGTATTTTTTTACTAACTCACAAAAATGTCTTATTTCCTCTGCGATTGGTAATGTTGATTCTGGAATTTTAGATTTTGATTGTGATAAAAACAAATAATTTTATAAAAAATATTTGAAACAAGGAATAGACAAACCTTTACCAATCGCAACTCGCCAATACACAGAAATCGACTAGCGCCTTCAGTTGTTTGTAGAAATTCGAATCAAATCTCTCTCTGACTTGATTTGTTTACGTTCGCAATTTTCTGACTGACCTGTCATTAGATTCTGCGATAGAAATGCATGTTGACATACTACAAAACACTTATCATAAAGTTGACCTACAAATTTTGTTATGTTTTATTTCTTATCGTTGTTGCCGTTTTGTAAAAATTATTTTTACTCATCGTTTGGCCTGTTACGGAATAATGAAGAGTTTTGATTGAAATTTATTAAGCGTGGTTGAATATCGGATTAAGTAATGAGGTTATTTGGGGCTTTTGGCCTGCCGGATTTATTAAGATCGGCTATTTTATTCGATTCGGGAATTTTTTATTGGAACAATTACAAAAACTTTCCGGTAGATTTATAAATTCGATGAATCCTTCCTGTAATCATGATTTATTGTGGATTTCAGTGAAGAAGCCATGAATTTCGAAGAGCGAGCATCTGTTAGCACCGATTGGGGACGTTGGTGGCAGACGTGTGATGAGGTTGGGTTATTCAATTTAGATTATATTTTAATTTAATCTAATTCTTAAGTAATGGTTGGCGATGGCTGGAAAAGCGCAGAATAACAACTAATCAGTCAGATTTTCTTGAATCCAGTATCTACAATCACCAGTTTTCAGGTTTGCATCGAGATCCATAGCCCGAGTGTGATCACTTCCAAACAGGTGAAATGTACCATACAATTGACCAGTGGCTGTTGTACCATCGAAGAACGGCAGATATTCAAGGGCGATTGGCACAACAAAGTGTGCGTGGATGACAGTACTTGGACGTTAGGTTGATGCCATTATCGTTTCAGTCACTCGCCAACATTAGCGGACGAGAAGGGGAGGGAAAAGTGGAATTCCCCTCTCTTTGGCAATTTCAAAATGTTGAATTTGTTCCCTAAGGTGTAGGTAAAATGACCTGAGAATTCCTAATTCCCCCTCTTTGATGCAATTCCCCTCCCTTTGGAGGGTTAGCTCGTCCGCCAGTGCTAGCCAACAAAAAGGAGAAACTATCCTATCCACAAAAAACTTTCCTTAAAATGTACGTGAAATTATATCAAAAGTATTCTTTATCTTTTTTTTTTGAAAAATAACACTTTTCTTCCGAAAATCGAGTAGCTTATTGTACCTACCACCGCTTCATGATTGTCTTGTCTGCATATTTCCAAAACCCAGTAATTTTCCTATAATTTTTCCCAGTGGTGGGCAGCGGGCCCCCCCCCCAAAAAAAAACAGGGCGGGAGGGTGCCCTTGATCGATCGACCGTAAGAGAGATTTTCAGAATTGACCCATTGACCGTAACGGTCAAAACTTGAGAGAATTTACTGTCAAAATGACCTAAAATTACACGAAATCGCCTAAAAAACGACCAAAAATTGGTCGAAAACGTTTCAAGTTTAATTTTTTTTTCAAAAATTGGTTGAAAACGTTTTAACTTTAAAAAAATCGACCAAAAATTGGTCGAAAACGTTTCAAGTTTTAAAATCAGTGTTCGTTGGATCGATTCGATGCACGATACGATGATTGATTTATGGTGCTGGATGATATACTCAGTACTGTATTATCAACCAACAGTGCGCGCCACTAGATACGTTTCTAATACAAATCAGTGGGCTAAATGCAGAAGTTTCGACGCTGTGCACTCAACTTGTCAGTTTTCAGATCTTTCTGATACAAATCTGCGGGCTTCAAAATGCAAAAATTTCGGCGCTGGGCGCCACTCAGCCTGTCAATTTCCAGCTATGTTTCCAATACTAATCAACGGGCTTCAGATGCTAAGAATTCGGAGCTGTGCACCACTCAGCCTGCCAGTTTTCAGATATGTTTCTAATACAAATCAGCGCACTTCAAATGTTAAAATTTCGGCGCTGCGCGCCAGTCAGCCTGGCAGTTTTCAGATATGTTTCCTATACGAATCAGCGGGCTTCAAAATGCTTGAGTTTCGACGCTGTGCGCCACTCAGCCTGTCAGTTTTCAGATATGTTTCTAATACAAATCAGCACGCTTCAAATGCCAAAATTTCGACGCTACGCGCCACTCAGTTTGTCAGGTTTCAAATAAGTTTCTAATACAAATCAGCGGGCTTCAAAATGCCAAAATTTCGGCGCTGCGCGCCATTCAACCTGCCAGTTTCCAGATATGTTTCTAATACAAAACAGAGCGCTTCAAATGCCAAAATTTCGGCGCTGCGCGCCAGTCAGCCTGTCACTTTTCAGATACGTTTCTTATACAAATCGGCGGGCTTCAAAATGCTTAAGTTTTGACGCTTTGCGCCACTCAGCCTGTCAGTTTTCAGATACGTTTCTAATACTAATCAAAGGGCTTCAAAATGCAAAAAAATTTAGCGCTACGCGCCAATCAGCCAGTCAGGTTTCAGATATGTTTCTAATACAAATCAGCGGGCTTCAAAATGCCAAAATTTCGACGCCGCGCTCTTTCAGTCTGTCAATTTTCTGTTATGTTTCTTATACAAATCAGCGGCTTTCAAAATGCTGAAATTTCGGTCATTATTTCAAGCCATTACTGATGTTTTTGAGTTAAAAATTCGACTTCATTTAATGTTGACCGTCATGCCCCCCCCCCCCAAAAACGAAACCCGGGAGGGTGCCTGACCGTAAGACCGATTTTTGAAAAAGTGTATGACCGTAACGCCATTTTGGCCAAATTCGCTGCCCACCACTGATTTTTCCTATACACGAAATCTTATAAGGTGGGTGATCACTGAAATACCACCGCTGCGCGGGCCTAACGCGCTTGTCCTCGCTCCCGCTCGGACAAGCCAGCCTAACGATAGGTAATCGGGGGTTAACGGACAGTAAAACTTCATATGGAATATATTTTTGGTGAAATTTTTTTCGGCGTTTAGTAAAAATTCTAGAAAAATTACTGGGTTTTGTAATTTTGCGTCTTGTCTACCACAACCAGTTTATAATTTTTATGAGCCTAGTATTAACATTTTTTAGAAGGCTGAACTATTTTAAATGACTATTAGCTATTTTTAAATTTTTTTTTTGACCTTTTCACTAATTTTAGAAGACGGTCGTCTCATCCGCATTATCCTACAAAAGGCGCAACCCGGTGCGGATCAGTTATGGCCGAGTCTGTTGAAGAAGTCGGATGATGACGGTCAGGTCTACGCGGCCGATCCGATCACTCGCGATGCCATGCAAAAGACATTGACTTTGCAGAGGTTTCAAAATGAGGTGAGTTTCATGTACAATCTTTATGTTGGCCAATTTGACCAATTGATCTGAAAGTATTTGGGTATTAACCCTGGACCGACCCAATTGTCATTAGGGAATGCAAAAATTGTACAATCACTCAATCAATGATTTTTAATAACTTATGAAAATGAGACAGTTCCTGACAGTTTTATATCAAAAGTCTTGTGCAGCGCAATTAAATTAAATTCATTTTTTTCAATTTCATATTTAGTTTGTATTTGTAAAAATTTTCCTTTATTTATATTCAGAATCCCGGCATGGATTTCTCGGGCGCCGAAATCACCGGGCAATATCAGGACGGTGGACCGCGGTTGCCTGTGTAAATTTGAAGTCGATTTCGTTGGCTTGATTATCCATATATCAGAAGTTATTCTTCTTTGTACATATCATTGTACATAAAAGGTGTTTTTTATTTATGAATAAACGTTAAAATACTAATCTCTTCTTCGGTACTATTCTGAATTCAAACGCGTGGGTTTTCACGTAACCCGACGACTGTGCAATCGACTCTCGTATACCGCAATGCAATGTATACCATACAAACACACATACTTTTGGTGCAGTAGCGCATGATACATATAGTCTGTGGTGTGGTGTGCTGTTATGTATGATATTCCCAGTGGGACTGACCAGTGACCACTTGTTGAAGAGCTAAGTTTCAAGTTCGGGATTAAAACAAATATCGTTTTTTAACCTTTCATTTGAGAAGTTGAAATTCCATAACATCTATATTACATTTCTATGTACTTTGAGTTGAATGACTATGCTACTCTCATGTGCTGGTGTAAGAACTATATGCCATAATGTTCATAATACCATTGTAAGGGTCTTTGTTTGGCTGCTGCGGTCTGTGGCTTCTTGGTGTATGTGTGCCCTGTTTATCGCTCTCTTTGGTTGTTCATTAGTTTATATGTAGGTAGATGAGCAGTATGTTATTGATGTTGTTATGAATCTGATGTTGAAAATCAACAAAGTTTTAAATCTCAATAGTTTTTTAGTTGGACTACACTTACTGTTCATGAGATGTCCGAGTCCGACTTCACACCTCGAGCTTAACTTTACAGTCCCCGACCGGTTCATCATTCCATTAGCCTCAGTTTGATCACGGTCTTTTATGATTCCACTTGAAGATCTAACCATAAAAATATTTTCAGACATCAATCAAGTTTTTTTCTCCAAAAATGTGGTCCCGTCCCAGCCGGCTACTGTCAGGTACCAGAAAATATCACGATCTGGTGCGGCGATTTTTGACCACAAATTCTGGTCAATCCGCTGGAAATAATGGTGGTGGCAGTTCTTCCACATCTTCGGAATCCGGCGGCACCAAATATGGTTCCACCGCCTATATGACCATATTTGGTACGGCAGCTGGCGTCTCGGCCGCCGCTTTATACGCCTATTATCATTATAATGGCGGATTGACGCGGCTGCATGCGCTCTCTCGACAAAAGGTTGGTTTTTATGAATAAAAATAATGAAAACTGTATGAAATAATGTAATGGATTTGATATATTGGAAAAGAGTTGTACAACTATGGGGGAGGATAAATGATACGGAAATCGATTGACTTTCAAGGCAATCACACTATTTTGTCACTTCACAATTTCACTGAAATTTGAGTTGACACAATTTGATTTTCGTGATGTGGTGGTGAGCGTGAGAGTGAAGTGTAGTTCTGTTACCTATAACAATTAATTACTTTGATTAACCAACTTATATTTCAGGCTTGTTGTGTCTTATTATTGAGACAAACAAATGCATAACACTGTTTCCCTTCAATAAGCTGCTTGTTGTGTTTTGAATAACGGCTACTTGAAATCAATTTTTTATTCTTAATGTAACTTTGATGTTCTATTTTCTACTGTATTAATTGTGTTTTCAATGGTCTGACTTTTTGACTTTCTACGTGTGTTAGTGTTGATTCAATTTTTTTTATCAATTAGTCAACTTCAATCTAAACTTCAGGAGCAAGACGCAAAGGTAACCGTTGATTTATGTATATGTTTATCCTTTGCACATTGTTTTTTTGTCAATGTCTCCCGTTCCGTTTGTATTCCGTTCATTACCTGCTTGATTGGCTAACTACTAGCATTAATGAATTGCAATCAGGGTGGCTTAAGCATGTGTCTACCACTTAGGTCTAGTGTTAGGAAAAAATTGGTTAACGAAAAGTTAGATGTTCTCAAAGCCAGAGTTTTCCCAACATCGTGTACATTTAGTTTAGCAGTACACACTCACAGTCAATCCAGCTTTGTATTTTTGGTTCGAAAATATTTTTTAGCCCCCACAATTTTTGACGAGAATGTAATATTCCTAGATATTTTCAGCGTTATGATTTTTAGTTTGTGACGTCCAGGTGAACAGAGAAAATATTAACAAGTACTTCATCAGCATAACATGAAAAGTAATTTTTCATCTTATTAGTAAATTTCTAGTCTGCTGATAGTCATTTTTCTGTTAATTTCTGTAGTTTAACACTAAACCACAGCGATGATTATGCTTTGTTTGTTGATTGAAAACAATTTGAATAAAATTTAGTTTAATGCTCTAATTCTACGTGCTTGCTTTGTTTCATCATCCAATTGTTTTTCGTTAAACTGTCTTGAGTTGAAACAGAATGTTAGATTGTATGAGCATGGGGTAGCTGGGAGTTTCATTGACTAACTTCAGTCTTGTTGATCTGCTGGGATGGTGTTGGGAAATCGTGAATCGGTTGTTCACCATTTGTTCCTCCGCAGTAGTGGGATGTCTTTAGGGTGCTTTCAGAGTTCAAAGGAAAGTAAATGTAAAAGTAAAAACTTGAAACCTTTTAATCAAAAAAACGGAAACAAAATTGACTAACCACTCTATAGGTTTACATATTTTACTTTCCATTTTACTTTCCTTTGAACTCTGAAAGCACCCTTACTGTTTGGGGTGGCGACAGACAGATTCGTAGATTTGAAAATAATGATAAATGAAAGGTTTATTATAGGTGATTTTTGCTCCATGCTCCATCCTAACTTTATTCGTATTTGCGGCTGGCCGAATCTGACCAGACATGAGTCTCCCCCGCTAAAACCAAAAAACCACCAACTATCCATGATATCATTATTATCGAAATCTATGGTAGTATTTTCAAATTTTCGAAAATATCTATGTATGTTTAGAAGTTATGTATTTATACCTTTCCAATATTAGGTTGACGATGCGGCCAAGGCGACTTCTGGAAAACCGATTCTGACCACTCGTGAGCGACGTTTCGTCAACTTTGCTTCGTTGGAGCACAAGGGTCAGATCTACATGACGCCGAGGGATTTCCTTGATTCAGTCACTGAGGAACGCCCGAGATGTTGGTGGTTGTTTGTTTGGGATTACTTTACTAACTCGTTCGCACACTGGCTTTTTCAATCACTGACTCGTTTGCGCGTTAACTCATGCAATGCCTGACTCACGCAATCAATCACTCACTGCAAGTCGAATAAAGCGTCATTTGCTCAACGAGTCCGATGTGAATGGCACTCCCTTACATACCCACATAATAACTCACCCATTCACTCACTCGCTCACAGGTCGCATCAAGCTTCACGTGCTCAACGTATCCGACGTGAATGAACCATTTTTATTCACTCACTCACTCACTAACTCACTTACATACTCACTCACTCACTCACCTCACTCACTCACTCACACTCACTCACTCACTCACTCACACTCACTCACTCGTCACACTCACTCACTCACTCACTCACTAACTCACTTACATACTCACTCACTCACTCACTCACCTCACTCACTCACTCACTCACACTCACTCCCTCCCTCACTCACTCACTCACTCACTCACTGACTCACTCACAGGTCGCATCAAGCGTCACGTGCTTAACGAATCCGACGTGAATGAACCATTTTTATTCACTTTATCACTCACTCTCTCACTCAATCACTCACTCAGTCACTCACTCACTCACACTCACTCACTCACTCATTCGTCACACTCACTCACTCACTCACTCACTCACTCACAGGTCGCATCAAGCGTCACCTGCTCAACGAATCCGACTTGAATGAATCATTTTTACTCACTCTATCACTCTCTCTCACTCACTCACACTCACTCACTCTCTCACTCACTCACTCACTCACTCACTCACTCACTCACTCACTCACTCACAGGTCGCATCAAGCGTCACGTGCTTAACGAATCCGACGTGAATGAACCATTTCTACTCACTCTATCACTCTCTCTCACTCACTCACTCACACTCACTCACACTCACTCACTCACTCACTCACTCACTCACTCACTCACTCACTCACTCACAGGTCGCATCAAGCGTCACGTGCTCAACGAATCCGACGTGAATGAACCATTTTTATTCACTTTATCACTCACTCTCTCACTCAATCACTCACTCAGTCACTCACTCACTCACTCACTCACTCACTCACTCACTCACTCACTCACTCACTCACAGGTCGCATCAAGCGTCACGTGCTCAACGAATCTGATGTGAATAATCTGTTGTCCAAGGCCCCATCTCGACGATACTCCGGCAGTAATCTGTTCCGTTCCATGGACGATGTCGGGATTATCTCCTTCACCGAATACCTGTTCCTGCTGTCCGTGTTGACGAGTTGGTGTATTTATATTTTGTACACAAATTTTGTAGATGTTGAATTTGAATGTTTGAATTATAGATTTGATTGAATTTAGTCGCGACTTTTATTGCTAAGCAGCCATGCAGCTCAAAAGTTTCACCAGCTTTGGGGTGATAATTAAAGGACTAGGTACATTTATAGTGTATAGTACATTTTTTATAGTGTATGTAGGTATATATACAAAAAAAATCCAGATTAACAGGTTTTCACTGTCGCGTAATCTGTTGCTTTTAAGGATTTTCAATGGTTTTTTAGTTTTTCATTAATTTTTGATGGTAGTTAATTGGTCTGATTGTTTTTAATAAAAAGAATGTTATTTAACGTTTCTATGATATAATAAATGTTGCCAGGCTGCAACAACTGTTATGATTCAGGTAACTAATCAGAATAGATTCCATTCCAGGAAACCTTTTACCCAGTGATAATTTCATAAAGATTCCTTAACCATAAAAAACCAGCATCTAGTGTTATTATAACCTCAAATTACTTTACTTGCAGAAGCGTAAGTTTGAACATCCTCATGTTTCATAGATCAGTCAGTAAATATTGGTCTCTGAGACTAATGATTCTGTACAACGTGTACCAAAAATGATCCCAAAAAATTTTTTCTTTCATTTTGCGACGATTCAAATTTTCCATGAATTTGCATCAAATTAATTTGTGATTGTACTTGCATAATTGTTGCTTTTCAGAAAACTTATTTCTGGAATTTTTTCAGAACCCAAAAATGGTTTCCGCATCGCGTTCAACATGTTCGATCGAGATGGCAACCAGCGTGTAGATCGGCGCGAATTCCTCGTGGTTGGTGGGGTTTTGAATTTTCAAATTTGAGTTTTTGGCGCCAAAATTTATATTCAGATATGTTTCATTTTCAGCTATATAATCATTATTTCAGTATTTCAGGCAATTATTACATTAAAATGTATATAATTTGAAGTATTTCAGATACTTTTGGGTATATTCACGAAAACTGTCTTTCTTAATTGAAGTCCACAAATTGGGTTGCAAAATCTCAATGTCTCGATATGTTTCTAAGTTAATGTCGAATACAGTCGGGTTTATTTTCGTCGCATTGTGAGCCTTCTTGGTTTTCAGCAAATTAGCCAAATCTAGTCGTCAACGTTTCTGTAAAAAATTTCGTGTTTCGTTCAAAATTTGTAATTGGGAAGTCAGTTTTTACGTTACTCGTAATTGCCGCAACTGTTCTCGGATTTGTTAAGCATCGTAATCAGTTTTAGCGAGCTTGTGTGTGATTTTGGGTTTTATTTGTCTCTTGTCTTATGAGCGAAAAGATGGGTTCCCTGTGTAACATCTCAACGTACAGTGGAGCCCTGTTTGATCAAAATCTTGAAGAAAATCTTGAAAGAAAAAAGCGCGTGCAATGATTTGGGCCGAGTGAGCATGAATGAACGATAAGGATACATATTCGGAAGATTATACGAATTTCTTCAAGAATGTCGACTTACTAAATTGACTGTTTTATCTTTCAAATATGTTACGAAAGAACATTATCTGGGTTAGTAAGCCGTTATTCTTCACTCGGTTGGTATTTATTATGACTTAGAAATTAGAATTGATGATGACATGTAATAGGTATGGAATTACTACTACGTATGTGAGCGTATCGGCAGTCATGCATATATTACGAAGTCCGTTCAAAGTTACCGCTACTAAAAAAATCCGTAAACCTTTTCTACATTCAAAATGTTTTTCAAAATATTCAAACTTTTCAAAATTTCGACGGTAATTTCGCCGTTTGTGTGCGTTACGTTTCGCACCCGTAGTATAGGCCTTCAAACATGACATTTCACTCTAAATATTGGTAAAAATAATCGAAAATCACCATGAATAACGTTGTTCTGACCCAATTTGGAGGTGATATCGTGCGTCGAGTCTGGCAATCAGTCGCCGCGCGGCGCTCGGGTACGTGTCCCGTATTTTCTTGTGTTTTGTGCTCGCTATCATGTTTTTGATTTTTTCGTTGTGATTATTTTTCGGGTTGTTCTTCTCGGTGACTGGTTATTTATGGAAAATGGTGGAGGGGAAAAGTTTTCATTTTGACATTTTTTCTATTGACGGTGAACCGGAGTTTTCCTACAGTGGTGATTTTGGATTCCTTACTATATTGGATTCTGAGACTGGTGTGTTATGGAATGGAAAGGCTGCTGATAATCCATAATTCAGGATTATACGTTGTTGATTCATGATAATCTTCAAAACTCCCAGTTGTTATGAAAAAACGGTGATCCAAGTTTAGAACAAATGTCGTAATTTTAACTAATTTATCGCCTCACCATTGAAAACATTGTATCTGAATTTGCTGCTTTACGTTGCGGCATTAAGAGTTTGATTAGCCACGGTCTATTTGATGTTGTCTATCATTGTTAAGAAACGTAATTCAAATCTATATTGACCGTAGCTCATTCATACTCTTTATATTCAGCATTTCTATAATGTGTGCATATCGATTGACGATAATGGATCAATCGGGTTTCAACTGAGGCTGGTTTTGTGTTAATAGGTGATAAAACTTGGATTAACCAACCAAAATTTGGATTTGCGGTTCATAGAAAGTACGAAAAGCCAAACCATGTCACAAAACCATTGCCTCGACGTTTTAGTAGGTGGTATCATATAGTTTTTTCATGGAATGGATGGGCTTTGGATCTAGATCATGAAATTAAAGAGAATGCAGCCTGTTTTATGCATACGAGCTTCAAGGTGTTAGATTCCGTGCACATTTTCGCTTTGTTCACTTATTTTCGCCTAACTAACTACACGGCAGCTTCCAGTGCACCGTAACAGTTTGAACGGCGCTAACATGCTGAATTCAGATTTACCTGTATTTATATGAATTTTATTTGAATGAATTTGGTTGCCTTAGTGAACTTTTTGTAGTGTCTAGGAATTCACCTCACCGATAGTATGTAGAGAACAGATGACCAACTCAGTTCTCCGATAAATAGATAACGATGCACAATTCACTGTGTTGAAGTGGTTGCCAAATAACATGGTTTAGTGACAACTACTATGATATCCCAAAATCTGTAATTTACTTCATTTTTTGAATGACTCATTGAATGGCTCACACATGTATAGTGTGTACTTAGGAGCTATCCAAAATTCATTGCGATACCCGCGCGATCGTGGTTCCATGTGTTTCATGCTTATCTCCTGTGTTACACCTCGGTTCAGTTCTACAATGCATGAGGACAGGACGCGCGAAATCGCAAGTGAATTATGAATGGAATAGCATAGTGCCTTAGCCCTTAGTGTTTGTTCATGAAAGGATGCTTTAGATATTTAGTGTGGCATTGTGAAGTAAAACACAGTGGTGAAAGTGGTGATTTTACGTGAGCACAAAAACTATGTTTCAGTAGGGTTATTGTGGGCTTTTAGCATGGGCAGAACTTAGCGTAATTGTATTGGGATTTATGTTCATGATTGTCTTTCCGAAAGTTTTGCTTACTGTTTTTTGGTATGATTACCTGTGTTTGTATTTGCGAGCTGAACCTCAATTAAGCCTGATTATCCTTATATGAATCATGATGTTAAAATCATTCATGTTTTGTTTGCTATTGTATTCGTGTTTATGGCTGTATATGAAAACATAATTTCAATTACACCCGTTAGATTTGATCTTTTCTCAAACTCATTTGATTTGATCCAGAAAAGTAATAATTTCATTTTCAAAATCTCAACTGTTTTCTCTCCCATTCGGTATTTTTGCTTTGTTGTGTTCTCCACCGATGATTTTATTAAGGCTTTTCACGATTTGATATAGTTTTTGATTGATTTTTTATTAGGGCTTTGTTGTTGATTGCAGTTATTACGCGAATGAGATTTCTTGATTAGATTTTAATTTTATATTTTTTCTGCACTTCGTTAGCTGATGTGTATGTTTTTTTATTATCATCTCGTTCGGAGTAGAGTTAGATGTCAAATCTGTTAGATAATTTCAGTAGAACATATACATGTCTAGGGTGTCGAGTGTGGGTTTCACGATTTTTAGTCAATTATGTTTTGCAGATCATCTTTAACTTTTTTTGTTTTCAAATTCCAAATTTTGCTTGGCCGCTGGCTGCGTGAATGCCAATTGTTGTTACAGTGTTTTGTAAATTACATTTTATTTAATGTTGTTGCTATAAGTATGTTATTTTTCATGACTGAATTACAAATTTTACTCCTTGCCTTTGTGAACATTATGTGTAATTGGTTTTCTCGAACAAAGTCTTGAATATGCAAAATACAATAAATCACCTGGCGGAGTGCCTTTTGGGTGAAAGAAAAATAGTAAATCCAGTCATGAACTCGATCGAAGCATATTTATTTATTGGTTGCTATTTTCTTACTGCGTATTTGTAGATTCAGCACTTGTTGGCTGCGATGCGTCGCAGTGGCAAAGTCGGTAAAATCGAGTATTACGTTAGTTGTTGTCTCGTCTCCTGTCCCGTGCGTGCACACCCAATCCTCTGAAGCAGTGTTTCACAGTCCATGATGTTTTTCATTAAATTATAAGCAGAAAATTCAAAGTTCACGCAATTCTGTAAAAAATGAATTAGTTCCCAGTAATCTGTTATAGACTTATAGTGCTCAACTTTTTTGTCCAGATAGTGAGAGATCTCATGGATTGTGAGATTATGAACAAACCGTTAAAAATGTTGAGGTTTAGTAACATAATCAGGTACTGTTGTTAGCTATTGTTAAAAAAAATTTAAGCAAAAAAAGTTCCACATTAAAATATACACAAGTTCACATTCTCTAACTTAACCAAAATACTATTATATTTGTTTGACTAACAGCATGTTTTACTTCATGAATTAATTCACCATCGCGTTTTTTGTAGAATAGTTTTTTTAAAGAAATAAATAGCATTCGTTTATTTAATATTTTCAACTATGAATTGATCATCTGATGGGTTTGTTTTTCTTGGTGTTCCTGCGTCGGAATCCCTATTTTATATTCTATGTTGAGCACGGCTTTGCTTCGGTTTTTTTTAGTTGTTTATGTTATCCTGTTATGATTTAAATTTGAATATGCGTTAAATGCAGACTTTCCACTTATTTTGGCTATAGAAAAATTCTCTCAATTCTCCCCACAATTTCCTTGATCCCTCTGTTCATATATATTGTGTTGTATTTTTCAATGTTGCTTTATTTGGTTCGCTTTTTGGTGGCTTTATGTTTTGATAAGTTCCAGCTTTAGTTGCCGCTTCAACCTCACTCGTATTTTTTCTCATAACACCCTGCTTAACTCCATTATTGTTTGTAATAGAAGTCATGCACTGTTTTATTTTTTTTATTTTTATAAAAAGATGTTTTTTGAAGTATCAGTTTTTTACATTTTAATTGTTTACATTTGATGTATTGAACATTGATTCATTCAACATTGATTAGATTGAATGCGATTGAATGTAGTGATGACTAGTTTTTTTATATTAATGCTTATCCTTGTATTTTATGAGGTATTTGCATGTCAAGATCTATATTACTCGTAGCCTCGTATCGTAGGTGAAAATGATCATCCTGCTCTTGGCTTAGTAAGCTATGTTTGCTTTTACTTACTATTCTACTAACTTGAAATGGCGATGCTTGCTCTTTCTACCTTATATTCACATGGCTTTTCCATCATGACATCATGATAGCTTGGTCTCGAATTATTACGACCGATTAGTAAAGTGTTCTCATCAAATGTCTTCGAATCAAGTTGTCTGGTGGATGATTTACACCCGTTGTAGATTGCATATTTTCCCTGTCTCATATTTTAATTGTAAATTTGTACATTCTGTATACAATGACTTGATGTTGAACTCTCCTGAGTGCTTTTATTCGCTATTCTAGCCTACTAATCCTTATTGATAATTGATAATAATAACTAACTGCAACTTTGCACGCTCAATACAGCACATATACTGCAGTATCGATGAGTGGAATGGTATGTAATCAGTACTACATACATACATGCCATTGAAACAATAAATGTTAAGTAACTGATTATGCCAAAATTTCACTCGAATGAGAACTATTAACTGCATGAAATGCACAACTAAAACTTCGGTGCTCTCACTTCTATGTATCCTATCTGAATCTGACACTGTAAGCATGGTTGTCTGGTATGGGTCGGCAAGAGTCGTTCTCCAAAATTTTAAGTCTTATGAGACTAGACTTTCATCAAGTTTTGCCGACTATACTCATCTAGCTGTATATACAGTGAAGCACCTTGATTTATAATATGGCATTCACCATTAGTTAGCATTCGGATTTCAAAAACGCTTTTTTATAGGTGATATGCACGTAGAAAAGGCCTTTTAATGCGCGGAGCAAGTTGGCTCTTGCTCAAATTTAATCCGTGTCTAATTGTGAATGGTGAATGCCATGTACATTGCATCGTGCCATACATACCGTGTCCAATAATACCTAACTACAAATTTATCTGAATGCAACGCAACTAATATTCGCACACCCTGTATTTACGGCCGGCACCCTATTGTCGGCTAGCAAGATCGGCCAACTAGTGTTGTAATCCAAAGTTCATGATATTGTAAAACTTTTCCCAGTTAATATTAGCAAAATAGAAATTGTATTTCTCTCGAACTTCTGAAATTGAAATGAGTTTCTAACTTCAAAACCTGCAGACAATCAACTGGAAAGAGTTTTACTTGATGAGCTTCAGGTACTGCAGTTGTTAGCCGATCTATTCACAGATTAGAATCAGACTGGTCTAACTGGAAGGTTGTGTGAATCATTTGGTTCTTGGTGTACTCTTTCCAATGTAACTCATCTCGAAATTGGTTCAAAAAAAGAGACAACAAAAAGTCTGTATGTAGAAATGTTCACAAACTCCCTCTTTTTAATAAAGAATCATGGTTCAGGCATAACTTCAGTGACCAGTTCTTGGGTGTCCGATATTTTCTTCCATTCGCGAACTATTAAGGATGTTTGGTCACTGATTCCTATCTTATATTATGGAAATGTATTCTGTAAAAAAAGTTTTTGATTAATTAAGTACATGTTGGTGGGGATCTATAACCAAACTTCTTTTTCAAAAGTTTCCGTTACTACCTGAATAGGTTATGTATCACCTGTTTCAGCTGGAGAACATTAGTGCCGCTGCTGGTGGCGAGGTCGTGGACGATGGCAATGCCGACGATGATAAGGTGGTTTATAGTGTGTTCAGAGTTACTAGCTAAACAAAGAAGATAACAGAAAACTTTTCAAAAAAGTTCACAAACATGGAAAATATTGAAAACATAAAATTGTGTTTCGAGCTACAAGTAAATATTTTAAGGATTTTCGAGTATTTACTATTTATCCAGTTAAATTACACTGCAGGACCTGCCCTTGCTGGACACCACGCTGATGCGCCACTTTTTCGGCAAACGAGGCAACGATGATCTGTCGTTCGCTGATTTCCAAAAGTTGGTTACTATAGGTATAATGGTTTCATTAGAACACACTCTATTTTAGTTTTAAATCTGGCTTTTTGGAACAAGACTGATAAGACTTGTACATGCATAAACAAACAGGTATAAATATTCGTGGACACATGTTTTATGCTTGCTAAAAAACCTCACAATAATGATTATTTTTTAGAGATAATGGGTCCGGATTCAGAATGAATCATATTGTAATTATGTTATCCAAATTCGTATGGCATTAAAAAAACGTCATTTCAACGCAAACCATGAAAACATCAAATGTTCTTTGTTTGAATGGAGTAAGTTATTTTCTAGATTCTATGACAACCTACAATCAGAAGTGTTGGAAATCGAGTTTCAAGAGTTCGCACACGGCCGTCGCACAATCACTGAGACTGATTTCGCGCATTTGCTGCTCAGGTAAAATCAGAAGTCAGTCACTCAATCAGTTAGTTAGTCCGACAGACAGTTAGTCACTGAATCTGTTGGTTCATCCTCCAGTCTGTCAGTCAGTCAATCAGTTAGTCTCTCAGACAGTCAGTCAATCAGTTGTTTGATCTGTCTGTAAGTCACTCTTGAATTGTTCTTGTGATGTCCGACAGTCATGAACCATACAGTTAGTCAGTCATTCAGTCCATCGTCAGTCATTCTCAGTCTCAGTTGCCTGTTCAGGTACACTCACCTGAAACCTGAAGAGCTCGACGCCTATCTGGAGCGTGTCAAAGAGCGCATTCAGGAGGAAAAGGTTGGTGAGTGTGAAACCTAGTTTGTTGAAACTCGGATCATAAATCGGAGCAGATTTGGGTTGAAAATAAAACAGACATAACTTGCGCAAAACTTTACGCAATTGGTCGGCAAGAGTGAATGAAAGCCATTCCAGTTTAGATTTTCTAGAAAGTGAAACATCATGTGGCATCAGATAGCAGGAATGTGACGATTGGCCTATTACACCGCATGACCGTTCATTTTAGTTCCAGCTGCTTGCTCTGACAGTATAACCTTCTCCCACATTGTAACACAAACACAAGCTGTGGTTTTCTGCTCTAGGAAGTTTAAATTGCTTTTGGTTCCAACCAACTGGAATTCCTTAACTCTCGTGTAAGGTTTGCTCTGCCTCTGGTTGGCTGATACATGATATGATTGGTGAATACTTGTGTGTATTAGTTATAGAATATGTTGCATGAGCTGAGGCCGGACCCTTTTGGCTCTCCCTAGAGGTCGCACATATGTTTAGGCTAACGACATTTATTTCTGAAACAGTTGAATTTCAATCAAAGTTCGTTATTTTCATATTCTAACAACTGAAAATATAATTTTAGAAACTGATAATTCTCTATAATTTTTTTTCGCAACTTGCATAAGCATCCTATTTTCTTCAAATTCAATTTAAGCGTGCCGTGCCCACTTCAGATTTACCCCTTGTGTTTTTTGTTCTCTGATGATAAAGTACTTGGATGGAAAAGTCTTTAGAGGGTGCAAAATATAGGGAGCTCATAATTTTCATCTCCCATTAGTTTGAGAATGCTACGCAAAAAATGAACATCGTTGCGTAAAATTAATCACCATTGAATGCAGCTTGTAACTGGTGTTTTCCCGAACATTCGCCAGGTTCATTTTACGAATAAATTAGTGCATATTTCTCTGAACAGCTGACTGACGCAAAAGCAGGCCAGGTAAATGCGCAGCTATTCATATTGGTATTTTGCTTAAGCTGGGCTATAATAGTGCTGTCAGAGTCCTAAGGAAAGTAAAACGTAAGGAAAATGGAAATCTGTAAAACTTTTTACCAAAATAAGTTTTTCCAGGAACAATCTATTTTTTAAGTTAAAAGTTTTACAGATTTCACGGTTTTGATTTCCTTTCTTTCCTTTGAACTCTGAAAAACCCAGTAATGAAACTAGAATAATGCTATGAACTAAACTCTATACTCCATTTGATGGATAATAGGATAGTTAGTTTAGTTTTGACCTGGAAACTTAGCTCAACTTTTGAGTTTGGATACAAAATAAAAGTATATAATCATTGAATTTCGTCAAAACACTTCAAACACCTTTTATCAATATCAGTGAGCGTATGCTTTCAGTTCAAAACTAAGTCATTACCCATCTAAATGGAATATAAAGGTACTGTATTTTCAGTTTATAGCACTTCTCTAAATCTGTTGCATGCCTATTGCCTGTTTTAGCTTGGAAACTATTTTTGAACACTCGAAAAAATACCACGATTTTTTGGTAAAATATTTTTTTATATCTGCTGTTATTGCTGAATGTTTTTAGTCATGAAATTAGTGGGTGGCTAGAAGAAAAACGATCTTTCAAACATATCCCTTAAAATGTCTAATTGAAGTTATGGTAATCGGAGAGGAAATCACATTAATAATTTTTTTTGCATGGTGAACTATATACCTGTTCTCGTATTTCTAGATACAAACGTTTGCTTACCCCACGATTTCGGAGACTTCTCTAGTTGCTTACCAAGTTTCCTGTGTGAACTTGAATATATAACTCTGGTTTCTGGTCCAATATTTTTTCGTAACTTCCATAACTTTTTCATGGTGTTTCAGGGCATCACTTTCGAGCAGTTTCGCATGTTCTGCCTGTTCCTGAACAATCTGGACGATTTCTCTACGGCCATTAAGTTTTATACCATGGCCGGTAAGGCGTTGACGAAAAGTTGGTTGTTGTTGTTGTTGTTGGTTGGCTGTTGTTGTTGTTTTCGACTTTTGTTGTTGTTTTGGTTGTTTTTGTTGTTATTGTTGTTGTTGTTGTTGTTGTTGTTGTTGTTGTTGTTGTTGTTGTTGCTGTTGTTGTTGTTGTTGGCCTTTGTCGTCTTTTTTGTTGTATTTAATGATAAAATTTTAATTTTTATGTTGTAGTTCAGTAATTTAGAATAACTCTATTATTTATTTTTATTGATTATTTTATTATGTATTTTGTAGGCGAGTTCTCGCGTGCCGTCCAAGTGTCCACCGGACACGCGCTGGACGAGAATCTGATCCACACCGTTTACAACATCTTTGATGAGAATAATGACGGTGATCTGAGCTACCACGAGTTCATTGGCGTGATGAAGGATCGGATACATCGGGGTTTCAAGGTTGGGATGATTGTTGGAATGAAGAGGGCACACAAAATGGCTAATAACTCAGCCGTAGCGTAGTATGATCGTGGAAACAGATGCCTAGCAATTGTATGAAATGCTAGCGGACGAGTGGTGGGGAATGAGTGGTATTCTTTGTGTTTTGTGGTTTCAAAATGTAGAATTTGTTGTTTGAGGTGTGAGTAAAATGGCTTTGCAACTGGCAACTCTACATTCGTTAATGAAATTCCTGTTCTTTCGGGGGGAGGGGAGGGCTATCTTGTCTGCCAGTAGATACTAGTCTAGTTCGTAGTGGTATGTAGTATGTTCAGACAGGATACAATGAACTCAAAAGTTGAGTAAAATTTTGAATACAGTGACAATTACTAGAAATCTGCCTGTTTTCATTAAAATCATTGAGAGACCTCATTTTTAACTTATTCTATTATATTATAAATGTTCCATGAGAACTGCCTAACTTGGAATGAATAAAAAGAAAACAACTTGTAACCTTTTACCCGTTCAGCAACACGTACGTGCGGACGCGGTCGGCTGGCAGCAGTTCAGGATCTGCGTACGTGACGAGCTGAAGGCCAGTGCGAATGCATCGTAATCTCGTTTAAAAGACAAGAAAATTATTTGTGTGCAAGATATTTATTTATTATCGTGATGTGGTCTCAATTGATTAAGAAACTGAATTTGAATGCGCGCCATTTATTTGGGTAATTTTCTGGTCTTTTCCTATGATTTTTCTGGATTATTCCGATGATTTTTCTGATCCATTCCTATCATTTTTCTGATCCATTCCTGTGATTTTTCTGATCCATTCCTATAATTTTTCTGGACTAATCCTATAATTTTTCTGGACTATTCCTATAATTTTTCTGGACTACTCCTATGATTTTTACTTGACTATTCCTGTAATTTTTCTGGACTATTCCTATGATTTTTCTGGACTTTTCCTATAATTTTTTCCCGAAATGAATGTATTTACTGTTCACTAATCTTTTGCAAGGAAAAGTTTTACCATGTTCCAGAGAAGTGGCGATCTTTCTGAGTTAGTTACCTAATCAATTGAGAATGCTTTTATGCTATTTTTGTGTGCCATACCAATACCATTGAATCGTATTTATTGTGAGTGATCATGTTCACGTCAAGTGAAAAAAAAAACATATTAAAAAACAATATTGTAAGGCTTCGGTCAGCCCGAAATAGCCTGAAGTTGCAAGTATAGCTATATGGGCCGGTAAGGTAATTTATGTCGGGCTGAACAGAGTTGGTCTTTAATTAATAGTGTGACTATTTTGGTAGCTTATTGATGGATAGCCCAGAGTTCGGGCTAACAAGTTCATGTGAAAATCATGTATATGTTCCGTGCGTTATCCTCTATGTTAAGGTTAGGACATTGTGGGTTGCATGTACAACTGTACAGACAGTAGATACTAAGTAGCATACTAAGCTTATACTACAAGCTACAAGAAGCTAATACTAAATGAAGGGCTAATTGAAACTAAATGAACTTTGTATTGTAAATAGGTCGGAGGGCGCATGAATTTTTTATTATTCTTTGAAATTGGAGAAGGAGTTTTCCAAAAAATGCGTGCTGTCAGACAGGTTTACAAGCTAAAAGGTCACATTTAGTATTAGCTGTCCTCACCGATACTTACCAATTATACTATTACGTATGACGTATTTTCACTTGGTACTCATATTGGGATGACATCATTAATAGTCTCGCCACTATACAAATACCGTCACTTTAACTGAACGCACTGGCGGACATTGGTACGGAAAGTGGAATTCCCCTGTTTGGTTTTTCAAAAAGTAGAGTTTGTTCCATAAGGTGTAGGAAAATGGCCCAATTTCTGATCATTCCCCCATCTTTGGAATTTGGAAAGACTTCCCTCCTTTTGGAGATTTAGCTCGTCCGCCAGTGACTACTCGGAGTCGGAGAACTGAATTTAACTAACTGAACTGTTTGAATTGAAGAATAAAGAAATTGTTCAAGTTACTAGAATATGTGAATTTTACAGGTAAATTCCAACTTTTCAGTACAATTCCAAATATCACCAGTTGCAGAGTTGCAGTCAAGTAGTGCTATTTTCGTATTAATAATACTCTATAATTCGTCGTTTTTCTGGTTTGAAGTGTTTGCCTTTGCTTGCGTGATTTTTTCCCCTTCTTCTGTAATTAAAGATTTACGCATTTGTGATAAATTTCCTTCGTGTTGTTGCCATTTTTCTGTATTTCATCTTTCCATTGTCCTGTTTTTTTTGCTATTTTTATTCATGTACAGATAGATTTAGCTCTATTTTCGCTTGGATTGTAAAATCTTACCCATACACTGAATACCGGGTGGTCTTTCAGTCATCCGCCAAAGTCCGAAATACTGATCCCGGAAAAAGTTTTCCAAATTACATACGTAAATGTTCGTGTGTTTCAGTTACTTTACCACTCAAATTGTGACTGGCAAGAGTTTTACCAAGATTTTCCCATTAATTATCCTGATCAAAATGTGCGGATCGACTACGGACGTGAGTTTTGATAACTTCGGTAACTTCAAAAAATTTCAGAGCGTTGATGGGTGAAAGTGTACAAGCCGAGCAAAAACCATGATGGCATTGAATTCGGTTCCATGGTATACATGTATCTTTATATACTTTTTATATATACCCGTGACGGGACGCATTAGCGGACGAGAAGGGGAGGGAAAGGTGGAATTCCTCTCTCTTTGGCGAAAAGAAAAAAAATAAATTTGTTCGTTAAGGTGTAGGTAAAATGCCTTATTTCTGCCAATTCCCTCTCTTTGAAGAGATTCCCCTGACGCCTGACTTTTGAGGATTAGCTCGTCTGCCAGTGTACCAGTGTTGTGACGTGTCATTTTCATTGGCTGGCTTTTGTAGAGGTATAGTATGGGTCCATCACTTCAGCTGGGAACAATACGGTTATGCCGTACATTCAGTCATTAGCGGACGAGAAGTAGAGAGAATCGGGAAACTACCCCCTCTTTGGCCGTTTTCAAAGGTGACATTTTACCTCAAGATGTGGGTAAAATAGCCTGAAACCCGCCGATTATCCCTCTTTTGGGTGAAATTTCCCTCTCGTCGGTGAGCTAGCTCGGCTGTCAGGGCATTCAGTAACTATCTATCGATCCAGGAGCGACTCAATAACTTCATGTAGCGAAAAAGTCGGTGGTCGTGTATGAAATGACTGTTTCAAATTCAATGGAAAATCGTGCGATTTTTTTCACAAGATGGAAGAGTGACTCGGGATTTATATTCCAATTGGGTAACACAATGTAAATCATTCCCTTTTTGGGAAAGTTTCATGTGAATCGCTCGGCCGGTCAGTTATTGATTCATGTGTCGTCCGAATATATGGATGGCCAATTAGCTTTCATCAGCGTCCAACTGGGGTGGCTTTTTACGGTATTATAAGTTGGGAGTTATTTGTTAGTATCTGGGAGTGGCTTTTAATGGTATTTTATTTTAGAGTCAGTTACTAGTAATGTTATTAATATTCGGCCTGGTGCCTGCTTTTCTAATGTTGGATCGTACAGAGACCGTATTAATAATTCTTAGAAAAAATAGAAAATCGTTGTATATGGTCTCTGAGAGGAGATATCTAATTCGGAATAGCCGTTATTTCACTCGGTGACTTGGAATTTCTCGTTGTCCTCATGGCGATGAACCTAAATAAACTTGAACTTGAGAGGCTCAAGTTGAGTTTATCCCTTAAATGAAAGAAGATGTAATATGCCAATATGAACACCAGGTACGTGAAAAATCAACCTCTATCAAATCTACATGTTGGAATTGCAAAGGTAAATTTTGAATTTCAATATGAGATACTGTAATTAATTCCCACAAGGTGTAGGTTAATTTATGTACATGTTTATGTTCGGGTCGGGCATCTGTATGTGAATACGTATATACTGTATGTATTCACATAATATTATAACATACATCATTCTTCATTATACTTATCCAATTATACGAGCCGAATTGGAACGAGTATTCTGCTTTTGTTTGATTTTCATTTTTTCGGTGAATGAATGATGCTTGTCAGATCAGATTCGGATTTGCCTTCAAGTCCCCCTCTTTGGGAAAATTCACAACCCTTTGGAGGTTTGGCTCGTTCGCCAGTCAGTCAGTTTGATTGTTTCTATATGAAATTGGCACGTACTAACTGATTCAATATAGGGTATATTGGTAGTCCCAGCTTGGTAATCAGCGAGTGATCCATTTGACGTCAGTCAGTCCAGTGGTTAGGTTTCCGGACTCGTAATCCGGAGGTCCTTAGTTCAAAACCTGGCAGACCCTGTGGAGTTGCTCTGTGGTTTCTGCCATTGTCTGTCAATTTATTCAACCTTTCCCGCCACTAAGGCAACACCATCCTATTATGGCATGCGTGTGTTTTGATGGCTTAGAAGTAATGAAGAAGTCCCCGAAAAATCTTCAATTTTTCAAGCGTCTTTGGCTTTTTGCATTGTTGGTTGTACTAATTTTAAAGTACTTTTTTCTTTGATGAACATAACCTACATGACGCTTATTTAGCTCATTTTTATTTATTTTAAATCAAGTTCATATTGTTTATATTATACTTATGCAAACCTATTTTGCCGCTGTTATTTGCTGCTCTAGTCACATTTTGAGGTGTTTTGAATGTGTCGTTCTTTTTTATAATGCGATGCTCGAATTAATTATTCTGCGTTTCTCATTTGTAGTTATTTTATTTATTAATTATTGTAAATATGTGAATAAATCATGAATGAACTCTGGTGAAGAATTTGGATTGGTGGAAATCTATTATTTTAATCGTTATATGGTATTGGGTTGCTCCGACACTGAAGACTGTTATTTGTGTAAAAAGTGAAGATTATTTATTATTAATATTTATTATTATTAATGCAATTGTTATTAATATTTATTATTATTACTGCAGTTGTTATTATTATTTATTATTACTACTGCAATTATTATTTTTTTCATTGTACAACATTTCCAATTCATTAGGTGGCAGAACCTGAATGCGCGCCGAATCTCGTGATTTTTGTTAGACTAATTTCAGTGAGAATATTTCGAGAGTTCTTTGCAGACAATGGGAATTTTTAATTCAGAATATGATTTCATTCGCTGGCGGACGAGCTAATCCTTCAAAGGGAGGGGAATATCGTCAAAGAGGCGGAATTGGCAGTTTTCAGGCCATTTTACCTATTATTTGTACACCTACACCTTAGGGAACGAATTCACCCCTTTTTGGGAAATGCCAAAGAGGGGGAATTCCACTCTTCCCACCGCTTTTCGTCCGCTAGTGAACTCATTCCATATCTCCGTACGTTAATCTCAAGTTTTATCTTATTTTGAGTAAACATAATCTCGAACCCAAAAACCTTTCATAGAAAAACTTGGATGCGATTGCTCAGGCTGTCAGTTAATTCATTAAGTTCTGTGAAAATTCCGAGAGCTCGAATGTCATCATGATCGAATCTAAAAAAATTATAAGTCAATTTTCGAGAGGGGTAGATTCAACAAAAAACTAGAACAATTTGAAATTAACAGGGACGTTGTCGTCCGTTTTCATCGCGTCTCTATTGTATTACAATTTTCAATAACCTAATCAATATATGTAACAATTCGCCATGCGCTTCGGAAAATTATGCGTGCAGGCAAGTAAAAGCGATAGTGAAACTTTGAGCGAATAGCGGTGGCTTTCGAGCTGGTGAATTTTTAGATGATTATGATTAGATGAATTTTTTTACTAATTTAACCGGAGTTATTCATTTATCAATATGCGATAAGAATTTTTCTTGTGAAAACTATGGAATCGGTTTAGCTGAGTTTTTGACGAACTTGGGCAATGTTTTGAAAAAATACCGAGTGAAATATACCTGACATAAAATATAATATGTACAATAAGTTTTGTGTAAAAATGGGACATCAGATTCTTTGTCGTCAGAGTTCAGAGTCGTCTCAAGAATTTCATTTGTAAAACTTTCGGAACTCATAAAAACACGTTTTAACACTAACGAAATCCAGAATAGGCTAGGAAATAGTTTTTCCTTCTCAACCGCTTTTGTCTACGAGATTTGTTTTGTTTGTTGTTACTAAAACAGTGTAATGTAAATGGATGACCTGACCTCTAATTTGATAATAGGGTAACTAATCCGATCTGTATATTATCAGCTCACCAGCGGACGAGAAGGGGTGGGAAAAGTAAAATTCCCCCCTCTTTGACTTTCTCAAAAAGTATAATTTATTCCCTGAGCTGTTGTTAAAGTTGGTTAAAACGGCCATTTCCCCCTCTTTGAAGAAATTCCCCTCCCTTTGAAAAATTGGCTCGTCCGGCAGTGTTGATATTGTATGTTGTTGAGTTATCGGATCAGGAGTTTTTCAAACGAGCCGATGCTTTAATTTTCTCCATGTAAAACCATTCAATCACACCCTCAATTGCAAAAAAATCATCGATTGAGAAAGTAAAAAAATATAAAATAGCGTATAAATGGTTTGGAGACTGAATTGAAATACTTATGTCCTATATTGGTAAACCTTTACCATGCGCATAACATGTCTTCCAGTCTTCACAGAAAGAAAACGTTTGCGTGTTGATCAGATCTGCCATAACAGGTTTTCCCTAAATAAACAGTTGGAGCAAACGTGCATATCTGATTGGCGCGAACTTGAATAAAATGTTATAATCAATTTATCTGTTTTGGCGCGAATTTGAATTCAGTTTCCTTATTAATTTATCTGTTTTGGCGCGAATTTATTTTCGTAATCTATTTATCTATTTTGGCGCGAATTTGAATGCAGTATCCTAATCATTTGTGTAGGTAGACTATAAAATATGGATATATGGCAATATCGATCGGGAAGTGGGATTATGTATGTTAACACTGATCATTTATCAGTATCACACTGATGAACGACATCGTATACATACATAGCCTGGCTATATGTAGTTACTAAAATAGTTGAGGTGGGTGGTGATAGATTCGACTCATGCGCATGGTCACAAAAGAGGCAAATGCATGCTTTTTAGTGCATTAGTGTATCAACAAATTTAAGTGTATTATCTGGCACAAAATCAATGTAACCAAATTCCATCATCATCTATGTACTTATAGTTTTATAAAAATTTGCATACAATTTTCATGTTTTTGTTCATTTGGTAAATGACTTGACCCCGCGATAAGCCGGCTGTGTTCTGTCCGCCATAGATGCAAAGTCTGGTCGCAGTTTCACGTTACTCCGAAACTTTTACTGTAATCCTTGCTTTCGCCGTGCATTCAGGTTTCGGCGCGCGTTCAAACTTAGTCAAAAGTTTCAGCTGTTCACTCTACATTTGTATAAATAACTTGTTATTAAACATGCCCAACTTATCAATTGTTCGGTATAAGGTTTTTAGGAAAATAATTACCCTAACCAAGCTACCCTAACCAAGCTTTATTTGATGAGGCATGTGTTCACGGCTCCGTAGAAATGATTTTTCATACCATTCTGTTTCCAGATTCAGATATATTTTATTTGATTTGATTTCTGCTCCCAATGCACGTGTGTGTGCTGGTACTAGGAGATGTGGGCCGCAGTCCACGAATGTGCTATCACGCCCTGTCACTGGCCGAACATGGCTGTCATGTCGATCTGTGTTCTGATTAGTAAGAACTACTACTATATAACTTATGTAAAACTATTTCATTTCCAGAATAAAATAATTTTATTCATTTAATTAATAAATAATATAAATAAATTGACCTTGTCCCTCCAATGCACGTGTGCGTGCTGGTACTAGGTGATGTGGGCCGCAGTCCACGAATGTGCTATCACGCCCTGTCACTAGCCGAACATGGATGTCATGTCGATTTGGTCGGATATCACAGCTCACAATTACCCAGTCAACTATTACATCATACTGCCGTCAGGTCAGTACTTTTGGAATGGCTGAAACTTTTCCCGGATTTAGAACGTATGTTTGTATTGTATTCCAATAACCATGATTTCGAAACGGATAACTCCTACATCAATCAACTCGTTTATTTGCATGCCCGAAACGAGTTACAGAAACAAATGACTGTTACACAATACTTTATTACTGCGTAACGCAGCATTCAAGTTTTTATTCCATGCCATAGCCCATGCGATTCAATTTCACTCAAATCAACAAATGTATAAATCTGGAAATGGATTAGTAAACGATGACCAATGAATGATTTAACAGATTTAGATAAGTTAACGATACTATTCCAAATATTACTAATCGACTATCTCTAAAGCCCTGTTGTTTCTGCAAGCAAAAATATTGCCCAATCCAAAACGTTTGATAAAGAAACATCACTAGCCTCAACTCAACTCGATTGACACCATAGTTTTTAACACAGTGTAGCATGGGGTGATGATGATGATTGATGTGCGTGTTAACACTGATTGTCTGATGTTTTATTATCAGACCTTTTTTGGGCAATATTTTTGCTACAACATTAAGGCTAGGCTTTATTCCAAATCTTATTAATAATTCATTTTTTTTTCAGACGCGTCAACATCCCGACCTTACCCGGTTGTCTCCAATGTCTACCGGCCGTTGTCCTCTACGCCCTTAAGTTCATCTGGCTGACTTTGGGCACACTTTTTGTCCTTCTCTTCCGGTTGGACTCGCGATGTCGTATGATTCTGCTGCAGAATCCGCCGGGCGTACCGACATTGGCCGTGTGTGCGTGGGTGTGCAGGTGGAAACGGTGAGTGAGTGCAGTGAGTGAGTGAGTGAGTGAGTGAGTGAGTGAGTGAGTGGGTGAGTGGGTGAGTGGGTGAGTGAGTGAGTGAGTGGGTGAGTGGGTGAGTGAGTGAGTGAGTGAGTGAGTGAGTGAGTGAGTGAGTGAGTGAGTGAGTGAGTGAGTGAGAGTGAGTGAGTGAGTGAGAAAGAGTGAGTGAGTGAGTGAGGGAGTGAGTGAGTGAGTGAGTGAGTGAGTGAGTGAGTGAGTGAGTGAAAGTGAGTGAGTGAGTGAGTGGTAAAGAGTGAATGAGTGAGTAAATGAGTCAGTGAGTCATTGCAGTGCAGTGAGGGAGTTAGTGGTTGAGTGAATGAGTGAGTGAGTATATTTCAGTATGAAATTCGTGGTCGATTGGCACAACTACACGTTTAGCGTACTCCGATGTCAGATGGAGGATAAATATCTGCCGAAAATCGTTGACAAATCAAATCATTTGTTGGTTTTTGTGTTTTTTACGGTATTATTTTTTTCTGTTTACTTTATGTGAGTGAGTGAGTGAACGAGTGAGTGAATGATTGAGTGAGTGAGTGAGTGAGTGAATGAGTTAGTGAGTGAACTTTTTTCCTTGATTAAACCTAATGTTTCAGTTTGGTGCGTATGGCACGCAAATTCGAATGGCATTACGGCGCGATGGCGGATCTGAGTTTCTCCGTCACACGCGCCATGCGGGAGAACATTGAATTGGTTGGTGGAATAAAAAAATCCGAAAGTAAACCGAACTAAAACAACAACTAAAATTGCTACGAAATATA
>OZ038442.1:8862884-8878487 GCA_964036265.1 Daptonema setosum
GTAGTGAGTGAGTGAGTAATTGAATGAGTATGTGAGGTAGTGAGTGAGTGAGTGATTGAATGAGTATGTGAGGTAGTGAGTGAGTGAGTGATTGAATGAGTATGTGAGGTAGTGAGTGAGTGAGTAATTGAATGAGTATGTGAGGTAGTGAGTGAGTGAGTAATTGAATGAGTATGTGAGGTAGTGAGTGAGTGAGTGATTGAATGAGTATGTGAGGTAGTGAGTGAGTGAGTGATTGAATGAGTATGTGAGGTAGTGAGTGAGTGAGTGATTGAATGAGTATGTGAGGTAGTGAGTGAGTGCGTGCTGTGAAACCGGCGGAGTGTGTAAGTGAGTGTTTCCATATGTCGACTGTTGGTGGGTGAGTGAATGAATGAGTGATCTATTCTCAGTAGTGCAGTTACAGGCCTCGACCTGCCGATGAAAGTGGTTGACATGTTCGGCTGTGGTGTGCCCGTCCTGGCACGTCGATTCGAGTCCATCGGCGAGCTGGTCAACGATGGCATCAATGGACTAACATTTGACGATTCAAAACAGCTGGCGTTGCAGATCGCACAGCTGCTGATGGGATTCCCGAAGTACAGTCAGGTTCGCGTGGTGGTGGTGGTGGTGTTGTTGTTGTTGTTGTTGTTGTTGTTGTTGTGGAGATGTTGTTGGTGTTGTTGATGCTGTTGTTGTTGTTGTTTTTTGATGTTTTTGTTGTTTTTGTTGTTGTTGTTGTGGTTGATGTTGTAGTTGTGACAGTGGTGGTGGTGTTGTTGCTGCTGCTGTTGTTTTGCTGTTGCTGTCGTTGATGTTATTGTTGATGGTCGTTTTGGTGGTAGTGCTTGTTGTTGTTTTTGTTGTTGTTGTTGGTCGTTGTTATTGATGATTTGGTTGTTGTTGTTGATGATTATGTGGCTGTTGTTGTCGTCTCGTTGTGGTTGTTGTTTTTGATATTGGTGGTGGTGGCTCATCTGTGGTTGGTGTTTTTGTTGTTGCTGTCCAATCCCTGTTGTTTTCAGCGACTATCCACGATGGCCAACAGCCTGAAGAATGAACCACTCGGTAACTGGGAAGACAACTGGCATTCCACTGTTTGGCCGATGTTACAACGAGATCTAAGTGATTCGTAGATTCTTATAATAGTTCCATAATTTTCATAGCATTCTCAATTGGTTAGGTAGGACTGGGAGACTGAATTCAAATACGTGCCGCTTTTCTCAGCCTTTTTAAAGATGTTTTGAAAGACTTGTCCGTGTCGGACTGCACACACTAGCGGACGAGAAGGGAGGGAAAAGTGGAGTTCACCCTCTTTTCTGTTTTCAGAAAGAAGAATTTTGTCGCTGAGGTGTAGGCCAATTTCCCCCTCTTCGAGAAAATTACCCTCCCTTCGGAGGTTTGGCTCGTCCGCCAGTGACTGCACATTTTTGTGCAGAAATACTTTTACGAAAGTCCAAAAAAATGACGTATTTTAACTTTACCAACTCACCACCTACTCAATTGAGAAGAATGTTAATTTCACAAATTTTCATGTTTAGGGGAAAATATTTTATAATTCGATCTGTTTTCTGTACATTATGAGTTGATCTGGTTTTCTGATCTTTCAAATTGTGATCAATGATACGGTTTAATTGGGCTCTTTCAGAATCGTTATAATATAATAATGTCTGAACGTTTTTTGTTGTGAACGTTTTCTATCACGTGAATACCAGTAGTTCTTGTAAATTTTTTGCCGGGTGGATTTCTTTATTTTTTTAAGTTTCCAAACGTTTTACACCAATAAAAAATTTAAAAAATAGACATCTTTCAGATGATTCTGATTTTAACACGTGTTCTCACAAGTTTTAAACCCGCATCCGTATGGTGCAGTTTCCCAATAATTTTTTGTTCTTAACGGTTTTTTGCTTTTTTGTAGAAGCAGTTAACTTTCGGACGAAAAGTGATGAAAAAAACTTGATTAACAATGCGATTATATTACAACAACCACAGCTGCACCTGCATAGCGTGGAATAACTAAATTTTAATGTTTTTCATTTTGTTCTTGATTATATCTTATTCTCTCGACCAAATTTAGGGTATTTTATTTTGCCTTGAATTATTTTTTGTCTCCGCCAAACATGGGTTATTTGTTCGAATCATTAGGAATTATTTGTTTCGACGCAACGGTTTCTCTATAAAGTCTGTATGCGGTTTCTGCAAGCAAAAACATTGCCAAAAACGTCTGATAATGAAACATCAGACAATCAGTGTTAACACGCACATAAATCTACATCACTCAATGCTACACTGTGTTAAAAACTATGGTGTCAACCAAGTTGAGTTGAGGCTAATGATGTTTCATTATCAGGCGTTTTGAGCAATATTTTCGCTCCCAGAAACAAAATACAGTCCTTATTTAGGTGATTTGTAACCAGCGGATCGAGTTTTATTGCTCCGGTCTTGCTGATATATGCCGTTAATTATTTGGATTTTTTTCTATTTCTGCAAAAATTCATCTATTTTGTGTAAATTGGGGTTCATAACGATATTTGTATGCACGAATAAATAAAGTGCTCAATTCGATGATTATGGGGATCGTGCTTTTTTGTGGGACGTTTTGAAGTTGAAAACGTGAAAGTTTGTGAAGTTGAAACCGTGAAGTTTCATGAACCGTGAAGTTGAAATTTGACAGTTTGTGAAGTTGTGAAACCGTGGAAGTTTGTGAAGTTGAAAGCGTTAGAGATTCTGAAATAATAAAGCTAGCTAATTGGGATTCAAGAGAAAAACTGGAATGATAACTCTCACAACTCTGCAACTACCTGCATGCAATTATGAGATTGTGATGCACCTGTAAGAAAACAACTCTTTCGTTCATCCTTCCCGTTCGAAATTGCGGTTACGCGATTTACAAGATTTTATATAAAAACTGGGTTGCACCAAGTGCTAATCTACATGCATCGTATGAGATTGAGACATCCAAGAAAATTACAATCATGTTTGTGTTCAGTTTCTGTTATTTTACGGCGAATAAGTTAAATGTTCTCCATTATCGCCGTACAAAAATGCGACAAGTCGCGAAATCGCCGAATTGAAGCCTTAGCGTCTTCTGGGCACACGTGAACCAATCACTTCAAAAATTATAGAATTCAAAAACCAAAAAATATTGTTCTGAGACCTCAGAAAAAAAATTGTCAAACCGAAGAATAAACCATTGTTTAGTAGGTTTGTGGTGTTGGCACTAGATTATGCAGATCCCAATCAGAAATAACTGCAACGCAGCAAAACATTTCCACACTAGTTTTAGAGTATAATAAATAATACTGCGCTTTATCCATTATCCAACATAATCACTTATTAATAAAATTGAATCATCAGCGCCAAATAAACTACCAACTGATGATAAGTGCAAAAATAATCAGTGCCGCGTAAATCATTTAATGCAAAATGTACATATTTGTTCACGTGCTAATTTTATCATGTTCAAATGCATGCATAAAAATGTAAAAGCCATTTACAGACGACCAGCAGCGGACGAGTCAATCCTTAAAAAGGAGGGGAATTTAACCAAAGAGGGGGAATAAGCAGCTTTGAGGCCGTTATACCTACACCTTAGGGAACAAACTATATTTTTTGGAACTGCCAAAAAGGGGGAGTTTCACTTTTTCGTTCTTCCCTCGTCCGCTAATGCAGACGAGCAAATGAACAAATTTGTTGCAGCGTGTAAATACGTTCCATTGCCAGCATAAATTTTTTCCCCTTTGCCGTTTACACTTCTTTTATTTAATTCTACAGCCGCAGAATTAATTCTATGTTGTTAAATGCCGATGTACTACAGACATAAACCTGTCAGCCAATAATTCACTTATTTGTTTCATTGCCAAAAGTGGTTCGGGATCGGGAGCACCGTTTGCCTGAACCTCTGACTTCTCCGATCTAAGATTGTACAGGCAGGAATGAACTTCGATTTAATAAAACTAGTCTGTCATTTTTTCCGCGTATCTGGACTCTTAAAAAACCTTTGTTGAATTTTTTGTTTGTTCGAAAAACTGTTGTTGAATTTTGGAATGTTTTTACTTTGAAAAAATTATTTTGCTTCACTTTTACACCGTACGAAACTCGTCCTCAAGTGTATAAAAGGTCACCGATTTACGACTTTAATCGTACAACATTTGGTTAATTTGTACAATAAACCTGACTTTTAACAACTATTAATAACATCATGACATGACCATGTAAAAACTAAAAGTATATGTCAATGCTTGTATAATATACACGTAAGTATAGCTGGGTCAGGGTATCTTGTTACTAACTTTTCTCCAAAAAACATTTTACTATACGATTAATAAGGCTTGGCCTTTTTATATTATTATGTTCGCATTATGCTCGTAAAAAAATATTAGAATATCCACATGTATTAGTGTGAACATTGGAAAACTTGGTTCAGATTGAACGCGAGCCGAGTTTTAAATGCGCGTCAAAAAAATTTCGCAAAAAATTTCGGAGTCATAACGAGAAACTCTGATCAGACGCGTTACTTCGAACTTTTTTTGCAAGCCAATCATGGATTTCAGATCCATCACGTAAATGATGGTCAGGAACCGGATAGTAATGTTGGCTCGATGGTTCCTGACCTGGTGGATCGTCCGACCACGATTCGTTTTGAATTCGGCCGTTCCCACGGATCCTTTCGATTTTCCCATCGAGATCGATACGGAACGTCGGGAGGCACCGGATCAAATAATTACGCCCGTCCAGTTCGGTGGATACGGTGAGTGAGTGAGTGATTGGGTGAGTGAGTAAGTGAGTGAGTGAGTGAGTGAGTGAGTGAGTGAGTGAGTGAGTGAGTGAGTGAGTGAGTGAGTGAGTGAGTGAGTGAGTGAGTGAGTGAGTGAGTGAGTGAGTGAGTGAGTGAGTGAGTGAGTGAGTGAGTGAGTGAGTGAGTGAGTGAGTGAGTGAGTGAGTGAGTGAGTGAGTGAGTGAGTGAGTGAGGGAGTTAATGAGTGAGTGAGTGAGTTTTTCAGGTCGTCGTTTGAAGGTCGACTGGCCGTCCGATACCAATACGTTCCTAGAATCCCTCCAGCATCTCATCAAGGTGCTTGACAATCTAATGAAAATCGAGCTTTACACCGAATATGATGGTGTGACGTTGGTTTACTAGAAAACAATTGTTTAGCATTTTCAACTGATTAGTAAACTGAATTTAAAAGCCCACTTTTTTCTGAACGTTAGATCGTCTTTACATAAGAAATGAGATCATTGGAATGGACAGTTGGACACTCTAATTTGATATCTGAATGTACACCACATATGTTATCGAATTCAGTTACCCTTTCAAATTGAGAACAGGGCCGGGCCGTTCGTTAATGAACGGGAAACAGGAAGGTGAAACTCCTGAAATCTTAATTATCGTGTGTTTTCCAGAGAGATGAACAATAAATACTATGACATACTCAAATTTCTGATATAAATAATGTTTCAGGAGCGACACCGTTTGTTTCCTGCACATTAACGGATACGCTAGAATAGATTTTCTTAATAAGCTCTTAAGAGTCGTTGCCACTAAAAAGCACCCCAGCGAGCCCGATTTCCGATAATTTCCAAAATCACGGATTTGGCTGAAAACAACTCCATATGTGCTAAAATTTACGCTGATTTCAAATATCTTTTCAGATTTTGCTTGGGTGCTCCGTATAACTTGAAAACAGAACTTTTATGACAGCAAGTCAAAATTATTTTGAGAAAATGCTTGATTTTACAAAAATACGAAATGTGAGAGGTGGGAATGACCTACAGCGATGAAATTTTTTCCTGTAAAACCTGAGATGGTAACCCTAATGGCATGCATTTTGCAGCTTACAGAACGACGTTTTCGGCAGTTAATTATTCCACGAAAATAGGTCGTTAGCTGAAAATTTTCTATAAAGTTTTACGTTTCCAGACTTTTTAAAAGAAAATTAACATTATATACGCTGGCTTAACTAAAATTAGATGCATGTTTTCACGGTGAATCAAGCTTAGTAAAAGATCCTACAAGGTAATGGCTGTAATTTATGGAATTAAACCGCAAAAACTAGGTTTTCACGTTGATAATTCAATGGAAAATCAGTTCGTTCACAAACAGCCCGACAAAATTTTATAAAACGCTCGTTATTTAGTATTTTGAACTGGTTTATAGAAAGAAACACGAGCAAGAGGAACTGGCTTGTCGTTCTGAGCGAAAACAATATAATTCCGCTTTAAAATAACAAAAAACAACGTCATTATCCGACCTCCTTCACCTCGATGAGAATTGAACCTAGGACTGATGGTTTATAAGTCCGACGCTTTAACCACTGAGCTACGCAGGCGACGAAGCGCGCATTTTAAAAACTGACTATATACGCGAGGACTGAGTACTAGCGTCAGTTTGGCGTTCCAACGTGTGATCCAGCCAATGCACCGGACTCGATGTTTTCGGCGGTTAATTCTGAGAGATAGAGGAATTACCTTGCAAGGTCTTCAATATTTCCTGATTCACCGTGAAAAACTGCATCTGATTTTAGTTAAGCGAGCGTATATAATATGAATTTTCTTTGAAAAAATCTGGAAACGTAAATCTTCATGGGAAATTTTTAGCTAAAGACCTATGTTTCGCGGAATTAGTAACTGCCGAAGACGTCGTTTTTCAAGCTGCAAATTTAATGACATCTGGGTTATCATCTCAGGTCTTACAGGAAAAAATTTCATCGCTGTAGGTCATTCCCACCTCTCACAATTCGTATTTTTGTGAAATCAAGCATTTTCTCAAAATAATTTTGACTTGCTGTCATAAAAGTTTTGTTTTCAAGTTATACGGAGCACCTAAGCAACATCTGAAAAGATATTTGAAATCAGCGTAAAATTTGGCACATATAGGGTGGTTTTCAAAGAAATCCGTGATTTTGGGAAATTTCGGAAATCGGGCTCGCTGGGGTGCTTTTTAGTGGCAACGACTCTTAAAGACCTCCGTTAAGACGCTGAACCTACATTAGAGTTTACCTCACTTGCCAGCGAGATCTGGCGTTTCGACGATCTCTGTCAACGTCCGCGGCTGTCGGCGTATAAAAGTCCCAACTTTCTCTTCCAACTCGTCAATTCCATGTTCCATCGAATGCTGCCTTGTGTGATTCAGTCGCCATTGAACTGCTATTGGGATGGGTCGAGGTTGCAGAGTGAGAGGAGATGGATGTTTATGGAGTTGGTGATGGACAAACTCACTCACTAACAATGTACTCATTTTGCTCACTCATCTACTCAAACCTCTCTCTTCTAACTTGTTGTGTAAGTTACATGATTGTTTGTTAACCGATTGGTTTCTGTGTTCACCCTACTGACGCAGGGCCGCAAAAATAATCAAATACTCATAAACTGCTCCTCTACACGGAAATCTTTAGTAAAAGGCGAAAGATTTTCACGTGGGATGTAGAGGAACCAGAGCTGACTCAGTCGTGATTGACTGTGCTGCGTAAATGATCTTTGAAACGTGAATGACGTAAATTCCGTTGTCAGTATTGAAACGTGAACTACAGCCATGAAAACCTAGTAACTCTCACTCACTCACTCACTCACTCACTCACTCACTCACTCACTCACTCACTCACTCACTCACTCACTCACTCACTCACTCATTCACACAGCTCGGCTACGGCCAGCCGGTACTTCAACGAGGATACCACTTTTCCCATTGGGAATTTTACCTGGCGTAATCTGGATTTGGATCGATTCATTCAATCCACTCAGTACCGCGGTGAATTCCAGAATATTGACAATGTCAGAGAGGTGAGTGCTGCTGCTGTTGTTGTTGTTGTTGTTGTTGTTGTTGTTGTTGTTGTTGTTGTTGTTGTTGTTGTTGTTGTTGTTGTTGTTGTTGTTGTTGTTGTTGTTGTTGTTGTTGTTGTTGTTGTTGTTGTTGTTGTTGTTGTTGTTGTTGTTTGTTGTGCAATATTGTTTTAGGGTCTGGGGAGTGGATTCATAACGAAAGCATGTATACCAACTGCTAATAACGATACTTCTGATTGTGAGTCTGCGAAGATCTCCTCCGACAGATGTTTCACGGTTGAAAAGGACGCAGCAAAAGACCCAATAGAAGAGCTTGAATACACTTATATAAGTCCGGATCAATTTTTACAGAATTATGAGGTGAGGTGCCTGAGTGAGTGAGTGAGCGAGTGAACTATGTAGTGAGTGAGTGAGTGAGTGAGTGAGTGAGGTGCCTGAGTGAGTGAGTGAGTGAGTGAGTGAGTGAGTGAGTGAGTGAGTGAGTGAGTGAGTGAGCGAGTGAACTAGTGAGTGAGTGAGTGAGTGAGTGAGCGAGTGAACTAGTGAGTGAGTGAGTGAGTGAGTGAGCGAGTGAGTGAGTGAGTGAGTGAGTGAGTGAGTGAGTGAGCGAGTGAACTAGTGAGTGAGTGAGTGAGTGAGTGAGTGAGTGAGTGAGTGAGTGAGTGAGTGAGTAAGTGAGTGAGTGAGTGAGTGAGTGAGTGAGTGAGTGAGTGAGTGAGTGAGTGAGTGAGTGAGTGAGTGAGTGAGTGAGTGAGTGAGTGAGTGAGTGAGTGAGTGAGTGAAGACGTGTTACAGAATGGACTTTTGGATTCGGAGAGTTCGCTAAAATCCTTCTGTCATACTCGCCTACCGGTCACACAACCGCTGAATCAACCATTCACGAAGGAGTTGGTCTTTCAGGTTAACAAGAAACCCTGGATAAACTATAAACAAATGTATTTGCGTAAATGAAAATGTGATAAAATGCAAGAAAATGTTGTACCTGGAAGAAAATTTACAGAAAATTTGAGAATCAAGAAACTTTGAATAGATGATTGAATGAGATGAAAATTTTCATGTTACAGTACTGTCGCACGTATCCGAATGCCGCTTCGACGGTACCACCTTACAATGGACGTACCACCATGGACACGATTCTGTATCTTAGCACACCTCAGGAACTATCCGATCGATTCGAGGTGGGTTTATTGGCCTCGTAATAAAAAAATACCAAATTCGGTATACCATCATCATATCAAATCATCTTAAGCTGTACTGTGTTAAACTAGAGTTGAGTTGAGGCTAGTGATGATTCATTATCAGATGTTCTGGGCAATATTTTTGCTTGTAGAAACAACAAACGGGTTTTAGAAACCTTTTGGTTTCTACTAAAACTTGCCATGCATACAGAGACATTTGCAGAGGAGATAAGTCTGAGATCTGGATCTGGATAAAACTTACACGATGATTGGTAAAATAACTCGTTCTTTCGTTTTATAATTTTCCTGTTCCAGGAAGACGAAACCCGCAGTAAACGCCGATATTTGACCTTACCCGAGGCCAGTCGACTACTGAATCAATGGTCGATGGAAGCCGATTGGTCGTTAACGCCATATAAACCCGTTACACCGGGAAACTACGATGATATCATGAAAAACATGAAGAATTTGTACAATAATCCCACATTTTGGATGGGTGATTCATTGCGGTGACAATGTTCATTAAGTATTTGATATATCTGTCTGTCTGTCTGACTGTCTGTCTGTCTGTTTGCATGTCTGTCTGTCTGTTGGTCTGGTCTGTCTGTCTGCATGTTTGTCTGTCTGTCTGTCGTCTGTCGACTACTGATGGAAGCCGATTGAACGTTAACGCCATATAAACCCGTTACGCCGGGAACCTACGATGATATCAACAGAAATATGAAGAAATTGTATGATAATCCCATGTTTTGGATGGCCGATTCATTGGAGTGACCGAAGTGTTTATCAAATATTTTGTGAATATAAAGTTCCATACCAACTTTTTCATCGCCGAAAAAATAGATAAGTTTTCGATATGTCAGAGAAAAGTTCCTATTTCGTTGCTGCTTTGCTGTGAAAAAGTTGTCGTGAAGTTTTTTGCTTGATTGGATTTAATTAATGAAAAGTTATCCATATTGAAAAGAATAACCAAGCAACCGACGACTTACACACACGCACCCAACAAACACTGGCGGACGAGCCAAACCACCAATGGGAGAGGAATTTCGTCAAAGAGAGTGGAATTTACGGTTTTCAGGCCGTTTTACCTATACCTTAGGAAACAAGTTGAACTTTTTAATCTCACCAAAAAGAGGGGAATTCCACCTTTCCCTCCCCTTCTCGTCCGCTAGTGCCAACAACCAACGTTAATTCGTTCCCCAGAGATCGGGTTCTAGTCGGCGTTAACCTCTGTTGATCATGATGGCTGAGAATAATCTAGAATGTAGTCGTTCAAAAGTTTCTTGTCAGTCACTTTGAATTAAAGCCGATTTCATCGGGCGTTTCAATTTTTTATGTCGTTGAACAAATCGTTTTTCACATGACATTAGGACGCGCTTGAAATTATCGATTATGTTGTAATTACGAATAGATAAAAATAAAATTTGATAACAAAAAACTCTGATCAAGCAAAGTTGAGGGGGCACTCGGACAACCGGTGGCAAAACTAGCAAAAGTATGGGAAATCTCCAGAACGATCGACAGTTTCGAGACCTGGTTACCTGCCGTAAACATATCCACCATACACACCTTACATACTGTACGTATAGGCCCCGTAATTGGTTATCAGAAAAAAACAAAATCGGTTCTCGACCATCATATCGAGCTGCATAAGAAGTTCTCAATCTTGAGATTGAGAATCTGGTTCCAATAACTTCGTTCCAATAAGCGGGAGTACTGGAGAATCCGGTTCTGGCTATGTCAGAACTTGATTTTCAACTTCGTGGTTGTAGTTACATAAGTTTATATAATTTCTTATAATTAATTTTCATAAGTTTATATATTTAGTAAATCCGTGTAAACATGGAAACGCTTCGCGCTTATGTGAACATAAGACAAATCCGACTTCACATTTCTGAACGATGAAATGCATTGCATGAAAAAACTTTTGGTTGTAAAACTGCAATCCAAATTTTCTTTAGTGTTTCACCAGGGAGCAGACATGGTGTAGCAGTGAACTAACTAAGATTTAACTCTCCTTTCTCGCTCGCCAACGGTTCTGCTAATTACTGTCCGTAAATTTGTCTTTGTCTCTATTTTCAGACCAACATTAAAGACAGAAACTCACAAAATCTTTCGTTTATGTTCATTTTTAGACGACAGTAATGAGTTTCAGGCTTATCATTCCAAATATAAACTTGGCATGTAGTTTAAAGGTTACAGTTTCTTAGTCTGGTGGTGTAAAATACAAGGGTAGCAAGGCTATCGGCTTTGAAACCTTATGTTCATACAGAAACATAAAGTCGAATTTTTTGGTTACGACTTTTTTTAGGAGTTTTTTTGTGTAAAACCTTTTCCACAACCCGAACTTGCTGCTTTCGACCGCCAAATTGGTTCCATTAAAAAGGTTGATCGGCACTTTGAAGACGTTTCTACATTCAAGTCAATTCGAACACGGTCTACACGATGGAGTTGAGTTTTCGCCGGTCCGAGTTTTCTATCGCGCGGTCGGGAGCCTTAATTTGGGGTTGATGGCAAAGTTTTACACACAAAAAAGTTCCTGAAAAAAGTCGTAACACAAAAATAATCAACTATAGACATGTTTTGTCGATTGATGTTTATTGCAGTTTGACTTTTGTATGTACACAAGCAGCGCAAAGACATTTTTACTGATGTGAAAAAAATCTATTAAAATACGAAATTTTAACACCCTGAAAGCAAAACGATGAAACAGTTTCTATTAACAAGATATAATACAAAATAAAACAAAGGAAAAACAATTACAACATAACCCGTGTGAGTATAATAAAAAAGAGTTTTCCGTAATTATATCTAATAAATACAAAGTTTGCACGTTTAAAAATACATAAATCCTACTTTTACAGCAATCATATTCAAAATGTTTCGGTAAAAATTTTCCGCAATTTTTTTTATGAATAACAAGAAACCCTGGATAAACTATATCATTTAGCATCTGACTTTCATCCGATTAGGATTAAACTTAGCCCCATGTCACAGAAACTCTTGGCATTGGGTGCCTAAATTGGCGCATATTTATGCAAGAAAACTTTGAAGTTATATAACTCACGTGGGAATTGGTTTTAAATTGAGAACGTTTGTTCAGAGGTGAGATCGTCTATTTTTACACATGAGAAAAATAAGAAACTCAAAACAAACACAATATAATGCATTGAAAATGGTATGGCAAAACTTTATGCACTGCTGCTTATGACAAATGCGTCCTTTGGCACCTGGTCTCGGAGCGAAAACTGAGTGCGATATAAAATGCATGTTTTCTATCCAGTAAATGTTTTTACTTTGAGTTTTTCGTGATTGCATTATGAAGAAAAAATCGAACATTCATCTGAACAAAAGTTTTTTTATTTTTATCCGATTATATCGTGAGTTAGAGAACTTCAAGTTTTTTTGCTTAAAGATGCACCAATTTAGGCACCCAATGCCAAAAGTTTCTGTGATATGGGGGTTAGACCAAATTTGAATGCGAAAAAACCCAACTCTAGTCTTATAAGTCATAACCCACTGGATGAATGATATAAAGCTCGTATGTTGCTTTGCTTCTGCAAGCAGAAATATGGCCCAAAAGGTCTGATAAAGAAACATCCCTAGCCTCAACTCAACTCGGTTGACACCATGGTTTAACACAGTATAGCATGGGGTGATGATCATTGATCTACGTGTTTTAACACTGTCTGGTGTTTCATTATCAGACGTTTTGGGTCTTTTGCTTGCAGAAACAACGTACGGGCTTTTAATTTTTTTATCGTAGTCAAACAGAACTGGTCGAGTTACATAAATGGCCAGGATCACAGGATTCTTCGTCAATGACCGATAGGTAGGGAGCGGGTTGTGGTAGGTGACGAAACGGGTGGTAGCGTGTGGGTCGGAGACACACGTTGGCCTGCTCGTGATGTGAGTGAGTGAGTGAGTGAGTGAGTGAGTGAGTGAGTGAGTGAGTGAGTGAGTGAGTGAGTGAGTGAGTGAGTGAGTGAGTGAGTGAGTGAGTGAAATAGTAGTCAAATACTAATTAAATAATTCAGTCTGTTTTGCTTCAGTAACCCTAATCATATTTATCTTTGCTCAGTCAATCACATAATCACCTCATTCATTTTCTGACTGATAGACAGTTCGACACCAGAATAGCTGAAAAAATTCAGCTTCCTGGTGGGACTCGAACCCACGACCTTCAGCTCTAGCTGCTGATTGACTGACCGACTGACTGACTGACTGACTGACTGACTGACTGACTGACTGACTGACTGACTGACTGACTGACTGACTGACTGACTGACTGACTGACTCACTCACTAACTCACTCACTCACTCACTCACTCACTCCCTCACTCACTCACTCACTCACTCACTCACTCACTCACTCACTCACTCACTCACTCACTCACCTGCTCTTGTTTCGTGACATTGGATAACTCTTTCGACTTGCGATGTCGTCGTCGACAATCCGTATAAACGCAAACGCAGACTAGGATTCCATAGATAATCAAAAATAGTAGGGCCACGATCCAAGCCAGTGAAGTAATGTTGAAGGTCATCGCGCTACTGTAGCAGGAGTGAGTGAGTGAGTGAGTGAGTGAGTGAGTGAGTGAGTGAGTGAGTGAGTGAGTGAGTGAGTGAGTGAGTGAGTGAGTGAGTGAGTGAGTGAGTGAGTGAGTGAGTGAGTGAGTGAGTGAGTGAGTGAGTGAGTGAGTGAGTGAGTGAGTGAGTGAGTGAGTGAGTGAGTGAGTGAGTGAGTGAGTGAGTGAGTGAGTCAGTGAGTGAGTAAACTGACATATGATTCAATGGGATCACTGTTTTACTGTTGATGCAATCAAACAATTTGTGCATATCCACTCCGGTGCAGTTGCGCTGGCTCACGTTCGATACTCGACCGTCGCCGATGGGAAAGCTCGTATCAACTGATTTTGCATGCATCAATGTAAACATGCTACAATTTTTTTTATTACACTATATATAGTCTTGTTTATACAGTATATTATATACGTATACGTGTACGATTAGGGCCAACTATACCTCATGACATGGAATACATGTGCAAATGGCCACTTCGTACGTATGTACAAAGCACCATTCATTCGCCAGTGTTAATTTGTTCCCCGGAGATTATTCTCTGACTATCTGCTCAGTGGCAAACATTCTAATCAGCCAATTAAATAAGATTTCTCCCCAAGAGAGTGAGTATTGATTGTAAAAAAACTGTTCTGCGAAGGAAATTTTCGTATTTGGGAAAAATTAGTATTATAACTAACAGAGGAAGGGAAGTTACAATAACTTCCTTCCTTTTCTTCCTTTCTTGGCCATTGTCAGTCGTTTTATTAGAGATGACATTTCTAACTAATAAGAAGACTAGTACAACTATTTTCATGCATGCACAGACATTGGGTGAATGAGTGAGTGAGTTAGTGAGTGAGTGAGTGAGTGAGTGAGTGAGTGAGTGAGTGAGTGAGTGAGTGAGTGAGTGAGTGAGTGAGTGAGTGAGTGAGTGAGTGAGTGAGTGAGTGAGTGAGTGAGTGAGTGAGTGAGTTAGTGAGTGAGTGAGTGAGTGAGTGAGTGAGTGAGTGAGTGAGTGAGTGAGTGAGTGAGTGAGAGAGTGAGTGAGTGAATTTATGGTCTGCCGATTCATTTTAGTTTGTTTGATCGTTATTCTGCAGGGCGTTCTATCCCTCTTTTCATCATTGTAAATGACGTTTTTTTCATTAATTGGCTTTAAACCGACGTTTTTAATGAGTGCTCACTTGTTAAGACGAAAGCTTTTTTATTACAGTAGTTCATTCATGAACAAGGAAATATGGGACAGCAATAATGATGTAAGAATTTCACTCGTTTGTAGCAAAATTAGTTGTTGTAGAACAACAGCAGAAAGTGTACAGTAAGTTAACAGACGAAAAAAATTTCCCCGCCCGCCCGGATTAACTTCGATTGCTACAATACAGGACAGAAAGATGTGTCAAAAACCGCGGTAGGCCGCGGGAATTCCGGAGACCTGGAACTCGATGCCAATTGGTCACATGTACTCCAAAGCGGGAACATGAGAGAGACCGAACACAAAGACCGCGGTGCACCGGAGGCATATTTGAAAACCGCACCCACTTTTTGTCAGAATTCGTGCAACCCAACAAATGCTAATAACCATTTGATTGTTCATACGGCTTCGGCTTAGTTCCGAACGAAGACTGTACGTTAATAAAGGAAATAGCCTAACTTAGGCTCTAAGCCAAAATAAAAAAAAGTGAATTTGGGATTCTGACAAAAAGTGGGTGCAGTTTCCAAATATGCGCACCGGAGACTCGGAAACCGATTGTAATAGACCACTTTCATTTATTTGTTTCTCTGTATTATTCAAACTGTGCCTTCGATTCCCGACCACGGCTGTTCCATAATATATTAGATATTAATCGCACAAAGCATATAACATACCTTCATAATATTTCACCCATTCAAACTCAATTACTCTTTCAAACTGTTTCGCATTAGCTCACACAATATTCCACACGACCACCCTTATAAACAACACTGACATAAAACCCGTCTGACCAACAACACTGAAGTACTGAACATACAAGTAAAGAACGCACAGTTATAGTCAAAACTTTTTGGTTACGATTTTTTAGGAAATTTTTGTGTATAAAACCTTTTCCTCAACCACAAATTGCTG
>OZ038442.1:8878687-8908094 GCA_964036265.1 Daptonema setosum
ATCCAAGACTACCGTTTCTGGAGTCAGTCAGTCAGTCAGTCAGTCAGTCAGTCAGTCAGTCAGTCAGTCAGTCAGTCAGTCAGTCAGTCAGTCAGTCAGTCAGTCAGTCAGTCAGTCAGTCAGTAAGTCTGTCAGTCAGTCAATCAGTCTTTCAGTCGGTCAGTCCGTCAGTCAGTCAGTCAATCAGTCGGTCAGTCAGTCAATCAGTCAGTCGATCAATCAGTCACTCAGTCAGTCAGTCAAGCGGTCAGATGAAAAAACTGAGGGAGTAATTGAGAGAGAGACAGTCAAGCAGGCAGTCAGAGGGTTAGTGAGTGAGTGAGTGAGTGAGTGAATGAGTGAGTGAGTGAGTGAGTGAGTGAGTGAGTGAGTGAGTGGGTGAGTGAGTGAGTGAGTGAGTGAGTGAGTTAGTGAGTGAAGAGTTGCCAACAGCAGCATTGTCAGTGATCAGTTGATTCATCTCGTAATTATCAATAATAGCCATTTGACCGCCGGGAAATGAAGGACCACTACCGCCGGGGTAAGGTTGCTGTACATTGACTGAATGACTGACTGACTGTCTGACTGACTGACTGACTGACTGACTGACTGACTGACTGACTGAACTGACTGGCTGACCTGACAGAGAGCATCGCCTTCATCCCAGGTTCGTTCTTTAGTATCAGGTACCAAATAACACTTTCCTTTGTACCCAACTACAGGTACAGGAACGGTTATACCGTTACATTTGAACGCTAAAATACAAAAACATCAGTGAAACATACAACAACAACAACAACAACAACAACAACAACAACAACAACAACAACAACAACAACAACTACTACAACAAAAAAACAAACAACAACAACAACAACAGCAACAACTAACCGTACGTCGACAGCCAAGAGGTTGTTTGCAGCAAAAGCCACCAAATCACAGGTTTAACTGTCATAAGTAATATTTCACTGGAAATTGTTTTATGTATATCATGTTCCATTTTGATTTCAAAAGAGTTGCTCTGATGAAACTCACACGTCATATATATTTAAATTTTTCATTCGTTTTCCACTTGTTTCATATAAAATTGTAGTATTTGGTTTACAAAACAAAATTTATAGCAATAATCGGTTTATAAAACAAATTTTTCAGTAATAAATTTATAAATGACAAAAAAAGTTCAATGAAATTATTTTTCTTTTCAATTTTTGTTTATTTTTGTGAAATAAATTTTCTGTAACATGATACCTTTTCCCAGACCCAGCTTTATATTATATACTGTATGTATACCCACACAAATCAATTCAGGGTTACGGTAACAGCTAAACTCGGTCTCTAGCTTTCATTTCAGCGTATTGTTCTGCGGCCATTTTGAGTATAGTCTATCCAAGGTATCTGGTTACTTAGAAAGTTTTGTCGAGAAAATTGTATTTTGGCGCGATTTCAAATTTTTGAAACTATGCACTTGAATGACATTTTAAGCGTTCTCATAAATTCTTTCTAACAGGGGAATGAGTTACGAAAACAATTTTGAGTAACAAAAAACTATAAACAAGCTATAGCCGTAAATCCAGATTACACCACCAACCACCTCCAGAACGCTGGCGGACGTGCCAACCTTCCAAAGGGAGGGGAACCTCTTCAAAGAGTGGGGAATTTACTGTTATGAGGCAATTTTACCTACAACTTTTTTAAGTGGTAGTGTAAGTGTAATAAACATGAAATACGTAAGTTGACTAGCCAACCCTCCAAAGGAAGGGGAATCTTCCCAAAGAGAGGGGGAATGGGCAGAAATAAGGCCATTACATAAAGGAACGCTACGCCTTCAGGAACGAACTCGACTTTTTGAAACCGCTAAAGAAGGAGGAATTCCACTTTTCCTTGTCCTTCTCGTCCGCTAGCGTGCCTGTGGTACCCTTTCAGACTTTTAGTTTGGGCGAGGGTACCCGACCCCTCTCACCCCCCCCCCCCCCCCCCCCCCCCGTTGCTGATGACGCCATGGTGCCCGATCATGACTTTGTACTTCGAAAATAAACGACAATGACGCTTTATATATAATTGTTAATTACCACCATGCGAAAAAAAAATTAACGCGCAGTTTGAAAGCTAACACTTGTTTTGGCGCGCTTTCAAATTTTCGACAAATGTTTTATTTTTCACGTGGCATTTGAAAAACATACGAAAACTGCGCTATAATTCAATGCAAGCGACCCACAAAATTCAGTTTTGATAACAAGAAACCCTGACCAAGCTATAAATTGACCTCGGAACTGCTGATCTCCATTTTTGTAGAGATTTCACTCACTCTGATGGGTTGGCCCTGTGGTACCCTTTCAGATTTTTAGTTCGAGCGGTGGCAGCTGCCCCCCCCCCCCCCGCTCTCGATGACGCCATGGGGGCGATCATGTCTTTGTACTTTGAAAATGAAAATTTATATTTACTTTCTCTCTTTCATTGTTGTCCGTTGTAAGATAATGGGCTATTTCTCTATTGTTATGTTTAGCGTCAATGCAGTAGCCATAAATCCAGATCACACCACCACCTACCAGCACTGGCTGCACTAGCGGACGAGAAGGGGTGGGAAAAGTGGAATTCCCCCCGCTTTGGCGTTTTCAAAAAGTAGAATTTGTTCCCTAAGGTGTAGATAAAATAACCTGGGAACTGCCTATTTCGCCTCTTTGATGAAATGCCCCTCCCTATGGAGGATTAGCTGGTCCGCCGGTGACTGGCGAACGTGCCAATCTTTCAAAGGGAGGGGAATTTCTCCAAAGAGTGGGGAATCGGCAGTTTTCCGGCCGTTTACTAAGTTAGGTAACAAATTCGACTCTATAGAACCGTCAAAGTAGGGGAAAATCCACTTTTCCGTTGTTCCCTTGTCCGCTGTTGGTCAGCAGTAGCGAACTGGTTGTTTTAGTGATTGACTGACTAACTATCGTTTAAATGGAGATTATTGTGAGTTCTAGTTAAATATGCAGTCATTGTGTTCCATGCCTGGCCATAACATCTTTTACTTTTTTCATTCGTATCAACGTAACCTGAATATGTACATCTAGGGAAAATCGTGCTCGAAATTTCCAGTTAGTCAGCAGAAATGTTCTTCGTTAACTAAATCACTGGCAAAAACCTTGTCGTATAATCATCATGCTGTTGACGGTACAGTTTTGCGTTTCACACTGGGAACCACTAGTGGACGAGAAGGGATGGGAAAAGGGGAATTCCCCCCCTTCGAAATTTTCTAGTAGGATTTGTTCTCTAAATTGTTGGTAAAATGGTTTGAAAACTGCTAACTCCCTCTCTTTGGCTGCCCGCTCTTTTGAGGGTTAGCTCGTCCGCCAGTGCTTTGAATGATGTGCATGATTTTGCATTTGGGTGGGTGAGTACCGCTCACTGGCGTGCAAGGGGATGAACAAAAAAGGTAAAACCTCCCTTTTTGACAGCTCAAAAAGTAGAATTCGTTCCTTAAGACGTAGTGTAAGTTGACCTTACACCCGCTGATTTCCCCATTTTTGTAGAAATTTCCCTTACTTGGAAGGGTTGGCTCGTCTCCTTGTGGTACCCTTTCAGATTTTTAGTTTGAGAGGGGGTAGCTGACCCCCCCCCCCCCGCTGCTGATGACGTGGGGCCGATCGTGACTTTGTATGTACTTTGAAAATTGAAATTTATATTTACCCTTTCTCTTCCATTGTTGTCCGTTGTAAGATAATAGGTTGGGTGACCAATAAGCGCGACAATTTCTCTATTGTTTTGTTCAGCGTCAATGTTTCTATCGTCGCATGGTTACGGTTATCAAGTATACTCACCGGTCCCGACTCACCTGGATTACCAGATTTTGTCGTTTTGTCTATCCCTAGACACATAGATCGCACTGGTGGACGAGTTCAATTCCCAAAGGTAGCGTATGTAATTTCATCACAGAGGAGGAATTGAAAGTTTTAAGGTCAATTTACCTACACCTTAGGGAACAAATTCTACTTGTTGAAAACGCCAAATAAGGGGGGATTCCACTTCTCCTACACCTTCTCGTCCGCTAGTCTAACTAAGTATACTCCCAAACTCACCTGGATTACCATATACATATTGTCGTTTTGTCTATCCCTAGATACATACATAGATCGCACTGGCGGACGAGCGAAATTCCCAAAGAGAGGGTAATTTCGTCAAAGAGGGGGAAATGGCAGTTTTTGGACAATTTACCTGCACCTTACGGAACAAATTCTACTTGTTGAAAACGCCAAAGAGGGGAAATCCACTTTTCCTACACCTTCTCGTCCGCTAGTGATAGATCGTTATACCGATCTCAGTTTATTAGGTGTCGTAGATGGGTGGCCGATAGGGTGACGAATTTTCTATTGTTGTGTTTAACGCCAAGTATTTTTGCTCCGTTGATATGGTCGCATGGTTACGGTTACTGGTTATATAACGGTTACGGTTTCCGTCAAAATTACTTCATTTAAATCACACAATACAGAAAACACGTGTTATAATGAAACGGAGTGGTATAGAGGGTAAAGGTAAAGGTGAAGTGAGATAATATAACAAATCACATCGTTCAAGCAAAACTGTTTGAGAGAGATCCAATGCGATGAGATCAATAAGCCAACAAGTAAAGTACTATAATTCTATTAGGGCACTGAATTCAAATTCGCGCCAATTTCATCGGTTGATTTTTCGCTGTTTCCATTGTGTACATTTGATAGACGAATTCTAGTCCAACCAAGAAAGTGAAAAACTTCCAGTTCTTGGTAGGATTCGAACCCACGACCCTCCGTTCAGTACACGGACGTGCTAACCGCTACTCCACGGGTACTCCTGTCTAACATGTCAGTAGTACAGCATGTGCAAGCATGGCTATATTCTTGCAAAGAAACAAATTACAGGCTTTCCAATTCAGCTTCCCAATCAATGTAAATGCGAGTTCGCCTCGGCCTTTGGCTTGACATTGAGCCTAAGCCTGAACCTAAACCTAAGCCTAAGCCTAAGCTATATATAAATCACCATTCCGGTCATCGCGAGTGACCGATTACGCACCAGATCATCCAATGGCAATGACGACCAATCAGCTTCAGTTATCACCACGATTGTGGCTAGAAAACACCCTGAACTCGACAGACGTTTTCGCATTTCGGCCGATGGAAATTCAGTCAGGAATCGATAATCCATCGGTTGAAGATGAGTTTCGGCCATGGAGAGGAGTAGTGTGGCACCGAGCCAGTGGTGGGGAAGGAGGAGCTAGAGTGAGTAAGTGAGTGAGTGAGTTATCGAAGTGAGTGGGTGAGTGAGTTATCGAATGAGTGAGTGAGTGAGTGAGTGAGTGAGTGAGTGAGTGAGTGAGTGAGTGGGTGAGTGAGTGAGTGAGTGAGTGAGTGAGTGAGTGAGTGCTGTCAGCGATGAAGAGGAGTAGTGTGGCACCAAGTCAGTGATGGGTGAAGAGAAGCTGGTGTAGTGAGTGAGTGAGTGAATGAGTGAGTATGTGAGTGAGTGAGGAGCTGCAGTAGTGAGTGAGTGAATTATTTAATGAGTGAAATGCGAGAATCAACATAAAAAAGTTTAACCTCATTTAAGCGGTCCCTGACGACGACAAACTGACTGACCGACTCACAAAGTAAGAGCAGTGTGCTGTTGGAGTTAAGCGTGGTTGGGGACCAGATAGTCTGATAATAATAAATAATACTTTAAATAAAACCTTGGACTTTCTCTGGTATCGAGTATGTATTGTTTCATATTAAGTTTCATGTAACTTAAAGTATCGAGTATGTTTTGTTTCATATTAAGTTTCATGTAACTTAAACAATGATTCAGAGAGCGGGTTTCAAATTTTTCCGCAGCATTTGAAATTGACATTGACATTTGCCGAGGATGAAAATTTGTATGAATCAATTATCATGTACATTGTCGTCTGTCTAGTATAGTGCGTAGAGCCCCAGCCTAGGAAGCTGGTGGTCCTAAGTTCGAAACCTGATTTGAGACACAGATCATGACGCGTTGCTCTGGAGTTTCTGCCATTGCCCGTCAGTTTATTCAACTCTTTGTTTACTACGAAAACACCATTCTGAATGGTATTAATGCGCCTTGGCGGCTTCAGTTAATAAAGAAGTCCAAGTAAAGAACACATACATATTTCTTCACCGAAACTTACATGGTGATCTTCAAACCGTTCGTACTGAACTTCACGGAACATTCCCGAATAACGATCTCTGATATTTGGGATGATCTGAGTTGGATCACTGTGAACCACGATGAGACGATGGAGAGATTCGGCTGAAACGTTCTGGAGAATTCTGGAATCGATTAGGAGATAAAAGTGAGTGAATTCCTAGGCCAATCCTTGAGGATCTACATATCTGCTCAAATACACCAAGATCATCGCCGATAGTTATCTTCCCCATATACGACGGAGATTGAGCAAGTGAGTCACTCAACTAGTAAGTGAGTCAATGAGTAAGTGAGTTACTAAGTCAGTGAGTCGCTGATTGAGTGAGTCACTGAATAAATCAGTCAAACGCGAACACTCCAAGATCATCGACGATGGTAATCCCGTCCAAATACGCTGAACCGTCGATCATACATACGATAGATCATGACTAAGTGAGTCAGTGAGTTACTGAGTAAGTGAGTGACTGAATAAGTGAGTCACTGAGCAAACCCTTGAGCATCTGCTCGAACACTCCACGATCATCACCGATGGTAATTCTGCCCAGATACGAGGAAGATTGGGCTAGTGAGTCACTCACTGAGTCACTGAGTGGTATGAGTCACTTGATGAGTCAGTCACTGAGCAAACCCTTGAGCATCTGCTCGAACACTCCGAGATCATCACCGATGGTAATCTTGCCCAGATACGCCGGACCATCGATCAAACAGGCGCTGACACTGGCGTACTTCTGTGCCAGCTGGAGACACTCGGTGCCATCGAGTAAATCAGAGTCGGATATCTGAAAAAAATAAATTATCTATCTGAAAAAATGTCATTTTCGAATATTTTTCATAATTTTTTTTCGTTTTCTCGTATTTTTTTGTCAGTATTTTTGTATTTCCATGTTATTTTATGTCGGTTTTGCTCTATTATAATTATAATTATCAATTTTCGTCGACGTATAATACATACTGATGACACTCGGTGCCATCGAGTAAGTCAGAGTCGGAGATCTGGAAAAAATATTATTTTTCTGTGTGACATACTCAAAATCTGTGGACATGGAAATTCTGTTAGATAAGTGGCACGCTTTCAAATTTAGCCTCCTAATTATTTAACATTGCTATGTAAGCCATGTTTCACCAAAATGGATGAATAAGATCCTCACCTTTTCATACATCTGCCGGAATACGGCTGCGTTGAATGCCTGCGGCGTATGACTGGCCACACAACTGGATCGTTGCAACACCTGATCGACGAATTTCGTACCTATGTGTTCCTTTGTGGTTGTCGTTTTGATGATGGTTGACGGTGTGCGACGTACAACACCGACGGCCTAAAGGAATTACTGTAGTTAGGTGTTGTAATTCCAAATTGATGACTCCAGCTGAACCTATAACTAGTAATCAACAACAACAACAACAACTCAATAATCAACTAACAAACCTGATGTTTCACGGCCGCATCAACCAGCGATCGCAACATGTCTTCCTTGACGAAGATGCGCACCGCGTCGTGCACGATTACTACACCGTCGTGGTTATCTGCAGTCAAGTAACATCGAATCAATCAAGATTATTCCAAATAATGATATTTCAATTTTAGATTACGTTCGATCTGATTTCTTTCATTCAGACGACAGTTACACAAGCGGATCTGTCATCAGATGAACTACGAATTCGACTATGTTGGTTATAGCATCATTGATACAAGCAAGCTTTTTATACCTCTGTGAGGCATTCATGTTCTTCTATGTAACTCAATTATAATTTAATTCAATTTTATGTTCAATCAAATGTACAATTCATATCCAGCCGAACCAAGTGTCAATGATGATGATGTTGTACAGTTTATGAAATCACAAGAGTAGATCGTATATAAATAAATCGAAAATCAATAAATAATACTTATAATATCAACGAAATAAAAAGTGAAAACCAACCGTCAATGAATGGTAACGCCTCTTTTATACTGGCATGTCGTGTACCTTCAGTGGCACCATGAGTGGTCACGAACTTCAGTCGAGAATCAGTGATGATACCAGCAAACTGTGGACATTGAATCCATGAAAGATGGGCCTTCTGAACGACGATAATGATTCGGGTGACCCACGGAATGCTGACGAGTAAAAAGGTTACTTTGACAGATTCGTTAGTGAGTGATCAGGTGAGTCGGGCTATAACTTCGTCCACTACTTCAATTTTTTCCATCAAAATGTTTAATAGATCAAGGTTGTTTGTGATCAGTGTGAAATGAAGCAATTCAATATTTTACTAAAAAGATTTCTATTTCTACATAAATCTACATGTAGATGCCTACAACGGAATAACGTACCATCAAGCCCATTTTTACAAAAAAAGTCAGCTGGAATGAATTCTAGCAAAAGGTTTTTTTTAACCAAAAAGCCTTATGGCAGTCAAACAGGAAGTGTGACCTACTGGCTGATGCCCATTAAAGAATATGCCTTGAACATCCGATGGAGTGACTTGGAACTTTTCAAGTCGTATTACATGATATGAATATGGCAAGCACCATTCGTGAATGGGACCCGGCGAAATCTTGAGTGAAACAACCGAACAATAAAAAAATATTCAAAACAAGTGTATAGTCTTCTAATGAATCAAGTATAATATACCAACTCAATGAAAGCCTGGATGGTATGAGCCAGTACAGGTCTGCCCAGTATCATCTGATACTGTTTCGGTCGTTGTTCTGCCAGATCTACCAACTTGGCAGAAGATTCCTCGAATCTCAACCCATCACCGGCCGCCGGAATCACCACCGTAATCGGCAGTGATCGTCGTTGGTTGTCGTTGGGTAAATGGGATTCACCGTTTATCATTGTGTCTGACGGGGAAGAGATTATGATGGTTGATGAGCTGAACGTTGCCGATGATGATGTTGATGCTGGTGTTGTTGTTGTGGTGGTTGATGTTGTTGATGACGATGTTGTTGTTGGTATTGTTGTTGTGATGGTTGATGTTGTTGATGATGTTGTTGTTGTTGTTGATGTTGTTGATGCGAACTGATGCAGTTTATGGAGATGCTTTTATATTAGTGTCATTGGTTAATGAAGCACGTGATCCAAAACGTCGGTGAACCGTGCGATGGATATAAGGGAGGAAATGGTTTGAATGCTGAGGTGGAAGTATGAAACGTTTCGATGAGAAAATAGAGCAATGGTATGAAAATGCTTTGGCTAAGAATAATAGTTCAGCTGAGAAAATGTCTGAATCTAGAGATCCGAGTGCGGCGCCGTCAGGTGTCGTCTATGCACTGGCCGACGAGCCAAACCTCCAAAGGGAGGGGAATCTTTCCAAAGAGGGGGAATTTCCAGAAACCAGGCCATTTCACCTACACCTTGAGGAACTTACTCTACTTTTCAAAACCGCCAAAGAGGGGGGAATTCCACTTTTCCCTCCCCTTCTCGTCCGCTAGTGGTCGGTCTTTGTATCATTGAAACAAGTGGGTATTACTCACATCAAGGAAACCAAATTGAATGAAATTACTTTGAATAGGTTACAGAAAGTTTTTGTCATTCGTAACTGTTAGGATATATTAGAAAATATTTTTTTCTTTCCATGTTGTAACAGCAACGCACCATTACATTCGTTGTATGCATGTTCTAATGTTACATGAACTATCCTATTGATAATGATACCCAACTGGTTTACATTTTTAACGTGAAGGTCACAAATTGGTCAACGCAAACATGTGATTTGACTACTGTACAGGGTGTTCTTATTAACATCGATTCGAAAAGATTCTATCGAGTCATCCCGAATTGTCAAGCTAATTATCAGTAAAGTATTGGTATCGGCGTTACCTCAATGAGAGCGGATGGATTAACAATAATATTATCAAATATATTAAAGTTAATGTATTTTATTTCATTGTCTCACATCATAATAACATCAGTGGGTGAAATATATAGAATCTTGAATATGAATTGCATGGAAATGACGGAGCAAGAAAGAGCAAACCTGATTTTTCTATGATATTCACTTGATTGGCGGCAGGTGTATAAAATGTCTCTTGAGTAAGTAATAAGTCAATTTTTCAATACCTTTGAGTACGTTTATAGTCTTCCCTGAAAATTTTTTTCAATACAAAATTTTCCCTGGAAAGTCCAGAGAAGACTATAAACGTACCCATTGGAAGGATCCACACAACATTCACGAGTAAAATCACAATCATCACGAGTATGATTTTTTTTCTGCACAATCATGAAAAGCATCAAGCACTTGAATATATATTTGTTGTCAAAATTATAAAATAAAATTGGAAGACACCGGTGAATGATAAAAAAATCAATTTTTGAGAAATGCATATAAAACTATCAGAATTCTGATCACCGCAAAATCAATAATTGGTACAGCATTCTTAGTTTATTAGAAGCTTGAATTTGAATAGGCACCATTAATCTCGATAATTTTTAAGACCAAAAATAGTAAATACTCAAGACTTCGCACCTTTATGCATATGTAGATCCTCTGGTCTCATCATGGCCTGTGTTTGTGCAGAGTGGCGGACGAGCTAATCCTTCAAAGGGAGGGGAATTTCATCAAAGAGGGGGGAATTGGCAGTTTTCAGGTCAGCTTACCTACACCTTAGGGAACAAATTTCTCTCCAAATTCTTCCCTGATTCTCTGGGGAAAACTCCAAAGAGAGGGGAATTCCACTTTCCCACCCCTTCTCGTCCGCTAGTGTTCGTGCAGAAGATGATCTTCTTGCTAGACACAAAAATAGACGGGCTTTCAAATTCAGTGTCCTAATTAATTGAGAATGCTACACAACCAAAAAACTAGTTAGGAAAGCACTGAATTTTGTGGACGAGCTTGAGATGTTGCCACATGAACGTTGTGTTGTAGCCCACACGCGTGATGTTCTGAAAATACTGCAACTTTACCATGAACTAACAACAACAACAACAACCGCAACAACAACAACAACAACAGTAACAACAACAGTAAAAACAATAACAACAACAACAACAACAAGAACAGTAACAACAACAACAACAATAGCAGCAACAACAACAACAACAACAACAACAACAACAACAACAAAAACAATAATTATAACACTAACAACAACAACAACAACAATAACCAACCTTTTTACAATAAAGGCATTGCATCCACGCGTTGTCGACCACTGAAAAATGAGCGAACCACCAGGGCGTCTCCGATCGTAGCGGCAGCAGTTGTTGTTGTTGTTGTTGTTGTGGTTGTTGTTGTTGTTGTTGTGGTTTTTGTTGTTGCGGTTGTTGTTGTTGTTGTTGCGGTTGTTGTTGTTGCGGTTGTTGTGGTTGATCATCAACATAGTCGTCACTGCAAACCTCGTGCTCGTCATACAAATGCAAGTATACGATTTCCATAGTCCCGTTGTGTGAGAGTATCTGAAGATAGAAAATGAACTTGAAAACATTCCAGGTAACTCATATTGAATTGGCTAATTATCTTCTTCGCGTACCTCAAATCGTTGTTACTTGTAACACAGTTTTTTTTTCACGAGAGTTTCGTAGATAATTGTTTACTCTTTCTTAGTTTCTTATAACGGAATTACTGCGCAGGTGGTTTTCAAAATAAAATTGAGAATATTATAAAGGAATAGTTATATAATTACAATTCAGTCAACCTAAAAACCAAAAAAGTAAGCGTTCGTTCGTAAAAACCCAACCTCATTGCAATGCACACATTTCATCGAGTTGCTGTCAACAACCATAACATGTCTTGACAACCAAGACGGGTGTGGTTGTTGTTGTTGCTGTTCGTCGGCATCACAGCATATGTCGTGCTTATTTTTCAGATGGTCCCACAAACACTGTAGATCCCCGCTGTGATTAAACGCCTGAAAATTAAGCCCTTAGTAAATGAAGTGAAACAATCAAAATAACTACATAAAAACACTAATACATATAATATATCATAAATACTACACCACTACTAACAATAACAACAACCATTACTATAAACAACCACTTATGTAATTTAAAAATAGTTTATCAACCTTTCTACAGTGCAGGCAGCGCACGGAATCTGTGTTGATAATCGCAAAATTTTTCTCCATAACTTGCTGTTGTTGTAGTAACTGATGTTGATGTAGTTGTTGTTGTTTTTGCTGTTGTTGTTGCTGTTGCCGTTGTTCTTGTTGTTGTCGTAGATGTTGCTGTTGTTGTTGTTGTTGCTGTTGTAGCAGATGTAGTTTTTCTTGCTTTTGTAGTAACTGATGTAGTTTTTCTTGTTGTTGTAGTAGCTGGTTTTGTTGTTGCGGTGGTGTTTCTCGTACTTTCAGGCTCAAAGCAATTGGATCTTCGGGCTTCTTCGATTGATGGTTTGCTTTCTCTTGAACTTCACAATCATTCTCCAATGATACAAGCGTTGTTGTTGTTGTTGTTTCCACTGCTGGTGTGGTTGTTGTTGTTGTTTCAACTGTTGTTGTTGTTGTTGTTGTCAATGCTGTTGTTGTGGCCATCGAAGACAACGTTGTGGGAGACTTCATCATACTCGATATAGCCCCATTACTGGCTACGAGTTTCGCTGGTCGTCTAACGATGGCGGGACGCTTGGACTTGACTGGACGGACAGTGGACAGCAGAAAATCTTCCAATTTACCATCCAAGCTCGCGATCCTTTCCAACTCCTCCACCGGATCACTCGGCTTCGGCGTATTCACGGACTTTTTGGCGGTTTTCGGCGTTTTCACTGACTTTTTGGCGGTTTTTGGTTGTTCCTCGTTCCGAGTCCTAGCTCGACAACGGACGGAGAACGGTTGAAAGATATTTTTCGATGTGGACGGAATACTGGGGTGTGGACGCTTGCGTTTACAGGCGCGGTTGTGCGCGGAGATCGAGGCCACTATCATGGACGGGGTGACGTCGGATGGTAACGGATCGACGGAGGATGGCGGATGAACGGATAAAGTCGGGTGAACGGCGGATCTCGGATGGACGGAAGGCGGATGGATAGATGACGTATGAGGGGCAGATAGCATATCCGTATCCACACCAGCGGATGATGATGGAGAAGACGGCTTGTCATCCATGATATTGTGAAGGGATGACGTGGACGGCTTTTCGAAAGATCCCGCAGGTGCTGGGGAATCGACCCTGGACGTGGACGGAACAGCGGATGGTTGGAGATTGGACAGGAGGACGTCAAAATGGGATCGCGCCATCTGATAGTCGAACTGGATGGCCGTGGTGGACGTCGGTGTGGACGGTTTGGATGACGATTCGATAGGGACGGATGACTTTTTGCTGGATGACTTGGGTGTGAACGACTTGTGGACAACACCGGCCGAATCGGGACGCCTGGAAAGGAATTACTTGGAATGAAGAAATGACAAAAAACCAATTCCGACAGCAAAAAATTACAAAAAGTAAAAAAAGGAATCTCATCAACGATTACGAACCGGACAGATGTCAGATGCGAATCATCGACGTTAAGTGGACAATCGGGGACGGACGGTTGGACGTTGTCCAGTGTGGGTATGGCCAGTGGTCTCTGCAAAAAAGATAAGAACGTGGAGTATATTACCTATTACAAACTTACAATTTTTACAATATTGAAAAATAGACTTCCTCATTATCACCAGATTTCAAATCAAGAAAAATTTATGAGAAACAAAAAACTCGGTTGTTAGTCTAGACGTCTAGACTGGTGGACCTCAGCTGAAGGTCGTGGGGTCGAGTCCCACCAGGAAGCTGAATTTTTTCAGCTATTCTGGTGACGAACTGTCTATCAGTCGATGGCCAGTCGGCATATAATAAATAATGTACCATTTAGGGTTTCAAATTACTAAGCTTCGTAGGGTCACTCATTGGTTATCTCAAATAATCAGGGATACCCTGATTCTGAAAGCAAAAATACTGCTGAAACATCTGATAATGAAACATCACTATCCTCAACTCAACTCTGTTGACACAAAAGTTTAACACAATATAGCATGGGGGGGGGGGGGGTGATTGATGAGCATGTTAACACTGACTGATTGTTTAATGTTTTATTATCAGATGTTTCTGGCAACATTTTTGCTTGCAGAAATAATAAACGGGATTTATCAACTGACCGTGTAACTGTCTTCACCCTCCTCGACTACTTCTTGTTTCACTATATCATTGATGATCGCAACGGGTGGCTGGTCGACACTTGCAGAGCTGATTGGTTCATCGTTGTTGTTGTTGCTGTTGCTGTTGTTGTAGTTGCTGCTGTTGTTGTTGTAGTTGTTGTTGTTGTTGTTGTTGCTGCTGTTGCTGCTGTTGTTGCTGTTCGTGTTGTTGCTGTTGTTATTATTGGCAAGTGTAGACTCTTGTTGTCCATAGAGCTGCAAACGGCGATCAAAACATACAGGGTGGGCAAAAAAAACAACACAGTTACAAAGATCGTATGAATAAGTCATGAACGCACACTTACCTCATCAATAGCATCGTTTATATAGACCAGGAAGTCCACGTGAAAGTCCTCTTTCTCCTGCAACTGTGCATTCTTGTTGTTCTGAAAATATTTTACCTTCGAATGAACTTTATAAATGCATGCATGCATTCATTTATTTATTAATGCATTTATTACGACGTTTCTTAATGGCACTGGCGGACGAGCTGAATTCCCAAAGGGAGGGGAATTTCGTCAAAGAGGGGGAAATCGGCAGTTTTCAGGACCCTTTACCTACACATTAGGGAACAAACTCTACTTTTAGGAAGTGCCAAAGAGGGGGGAATTCCACTTTTTCGTCCTTCCCTGATCCGTTAGTGCTTAATGGCACACGCATATCATATTATTGAGTGAAATACACCTAGTATCCAATACTATACCCACAGGTATAGGTATGCAAGGTTTCTTGTTCGTCAAAAACTTTTTGGCGCGCAGTTTAAAATCACATTTGTTTTGGCGCGCTTTCAAAAATTCGAGAAATACAATCTTTTTCACATTGGGACAACATCCAAAAATTGCGTGTAATTCATTGCATACAGGCGAAACCGACGCGCAAAATAGAAGTTCGAAAACAAGAAACCATGAGAGAGCTTTATATAACTTTCTGGCCGCTAAAACCATAAAATGCTGAGGTCCTCTAACCTGTATTTCATCGATATATCGCGCCAGATCACTCTTCAACGAAACCAACGTCTGCTTACAGACTCCCAGCACTTCACGTTTCAATTTGGCCGACAGTTTCATTGGTTGACGATATGACAAATCTAAACACGGTTGACTTTATTTCACTCTAAGGCTTCATGCACGTCAAATGCTTGAGTCAGAGTATTAGAGCCATTTTCAACAATTTTCCCCTCAAGAGATGATTAGTGAGAAACTCTGAAAAAGTTCAAGTTTACACAAAGTGTGTACAAAATACGGTATAATAGTCGGATCCCATCAGGAAACCGATGATGTTGCTGAATTACATCACACAATTCAAAAGGCAAACCAATCCGAATAGCAAAGTTTCAGGAATTCATTCATAAATCAGTATGTATGGCAGTTGGAATACGAAAATTCGAGGGCAAAACAACAACAAAAATTTGAACTGATGTATGAAACAATATAAATCTGTAGTAAACAGCTGTATAAATAAATATGTCACGCAGCACAGCGCTATTTATCACAGATTTTAGAAAATTCAACTTATAAGGCAGTGTTTCATGAAACGGGCATGGAGCTCTATGAGATAATCGAGTGAAATATCGAAACAGTAAATTATACAACTGTGAATCATTACCTGCAAAAAACTATGGTGGTTGCTGACAGCTGGTTTTCGAATGTTCACTAGAATATCAAGGAAATCTTCTATACTGATATCTTACCATTTGTTACATAACTATTCCATTAGACAAGTACCATGAGGATAACATCGTATTTTAATCGACAATCTTCCGTCTATACCAGCGATTTTCGTGCACAAATCGAGGATTTTTCTTCAGCTTTATCTTCCCAAAACGGCTGGTTTTGTTGCCAGTACAGATGCGTTTCGATTTGGCGGCCCGTTTTATAGTTGCTGCCGGCGGTAATGTTGTTGTTTTGGCTGTTAATGGCGATGTTGTGGCCGCAAGTGTTGTTGTTGTTGTAGTTGTCGTTGGACCGAATGTTGTTGTTGTTGTCGCCGTCGATGTCGGAAAGAGCAATGATACGGGCCACGGTGTAGTTGTTAACAATATGCCCTCTTTCACATCCGGTGTTGTCGTTGCAGTTGTTGTTGTTGAAGAGGCTAGTAACGATGCGCTACTCCAAAATGATGTTTTCGTTGCAGTAGTGGGCGTTGTAGCTGTTGTTGTTGGTGAGAACGACGACATGCCGCATAGATTTGTTGTTGTTGATGTTGCCGTTGATGAGATACCCGTGGTTGTTGAACCATCGAACATGGATGTTGTCCATGGTTCTGAAGACGTTGTTGCAGTTGTTGATAAAGAGCCCAGCAACGATGCGCTACTCCAAAATGATGTTTTCGTTGCAGTGGGCGTTGTTGTTGTTGTTGCTGATGGACACGGCGACATTGCACAGCGATTTGTTGATGAAATACCCGTGGATGTGGATGTTGAACCATCGAACATGGACGTTGTCCACGGTGCTTCTGTTGTTGTTGCTGCTGTTGTTGTCGTTGTTGCTGCTGCTGCTGTTGTTGTTGCAGATGTTGTTGCAGTTGTTGTTGTAGTTGCAGTCACACCCTGCTGCCGTGCCGCCTCTACCGCCTTCCTGAATCTCCTCCTCAGCTTGCGCAACCGATCTCGCCGTCTCTGCGCCGTCAGCACCTTTGGAAACGGCGTATTGCGATTCATATACTCTTCATGATGTTGCTTCATTTGTTCCTTCGATAACGGAGTTGGTTGTTGCAGAACTTCGATGGCAAAACCGAGCTTTTTGATCCGGCGTTCCAGGGCGTCTTTCGACGATCGACGGGTACGCCGAAACTCTGCCAAGCTTTCATCGGTGAATCGTCGCAATTCCTCGCCACTCAGTTGATCCTTCTTATTTCTGTACTTTTGATAGTCGCGTAGATGCTGGCGCAGACTGAGCATTTCCGCGTAGATCACCTGAAAGATTAGCATTATTATTATTTTCTTGTCTATATCTAATTCTTTTATTTGAGTATAATAACGAATGTTTTGTTTTTTCCCGGTGATTATTTCAAATAACACTAGATAATTACTGGAAATTTCGCAAAACTCTCGCAAATTAGAATTTCCAGAAAACGCTAAAACACCAAATTCTTCTGCATACTACGCCAGTCATAGTTGTTGGTCATTAAGTGTGCTCTATTGAGATAAATTACAGTGTTTAATTTAAAATTTAATTTATTTCTAAGCTGTAAATTTTCTCCCCGCTACTTACCTGCAGGTCATCTGACATGTCGGGTGTGAAGTCGAAGACGTAGTCGATGCCATCGTCGGTATCTTCGTTGAGTTGTGGTTGTTCGTCATGTGATTGTTGCTGTTGTTCACCTTCTAGTTGTTGCTGTTGTTGTAGTTCACCGTCTACTGGCTGCTGTTGTTGTTGCTGTTCACGTTCTTCTGATTGTTGTTGTTGCTCATTTTTTTCTGATTGTTGTTGTTGTTGTTCACGTTCTTCTGACTGTTGTTGATGCGCGCCGAACATGGGGAAATAGAAGGGACTCATAAAATGGACGCTTGTGATGGAGTGTTCAGAGGATGGCTGAGCTTGAGACGAACACTGTTGTTGTTGAAGCTGTTGTTGTTGTTGTTGCGAATGTTGTGGATCAACATCATGACTGCATCCGGGTTGAATATCCGAGTTTTGTTCGCATTGAAGCACGTTGGTCTCATTGTCTGGCTGAAAGAGTTGTTGAGTCATTGACTGAGTGATATCAATCATCAATCAAATCCCGAGAATTAAACATTTCTTCTTACACATTTAAGTGAGTGAATTGTTTATTCAGTTTATTCAACTCTCCGGCCACTACGAAAACACCATTCTGACATGGTATTAGTGTGCCTCGATGGCTTCAGTTAATGAAGAAGTCCAAAGAAAAAAAGGCACACCACCAACATCGGAACGCTGCGCAACAATTGGTTTCATATCCTCGTCATCGTCTTCCTGTATCAAAACCGTCGTTTCAGTTGATCTGATCTGAAACATAAATATTAATAGTCATTTTTCTATGTAAGCTACACAGAGTTTCTTTTTGCTCAAATCTTCTGAGTCAACACTTTCCACAGGCAATTTTTTCGGCGCACCGTTCGTATGTTATCCGAAATGTGATGTAAGAAGAATATTTTTTTCCGAATGGTATAGACAGTTAAAAAATAAATGAAGAACGTTTTTAACTGATAATTTTTTTGTGGAACGAGCTGCTGCTACAAAACACGTAGATTGATGTCCCAGGGTTCGAACCTGGCACCACCGGTTCAGCAAAACAGATCCTTTGACCACTTGACTATAAATAACTGGGCTAACCTCATCTAATGCCAGACGAATATACGTGAGCACATCACTCGGTTTCACAATCGATCGGTTGTCCTGAGGAATAAGCTTTTTATAAGGTGGCTAATTTAAAAAAGTTAATTTAAGCATCTTGATTCAAGTTAAGCGGTGTTTATTGTCTGAATGCTTTCCTTGATGATAGTATTTTGTTACCCTCCAGAATAAGTGAATAATGATCACTTTTATTCTCTTTTTCTACCCATAGAAAATTTTTAGTAGCAAGATAACCTGATGAATCTAAACAGTTCAAGCTGGCTCTCACCAAAGTTTGTATAAAGAAAAAAAAACGAATTTTTTTACTATTGTGGAATCATGGAAATTTTCAGGCACGAATGAGCTGCGTGTTCAATTTATGTCTTACTTGGCTGCTGAAGTGTTTTTTTTGATATTGTGGTGAACAACCAGAGTTTACCATTTGAAATTTCCTTCCTCGAAAAAAAAATTTACATAAGAATGTTAAAAAAAAGTCGGCCCATTTTTATGTCAATCCATGCTCTCACCTGTACTTGAAGGTATTGCAGCAGATCCCTCCGCAATGCCACCAATCGCTGCTTGCAGACACCCAGTACTTCGCGTTCCAACGACACTGGCGGTACCGTAACCGTCATCACTGATTCTGCAGAGAAAGATTTCATTTTTATTATTTTGTAGATAATAGTAATAGTTAAGACTGATCCAGTGTACAAAGATTAAAAAATATATAAAAGTTAAATAAGATAATATATAAGTTAAAATATATAGTTAAAATAGATATAAGTTAAAACTATATATATTCTAACTTATTATGTTATTTATAGGATAACATTTATACCAGTTGAATTATATTTTTTAAGACTGATTATTTAGAGAAAGATAGCTTTTATTTTAGTAGAAATACTGAATAATAGTTAATACTGAAGGATAACATTTATACCAGTTATAGCCTGTTCAGGGTAACTGTTACTCAGAAACTGTTTTCGGCGCGCAATTTGAATTCAAATGTAATAAACATGGATTCGCTTTCCGCCAAGCGTGACCAATCACAATTGAAGAAATCCAAACAAAGAATCGTTTGTTAATCAATTTATTTACAAAAATAGATAACAGCACGCAGTGAATGAGTTAATCTATGACACTTTCACACCGCAACAATAAGAAAAATCGACAGCAATAGAAGGAATGAATTGAATCGATATCAACTGTACATTTTGAAATAATTGATGATCAAAAGTATATAAAATAGATGGTGTACAACCTTCATACAGCCAGCTTCAATTTGGAAACCAAACTTCCATTCTTATCAACTATGAAAAATCAACAATTCAAGCAAGCTCCGAACAATAGTACAATAGCTAAATGAGTTACACAACCCCATTAACAAAAATAGAGAATTCCAAATTCTACCTGATCAAATGCACAACATGGAAAAGTGAAAAAGATCGCAGCACTGCTATGGAAAAAATTATTGCATCACTTAACTTTTTTTGATTGTTCATCAGCCGTTAACGAACAGGACAATGAAAAAGAAAATTTTAAAGAGAGGGGAATAACCATTTTCAGGCCATTTTACCTACACCTTTGGGAACAAACTTTACTTTCTGAAACCATCAATGAGGGGGAATTCCCCTTCTCCCTCCCCTTCTCGTCCGCTAGTGATCCGCACTTAAAGTTCATCCGGTGGAGGCAACGATGATTGAAGAAGCAATGGAGAAACGGCGGATGAGGAATTCCTTGGTTTCCGCTTCGTCGGCCGTTGCATGGCGTAGAGTCGAAACGCGTCGGTATGATTGTGCTTGAGGTGATCGATCATGCCCGTGGTGCCGCGATTCGGTCGTTTCACATGCTGAAATCATTTTTTACGTTTTTTGGCGCGTAATTTGAATTCAAAATTGATTGAACAAACCTTTCCGATCCGATCTATCGTTCCAAACCTCAAATCAATCAATCAATCATTTCAAATCTCAATCGATCAGTAAGACCTCAACGTAAACCAATCAATCAATCATTTCATAACAAACTCAAACCTGAATCAACCAACCAATCAACCAAACCTCATTCAATCAATTAATCAATAAAGCATCAATCGTCAACCAACCATACATCAATCAATGAAACAAACCTCAATCAATCAATCAGTCAAACCTGAATCAAATAACTATTTCAAACCTCCAGCTATCAATTAACCAATCAGTTACTTTTCAAACCTTAATAACACCTCTATGAATCAATCAACCAATCAATCAAACCTCATTGAATTTTTGGCATATCCGGATTGTCGAATGACACGAATGACCGCCATAATGACTCATTTCAAATCTCATTAAATCAATCATTTCAAACTTCAATCAACCAATCAAACCTTAATCAATCGAACCTCAATCAAACCTCATTGAAGATTTGACATATGGCGTACTCCGGATTGTCGGATAACACGAATGACCGCCATAATGGTTCTTAAACTTATTTCAAACCTCAATCAATCAAACCTCAATCAATCGAATCTCAATCAATCAATCAAACCTCAATCAATCGAATCTCAATCAATCAATCAAACCTCATTGCATATCTGGCAGATGGCGTACTCTGGATTGTCGGATAACACGAACGACCACCATAATGGCTCATTAACTAATTTTTAACTTCAATCAATCAATCAATCAAAACTCAATCAATCAATCAAAACTCAATCAATCAATCAAACCTCAATCAATCAATCAAACCTCATTGCATATCTGGCAGATGGCGTACTCTGGATTGTCGGATAACACGAATGACCACCATAATGGCTCATTAACTACTTTTTAACTTCAATCAATCAATCAATCAAAACTCAATCAATCAATCAAAACTCAATCAATCAATCAAACCTCAATCAATCAAACCTCAATCAATCATTCAAACCTCATTGCATATCTGGCAGATGGCGTACTCCGGATTGTCGGATAAGACGAACGACCGCCATAACGGCTCATTACGATTGGTTCTCGAATATTTGGACCAGGTTGACGTCAGTTTCTTGGGAAACGGATGGCCACGATGTCGATTCATGTTGTTGTTGTTGTTGTTGTTACTGTTGTTGGTGTTGTTGTTGTTACGTTCACTAGTTCCCAGACCGAGAATAACGGAGAGGTCAGTGGGTCGATATCCATTATCCTCACTATACGCAGTTGTTGTTGATGTGGACGGTTGTTGTTGTTGGTAATGGGTGTTGATGACATTGTTGTTGTTGTTGTAGACATTAGATGAAGCTGACGGTTGTGATTGACACGCACTCATCTTGTTGATTGAATTTGGTAAATCAATGTTGTTGTTGTTGTTGTTGTTGTTGTAGTTGTTGCTGCTGTTGTTGTTGTTGTTGTTGTTGCTGGCGTGATTGTTGCTGTGATTAACGGTCATGATACGAGCCATTCGATCCAACATTCTCGAAGTGGTGGCCTGCTCTGACAACACGGACATGGAAATCATGGACGGAGGGAAACAGTCGAAGTTGGATGATGTAACCGGTGGTATTGGATCGAGCATGTCATCGTCAAGTGAGATGGTTTGCTGTAAGAAGTTATTTATTACTAAATAAACATTTTATAAACGTCTATCAAGAATTCTTGTTACTCATAAAAAAATCGCGCGCAATTTGATTTCAAATTTGCTTTTGATATGAATTTGAAGTCTTTTACATGACATTTAGACAACATACGAACGTTATGTTCGGGCTAAGTCATTGGGTTGGGTCCTTGAAGTTATTTTTTATAACAAATACCCGGACTGACCAAGGTTGTCCATTACAAGAAAACTTAGAAGAAAACATTCCACTATTTCATGTGTTACTTCTTCATTAACAATGTCATTGCACGACAACCACAACAACAACACATTTTACGACATTAACAACAATAACTTAAACAACATCATCATCATCAACAACACCATAACCAACAACAACAACACATTGTACGACATTAACAATAACAAAAACAACTTTAACAACAACAACATCATCAACATCATTAACAACACCACTTCACTGCCATTAGATTACCAACCTCAACGATTTCTTTCTTGACTTCCCTGGCAAAGTCAATCTCGGGTTCATCATGGTCTGCGGTTGCCTGTATCTGCTGATCTGAAAGCCTTCCAGTGCAGGATGCTTCAGGTAAGGAATTCTGGACCTGACTGAGACCATCGATTGATGGACGCTTGCCCCAACATAGCTGAAATTATATATCCAAATACTATTATTCCACGTTGGTATGTATGCAGACGCATCTATTAAATCTTAATTTGTTGTATCATTATGTCTCAAAACTGAGACATCTTTTTATTGTGTTACTGTTAACTCTGTTATTCTGACTAACAAGATGTTTCCAAAGGCTTTCAATAATTTGCGTCGAAACCAGATGCATTTTTCATAAAAAAATATATTTCTTCATTGTCATGTCAGATAAGCTCAAATAAAAGTAACTGTAAACCAACTTCCATCATGGCAGCATGAATGTACTCCGTCAAATCCAGCTCATTGTCATCCGACTGTAAAAAGTCCCATAATGTACACATGCGGTGTAACAAACTTAACAGTTGCCAAAAAGTTTACGGGGAAACAAATCGTGACAGAAAGTTCTGATCTGAATAAACTATGAGTCAGTCCAGCAACACTGGTCGCCTGTCTAGTCCAGCGCGTAGGACGCCGGCCTCTAAAATCGGCGGTCCCAAGTTTGATACCTGATTTGAGAAAAGATACTGACGCGTTACTCTGGGGTTTCTTTCTGTCATTGCCCGTCAGTTTATTCAACCCTCTGGCCACTACGAAAACACCATTCTCATATGGTATTGGTGTGCCTTGATGGCTTCAGTTAAATGAGAAGTCCAACTAAAAAAACCTGTGTCATATCGATGTATTGGTGCAGATCCCTCTTCAACGCCACCAATCGTTGCTTGCAGACACCCAGCACTTCGCGTTCCAGTGACGGCGGTGTCTCTGTGATGGTCATGACTGCAGAATCTGAAAATTACATGCAATTTTTTTCTGAACTTGGTAATATTTTTTTTGCAGAGCAACATTTAAAAGACAAACTCTATGGTAGTGAAAAAAACTAAAACTAATTATGAATCGTTACGAAACAAATAAAGTTTTCGTTAGTATCACACAAGGAAGATACTGGTTCCTGTAACCGGTTGTGAAAGACATGCATATGCATCCAAAAGACAACTTACGATAATAATTTCATTCAACACGATAGCTTACGGATATAGGTATGTATGTACAACAACAATCATTAAATTATAATATAATTATTATTGTAATATGTAATTATAAAAACGAATCATAATGACAATGATATCGATCGCACACAAAACCTTCGAGTACAACAGATTCATAATATTGACGAGAAAAAGCGAGATCAAATAAAATTTTTAGTTGAAAAAGTTTTCAACCAAATGATCGAAATAAAATTGTATTACCCCACAAATAAAGTACAATAAACCAAGTAATGAAACCTCCATTGCAACTTTACATACTCAAAATGACACCGTTACAAATTACAATAGGTAAATGCTGACCTGATTGTGATGCACGTTATATTGAATAACTAGAGTTAAGTATTATGGAATAACTAGAGTAAAGTATTATGGAATAACTAGAAGTAAGTATTATGGCCACTAGAAACACTACTAGAACTAACTTTTTTTGTTATGGTTCCGAGCGAGTACAAACTGACGCACAAACAGATTATTGTCAGCTAAACTCAATAAAATTAGAGTGTATGTGTAATCAAGTATAATTTTGAAAGAAAAATTGATACAACTAGATTTCATAGATAAACGCTTACTTCCAATTAAAAACTTCAAACAACAAATGGCTATATTTTTCACAATCATCTCGTACGTCGTACGTTTCCAGATGAAAAAAACACTAGCAATAATATGCTGACGAATAAATCGAAAATCCATAATCTATTCGAGTTATGAAAAATACAAGATTAATTAACAGTATAATATCAAAACAATTGGTTAGTTAAAACACTGGCGGGCGAGCTAATCCTCCAAAGATAGGAGAATTTTGTTAGAGGGGGTAGTTTTTCACGCCGTCTTACCTACACCCTAGGGAACAATCAACACTTTTTTAATTGCCAAAGAGGGGGGAATTCCACTTTTCCCTCCCCTTCTCGTCCACAAGTGGTTAGTTTAAATATAATGATTACTGATTCGATTCTTCAGGATTCCACTGACCACCGGCGGTGGCTTTCTGAGCCGAGGCCGCGTGCTTCTCGACCAGATACTCCTCGTAGCCATCCGGGTGTCGGGTGCGCAGATGGTGAATCATCGAACTCGTACCGCTGTTGTTGTGCACGTATTGCTGCAAAACAGGAGTGGTGAGTGAGTGAGTTAATGGTGAAAGTAAAAGTTGTGAAAAGATGTACTAGAAATGAAGTAATGAAAATATGAAGTTGAAAGTGATGGGAGTGTGTGGGTGAGTGAATGATGCCATGAAGCACGAGAAAAGGACGTGACGTCAGTCTGTAGCACAAGCGGACGAGAAGGGATGGGACTGGGAAAAGTGGAATTCCCTCCTCTTTGAACTTCGCTTATGTGGCACAGCAACTTATAGTCGGTTTTGATAAACCTTTCCAGAAAAGTGTAAAGGATTTATGCACAGATTCAGATACATAGAGAAACGGTAGTTTAGCTCTGTTTCGTCGTATTTGAAAAAATTTCCGAGAATAGTTTTCCAGTTTTTTCCCTTTCCCTCCTAAAATTCTTTCGTAAACCTTTATGCTGCAATGCTGCATAATTCTAAACACAACGAAAAAGGCATTTTGTGCGGTTGGTAGATTATTCCATGACAAATTTGGACAAGGTTTATCATAACAGAAGTAGTTTAATATTTGAGTATTGAGTATATCGATTTTCCCCCAACCCACGCCACACACTGACTCAATAATCACACTCACCTTCTTACACGCCAGACACATGACACGGCCGGTCTTGAGTTTCATGAATCGCCGCCAGAGTGCCGCGTTGGTCTTCTGGCGCATCGGCGAACTGCCGACGACATCGGCCGATCCGATGCCGATCAGCGCCTGCTGCGGTCGGCGTTTCTTGTTGTAGTGGGCGTAGTGGTCGGGATGGCACACTTGCAGGTGACGAATCATCGTCGTCGTGCCGCCTTTCGGTCGGACCACTTGCTGCAAGAGAATCGGTGGCAATGAATAAGCTAGGCAAACTTTCGAATATAGGAAAATTGGCAGGCTTCAAATTCAGATTGTTTTGCATACACCTTTTACAAAACTAATGACACTATATAAGCTGCCAGAAAGCGGAAATTCTACCTTTTTCGTACTTCTCTCGTCCGCTGCTCGTGGAGTGGAGATATACAGGGTGAGGTCTGAGGTGAAACACTTATAAGTTACGTTTACTTAAAGTGATGTAAAAAATTTACACGATATATGAAGGATCCGATTCAGAGCAAAAGTTAGTCCCATTTGTGTTATAATGTTGTGAACAAAACAACGTCAACAGATTCGATAACTTGTTTGGAAATTCACTGTTTGTTCTTTTCGAAAAAAGGGGCAAATCCCAGTCAACTCACGGATACTCATATTTTATCACATCACACCCTTTTTTTTTTCCTCACCTTACTACACAGCCGACAGTTGGCGTAGTGTCGATCAGACGCTGTAAACCATTCCCATAGTGCTTCGTTATTGTCGACCGGCCGTCGCGGTTGTTGTTGTTGTTGAGAATATTGTTGTTGTTGCTGTTGAGAATGTTGTTGTTGAGATGTTGAAGGTTGCGACAGAATCGAATCAAAGATAAATGTTGTTGACGGTGACGTTTGTGGTGGCGGCCGATATGGTGGCTGAGTGAGGAAACCACTGTTGTTGTTGTGTGAGGATGAACTGTTGTTGTTGTTGTTGTTGAAATGTTGCATGGGTGGTGACTGATGCGAATGAACTACACCATCCATAGGATTGTAGTCCGATGAATGACCCGTTGATGTGGTCGGATAACTACAGGTGAATGCGCTCTCGATTGCTGACGCCGTCATGGGCTGAAAGTAATACGTTAATGTTTTATTATAGATATACCAATCTCAACAAAAGCAACACAACACCATATCCATGGGATTCCTTCAATGCTGAAGGAAGCCAACAGGGCACATTAGTACTATATCAGATCAGAATGGTGTTGTATTGTCATTAGTCGTGTCGTAGTGGCCAGAGATGAATAAGAAGATTAACAACTGAAGAACTGACGGGCAATGGATTGAACCCCCGAGCAAGAGTACGGCACGATACCAGTCAACTCATGAAGATAAATGAGGAATGGCGTGATAAAAAAAGTCAAATTTTCCAAGTCTTCCATCCAAGAAGCAATCAATCAGCAAATATTGTCACTCACCTGAACACTGTCTTCGACCACTTCAATTTCACGCTTCACCTGATGATGCTCGTCAAACGAAGGTCGTTGATGATGTTTGTCCGTATGATGGGTGTCAGCGGTTCGTGAATGGATCGGAAGTTTTGATGACACATCAGCTGTATCATCCGGAGTTGACACGCCCCATAACTGAAAACGTATGAATTAGGATAAGAGGTCAGACCAAGTCACTTGGTGGTTTACAATACAACTGAAATTAGTTGGTTACCACTACCAGTACTCGGTTCCATCATTTTAATAGTGTTTGGTTTGGTTTCTGCTGTTGTAAACTAACAGAGGTAAAAGATGAAAAAATAAACCTCATTTATTGCCACATTCAAGTATTTCGGTATGTCCAGAAGTTCGGTGTCGTTTATCTGTAAAAAGCGGTGTTAACTGTTGAATAATTCAAATCAGTTCTGTGCAGGATTGAATCATGTCGTGAAAATCATCCAGGAAAAAGTATTCTCTACCTCAGATACCTCAGTTATTTATGTAATAGTATTTTTTCCTATCCAACCTTGACTTCTTCAATATATTGGTTCAGATCTCTCTTCAAAGCCACCAATCGTTGCTTGCACACGCCCAACACTTCCCGTTCCAGCGATAATGGCGTAATGGTTATTGTCATGGTTATCAAAGCGATTTATAGAACTGAAACAGTTGGATATGCTTGATATTTATATATTTTAGCAGTAAGTTACTATTTAATTTGCTACAACAATCAAAAGATTACAAACGTTACTTTTTTGATAAATAATCAGTGTTTTATTTGAAATTCTTAGTTTATCCATAATAAAAATTTTCCAATTGTTTTCAGACAAATTTATATCTACAAATCTTATGAACGCGTGATGATAACAAAGCACATTGAGATAATAACATACAACATCACGAGAAACGGGCCAATTGTGTGAAACATCTCGTCTGCCGTTTTGCATAGCCCGTTTAATTGGGTCGCTTTGCCTGCCCCTAGTTATGCTAGTGAGTCGTGAGTCAGTAATTTTGAGAACGGTATTGAGTTACGGAGTGAAAGAGTGAGAAAGCGAATGAGTGAAATGTGAGTGAAAATGGTGAAGTGAGTAAGTCGGTGAGTTGAGTCAGTATATTGGGGACAGGCAGGGAGTGAGTGAGTCGGTGAGTGAGCGAATGAATGAGTGTGCCAGTGACTGGCCGAGTGGGTGAGTGATTTAGTGCATAAATGAGGTGAGAGTTTTTGAGTTAGAGTTAGTAAGTGAGCGAATAAAGAGTGGAGTGGGTTAAATAATAGTGAGCCGTTGATTGGAGTGGAGTGAGTTAGTAGTTAGTACCGTACCTGAATGACTGAGTGCGTGAGTGACAGTAAGCGAATTTTTGAGTTAGTGAGTAAGTGAGCGAATAAGAGGGTTAGTGAGTCGTTGACTGGAGTGGAGTGAGAAGTACCTGAGCGACTGAGCGAGCATATGCATCAGTGAGAGTTAGAGAGTGGAGTGAGTGTGTACATTTGTTGAGTGACTGGGTGAGCGAGTAAGTGAGTGAGCGAATGAGTGAGTTAGTGAGTCGTTGATTGAAGTGGATGCAGTGAGGCATTACTATAGCCAAGCCGCCCCGCCGATTTAATTAACGCGAAAAAAACACAAAAGCTAACCTTATTTTCTTGACATCAGTGAGCGGATAGTGAATGAAGACGAAAAAAAAGCGGCCTCCTTAACAGTTCAAAGCGCAACAATAAGGCGAGAATAGAAATATTTTTTGTCACAAAATTGAATTTTATTTCGGTAATCGCGACCCGTCGACCCGTCGACCGAGATCGGTCGACCGGCCATTTGGAGGTTTTTAGGCTGCCTACATAGCTGGATAGGTTTAGAAGGCTAGGCATGAGCATCAAAATTAGGTTTCTGTGTAGGCTTAGGCTTAAGCTTAGGTTTTTGCGATAGGCTCGAGCGCTACGCGCCCGAGCCCATACAAAAACCTAAGCCTAAGCCTAAGCCTACACAGAAACCTAATTTTGATGCTCACACCTGCCAAACTGTTAGTATAGTGCTCCAGAATAACTTTTGTAAACTTAAGTCGGTGATAGGAACTAAGCCGAAGCCGTACAAACAATATCAAAATTCTGGGTCGACGGGTCGACGGGTCGACGGGTCGCGATAGCCGTTTTATTTTATTTTACAAGCAAAAGCAAAAATAACAGAAAAATTGGTCGAAAACTCGAAATCAATACAACTGTATTCGAATTACGCGCGCAAATTTAGAAAGAGATGATTGGACGTTTTTGAATTGCGCGCGCAAATGATAGTTCAGAAAAGCCTGAGAAATTGTGTTTTACCTTGGTGGTCAGGGTTTCTTGTTATAAAAAATTTTATTTTGCGGACCGGTTACACCTGTAAGCAAGTAAAATATGCGCAGTTTTTATGTTGTCCAGTTGTCCCGTGAAACATATTTTATTTATAAAAAATTTGAAAGCGCGCCAGAAACAGATTTGAAT